>CM062837.1:1513924-1989310 GCA_031772345.1 Himalopsyche anomala | reverse complement strand
AAAAGAATGCAGTGGACCAACGATTTGATTTTGAATTGTGAAGTTGAAATGATCCACATCTTTGTTATTTGCTGCAAGAATTGCTCGTTCAATCAACCAATTATGATGTTTGTGATTAGCAATGATATTCAGGAACACTTTGTTGATTGTCCTTCGATGAGACGAAATTTCAAAAATTCGGCAAAAACGAAATCAATCCATTCGATTCGTCGACAGGAACACGGCCGTTACAGATAGTCAGCAAATGCTTGGAGAAATCTGCGGCATATGGTCGTTTAGAAATGCAACTTGCATGTTTGTCGTTAGCTGAAGTTTCTTCACTTAGCGCCACAGAGTCGATGTTTTAAGGCAAGAGTTTATTTCATCGGCAGCGGTCGATCTTGGAATGACTGGTAGTGTTTGGCGAAAATCGCCAGATAGTAGAATCATTGCGCCTCCAAAACATTTTGAGTCATTGCGCTGATCTTTCATAGTTCGGTTGAGTGCTTCCAATGCGGAGGAAAAATAAGCCACCATTTCCCTCATCAATTGCCTTCATTAAAGTATCGTACACTTTCTGTTGGGGGTTCAACAGTGGTACATTCGTTCGAAGTGATTGGTTCAATGCATCTCGATCATATTCACGTTTACGTTTCGATTCTCGATCGAAAGCGTCGTTCATTCCTCGATCTGGCGACGCATCATGCAGCGCATGAGGTAACACATATCTTCGATCAAAAGCAACGCCTGGTTATGTATCTCCTCATTCACCTCGAGATCGAGATTTCCTGAACTGACGTGAATTCGGTGTAAAGTGTCTTCGGACATGTCATCCTTGTACTTGTTCCACAGTTCACGTGGATTCGATGGGAAGCATGTCAAAATAATGATAGCAAATAATGTGCGTATCTGACTTGGAGACGCAGAAACAATTGCTTCAGCGATTGTCATGTCCCAATGAGTTTAGTTTTCAAGCAAATTAAGCTATTGACATACGGCACGAAATGTTAGGCATACGACGCCATTGACAGTTCGAAATGATTCGAAATGTCGACCCGAAGGGAATTATTGGTTGTTTTTCAGATTTTTCATGTTCACAGAACTGAAAGACTCTTAGAAAACCATTCTGAGCACTCTTACTGATTGGTTTAGAAGTACTTGGCATAGCTAATACCTCTTTATTTCACTGTATTTTAAAAAATAAAATTACATCTTCACAATGTTGACAAACGACTACTTTTGTTTGACAGTAACTGTCAAACAAAGACTGTTGCTAAGAAATGTGTTGGTCTAGGATAAATTTGTTCTCAATGCTTGTCACCAACATAATGACAGGGATCTTTTCAAAATTATTCAAATAATACTTTTTTATAATTTTACGAAAGTTCATTCTAAATTTTCATATTTTTTATATTACGAAATGACATAAATTCTCATTATAACAAAGAACGCAACATTTTCCAAATCTTCAATATTATATTTATGAGATTATCTTTTATTAGAAAAAAAAATATATTTTTGTTTAATGCTCCACACATACAAACAGTTATACAGTCAATCCTGTTTTTATGCGGTAGATGTGTTCCACGAAATATCGCAAAAAAAAAATCGCATAAAAACAACTTGACTTCCATAGAAATAGTGGGGTGCGTTACTTAAATTTTAAAATCCGCATAACTTTGAAACAGCGAGTTAAAATATACACTAAATCGCAAACTATAAGAAAATTAGGGGAAAACCACGGCGTAAAAATATTAAAAAATAGTCACTGTATGACAATTCTATATGTGTTTTAAAGCATGTGGTTCTAAATCACTCTTTTTCGGAAGAAATAGTATGCGCATCAATTTCATAAAACTATGGTTGTTTTCTAACAATAAAATTAGTGATCAGAGTTTGTTCAGATTTTCTTTTTCGATAATTAATTGTTTATGCAGTTTGTTATACCCATATATATAATATATTTTAAAGTTATCGTTGAAACTTGAATGCGCGATCAGAATTTGAATAATTTAGAAAGAAATGATCTTCTAATTTACTGAAAAGTTGGATACCTTCTTCAATTATTTTCGCAGTGAAGGAACTGGAATTTCTTTCAGTTCGTCATTGTTTTCTGGTTTTTTGTCAATAATTAAATTTAAATTATGAACATCTTCGTCACTTATAGCTTTATCTGTAAGTAATTCGTCGATATAATTTTCGCTAAAGGTATCAAACCTTTCTTCGCCAAGTTCAGGTGCTAAAGTAATCATTTCAGCTGATATTACCGATGGCAGATGCAACATCAGTAAAAAATCGCATTACTTCAAAATCGCATAAAAAAACCGTATAAAAACAGGATTGACTGTATATAGGGATCAAAAATAAAATAATGATTTGATAGTATTCTATAACAATATAATATACATGAAAAGTATACTGATTTTTTTTTACATACCTTCTGATTTTATGTACTTTCATTCGTCTTTTCACATTTCAGTATATATTTTAGCGACGGTGATGAACATGAGACATAAACTCCTAAAAGTTTTTTTTTTAAATGGATATTGAAGATTTAGTTTCGATTTAGTTTAAAGTTGGCATTCCTAGCTTGATTAACAAAATGCCTCACATGAGGTAACACATGTCTTCAATCTAAATCAAAGCCTGGTTATTTATCTCTTCATTCACCTCGAGATCGGGATTCCTTGAACTGACACGAATTCGATGTAAAATGACTTCCGACATGTCATCCTTGAACTTGTTCCACAGCTCACATGAATTCGATGTGAAGCATGTCAAAATCATGATAGAAAATAATGTGCGTATCTGACATGGATATTCAGAAACAATTTGTTCAGTGATTGGCATGTCCCAATAAGTATAATTTTCAAGCAAATTGAGCTCTTGACATGCAAGTAGAAACATTCGTCATTTTTCGGATGAACTGTGTAAATGCGACCAAGAGCATCAATAGTCATTCGGGTGATCAGGAACCGCATCGCTTTGCTTTTGACGTTAAAATGTCTTCGATATAGCGTTCCAAGTGTAATAACGTGTCATCTCAGAGCAAAGCAACGTTCGTGCAAAATATTGTTGTCAAAAATTTATCATACCTAATTATAAACATAACCTTATTTCAATATTATCCGATTTTCTTTCGTTTTCATTTCATATCATCGATTTCTTTTATTCTAATCCATATTCTAAATTTAAAATTATTCATAAGCCAATCGTATGCAAAAGAAGCAAAAACAAACAAATATAGAAAACAGTGCGATCTGGTGGATTTTTCTGAAACCAGCTTACGACATTTTATCGTTTGAAGCTCGTTCGTCATTTAAAATTTTTATTCTGTATGAAGATATTTATTTTCTTTATAATTTATTTTCCGTGATATTTTTCCGATGTTTTAATGCTTATTCTGCTATTCTAGGCAAAAAGGAATTTTATAAAGCAAAGATCATTGAAATCCTTGGAGTAATTCTCGAGATATACGTGGTGTAAATAACCCGACTTTGTTTTATATATATAGATTGTACCTTTTTTCAGCGATAAACCCGAAGCGACCTTAGAGTACGAATTTTGTATTAGAATTGACCCGTTTGGATGTGCTAGTGTTTTTTTGATTTTTTTTCTTTTGAACGGTGCTTTGCGGTTTGTTTAAAAATACAAATTCAATTGTGTTTCTTTACCATATACAGGCTTAGCAGTAAATGTGTTATGATAAATCAGTTATAAATTAATATCAATATTAACACAAATGTATTATGAAAAAAAAACGTATCACTTATAAACTGTAAACCTCAAAAATATATGTATTTTTTAAAATGCCTTTATCATAGAAAAAATCGATAAACTCTTTTACCTTCATACAAACCTTAAATATGTCGTACATTAATCATAAAGCCTGCCTTTCCACTCACTTACCATATTCTAAAGCGAAGCTCGGTCCCAAATGGATTACAAAACAACGCTAGTATAAAATACCTAGACTTCTTGAGCTTTTGCGTTATCCTCATATACGACGCTTGCGGCAGGTAAAAATTGATTTACAGACAATACGTTTCCGGGAAAATTGACAGCTGGTATTAGAAATATTACCTGCTATTAATCAATTTAATAATACTGTGGACTAATTGTTTGTGCTCAGGGTCGCGGTTTATTTGTACAATTACAAATGTTTATTTATACAATTTAGTGAAAATATTAAGCGTAACATATTTGAAACAATTGATGTAAATAACTGTCGTTAATTACAACAAATATATGAGGCTATTATTTTCAAACCCGGCTTATTCCAAAATTTTTGTAATATGAAGCATGAATGTAATTTAGTAAATAAATACAAATTTTGATAGTATTTCTAGAATTCATTTTCAAACATGGTTTGATAACTTACAAGATATCAGCGGCCGTTTACGAAAGCTGAAGGGAAATGCTCTAAAATATTTCGTATTTCGCATAATTTATCAGTGTTCTTCGTAATAATGTGTGGTTTTAAGGCGATTGCCAAGCTCTGAAATAATAATTTTAAATCGTGGCGTTGTTTTCAGTTTAGTTTGTGAAGTTTTTCGCCGCAATAGTCAGTGTGATGAAGTATGACAAATTTACCGATATCATTCAAAAGTAATGTAAAACTAAAAATGGTTTTAAAATGTGTATTTTTTACAAAATGAAATCCAAAATTATTTTTTTAACCATTTTGGAATTAGAGTTGTTTGAAAATATTACCCTCATATGTACTACGTTTGCATTGGCAAAACTTCTACAAGACGGTTGAATATTTTACGCTAGGCGATATAAGTAACAAATATTTGATTTTTAACTGTGTAATGTTTTTTTTTTCTAAATTGAATGCGTGCGTTATAAGGTTACTCGTTTATTTTGAACATAGCGATTTCTTTATTAAAGCATTTTGATATTAATTTTCAATTAAAATTGACAACATTCAAAGAATAAGACACTCATTTGTTTTAATTCCATATTTCTCGCCATGAGCGAAACTGGTCGTGATCATATGTTTTAAAAGTGTAATTAGGACAATTCAGTGTAATGCCTTTTAACCAAGTATTGATTCCACTTGTTGTGCTCAAATTGTGAAACGGTTTTTAAATTTTTGAGAATCATCGTCAGACAGAGCATCGCTTATGAATAATCCAAAAATTGATTCCAATTCTTAAGATTGAAATAACAAAATAAAAACGATTTGACAAGTGTTTTATTGAGTGTTGCTTTAAATGTCTGGTTTCTGGAACTTGTTACGCTAAGAATACAAATCTATCAAAATTAAAACACATATTTACCGATTAGAAAGTTCTATTTAAATAGCAAAACCTGTACTTGTCAATTGATACAATTGTGCTTCTCATTTTATTAATTATGCCTTTCCATCAAGAAGAGATAACATATTCAATTCCTGAACATCAATCATCAAGGAAGCAAAAATCGTTTACAAAGGTTATATGGAAGTTGATAATTAATTTACATACTTCAAAATATACTCAATCTTTCAACATTTGTGATTTGTCTAAAAATATCTGCCAGGATGACTTGTTCACATATATAATATATTAAAATGTTGGCGAATCGCCTACGTCGGTATCATTTCTATTCCGTATAAACGTCAGCGTAAGGGTTAAGGAGTAGACCAGCCCTTTGCATGTTCCAGAATCGATCGCCCTAGACTTTAGAGCAGTTCCTGGGTGTGAATGACCCCGCGCGTGCACTTTACAATGGAAGGCTTTCGGGCGATTTTCAGGTCACATTACTTTGCTGTTTACTAAATGCCGGCACTCTGGGGTATTTTGTACCCCATTACATACCGACCGGGGCAAACGGCTATTATGGAAACAATGATTCATAAACCTTATACTGCTATATCAAAAAATAGAATATGTTGTAAAGTTGTCTGTTTTATTTTCAACATTTCTGTGCGCCTGATACCCCGTTGTTTGTATGATGTTGTAAGTTTATTTTATTTCAATAAAAAAAATCCGTCTACTTTATTGTTCCATTATGTTAGCCTAATAACTACTCGATGGCTTTTAATGAGTTGATCATTATTTTTGTAACATTTAGTAAACCGTAATTTTTCTTCAAAATCATTTTGCGCTTAGATTTTTAAAAAACTTTGGCGTACATTTCATTTTTTATTTCATCAAGATTAAGAGGATCACTCTTGGATCTTTCTATTCCTTTTTATACTTGACACAATGTAAGGGAACTTCTTATAATTCAGTTTATTACACTGCTAGCCGCTGCAATTGTGTTCGTTTTTAATTAAGGTTATCAAACAAACTACTTACCTAAAACATTAACTTATTTTTCCGTATAACTATTTTTATTTCGTATATTTATTCATTCTAAAGAATGGAATGCATGCAATTATGTTTTACACTTTGCAAATATCCGCCGGAAAGCTATCGATGTTTAAAGTTACCTAAAACATGCCAACAATAGTAGCTTATTTAACGTGTAAGCTTGCCGTACACAAGAGCTAACTAGTACGTATTGTAACTTTGAAATGGAATACTCTATTTTACTTTTTTAAGTACATACTCGTAACGTCATTCTTGAACAGTGATTATTTTTTTAATAATTCACATTATACTGTATTATATTTTTGGTTATTGTTCTTAATATTATGTTTGTAATTGTATGAACGTTTTCCTACATTTTGATCATGCTCATAATTTCATTCACTTAAATGCAATAATGTCCTCTATACTCTGTCTCTCGTGGCTTTGCAATTTATTGGCTGTTCGCTTTACTCTTTCAAACGATGCAAGTGTGAAAGTACTTCAAATTTCACTCGTTTACGATAGTAACTCTTCGCGCAAATAATTAAAGTTTCTTGAAATAACAATGCTTACCTTCTTATTCCCTTATATTATAATTCGATACTTTTTTTTTAATTTAAACCCACACCTTCTCACAAATAATAATTTATAATAGGGTAAAATAACAAAGTATTTCAGTTCTACAGTTTTAATACTTGTTATTACTTTGTTATATTATAAATACTTTGTTATTTTTACCCTATTAAAATGGAGTTCTACCAAGTAAATGCCAAATCAATAAATACTTTATAATGCTCGTGTTGTCGCGGTGAATTTCTCGTTCGTTCAATAACTAAGTAATTTAATCAACCCATATTATATACCAAATCCAACTCAACAATTAATCTATATTAAATATAAATCAATTTTTTGGAAACGTGATTAGTCTGAAGATATTCCAGCGACAAATATTACACGTGTCTTGCTTATTCTATCTGTGTAAATCTACAGTCACCTCTTAATATTATTTAAAAAATAATTCTAATGTTGATACGGTGGTTTTAATGGCTGAATGAATTGCACTTCGCATGTTGATTTCGTGCAGATATGTCGTATTAAACGTCGTGAGTGTTTATTATTGTTTTGAAGATCCATTCATTCCGACATCGCTCGAAGCAATGTTTCCGTTTTCTTTTCGCCAGGAAGCCCTAACGACTCGTTATGGACGATAAGCGATAACGATTTGTACGCTCGGTCTGGGCGAAAGCTCTATTAATCCAATGACAGAAAGGGAACGCACAGGTGACTACCTACGACCGCCTGCCTCTCGAACGTTTTTCTTTGGAATACGTCGATACGGTTGGCTAGACGCTACGACTGCTACGAGTAACAAGGTACCTCTACGCCGACGGCTAAGATGGAAAATTTTGAATAATTTTCTACGAAAAAATGTTTATAAGAAAGCTCAGTACGGTCTACTTGAAAAAAAAACCGTTTTATTTGAACCGTTTTTTTCCATAACTATGCGCCGCCATATTGTAATAACAATGACTACAGTACAACTATTTATATTTATTTGATATATTTATAATTTAAATTGGAGTTTTTTTCATGTCCGCTCTCAATGTGGAGCATATAGCCTCTTAATGGAGTTATCTAAATAAAATATTATTTTTCTAAGATAACTGTTTGTTACTCAGTAGCTCAACCTCTCTTTATTTTGAAAAAGAGAGGTTGAGCTACTGAGTACAAGACAGTACTATTTAATTAAATGAAATTCGGGATATATTATATAAGTAACAGACCATTTCACCGAGCATTCATATGATTAAATCAATTTTAAATCGTATAAATAATATTACACTTCCAAAAGTTTTGTTACTCCTGACCCGGTTGTACTTGAATAATTGATTGATCGATTGAATGCCAATTCGAGGTTACCCATGCACTCAAATGCCTAATAATAACGAAAACAAAACCCCTGTACGTTGGTGACAACTTATAGAGGTATTTATTTTTTACGATTCAAATTTAATATTAAAATGTCATCAAGCATCCCCAGTCGACATCTTTAAATAAACAAACATAAACGTTGAAATACATATACATAAGGCGACACAATCATCATTGTAAAGATAAAAAAATTAATTAAAATAAATACAATTTAAATTTTATTATCGTATCTAATTGTGAAAACGGGTTCCCGGTAAATTGCTCGAATGCAAATTGCTCGAATAACAAGATCTTCGAATAGCCAATTCCTCGAACGTCAAATGCTTGAATTACAAATTGCTCGAAAATTTTTATAAAAGTTTAAAAATTAATAACTCATTCTTTTAACAAATATTTATGCAAGTCGGGAAATAAAAACCATAAATCAAAAAAAAGTCATAATAAAAAAATATTTTTTATTAAAGTTTCCAGCGGTCGAGTGGAAAAGGTCGTTGGTTTTGTTTTCGGAGGTCACGGACTTGAATCTTAATACGTACACTTTTTAATCAATTATTTTTTAAACTATTTATGGATTTATGTTTAAAGGCACACATATATGCAATTTCTTGAAACCCTCACACCCATTCTTAATAAAAATTGGGCGTAGCGCTAGTGATAAACTAACCGTTTGTTCTGTCTTAGCCCTAGTCTTCTATGTGTTCTGGAAAAATATAGAAACAATTTGAGTAACTAATTAACAAGCAGTTCTCGTAGAAACACTTCTGTTGAGATAAACTCGAGTAATCAACTTTTTTTTTTTTTTTTTTATTCCATGTCCGCTCCCAATATGGAGCATATGGACTCCTAATGGAGTTTATCTCAACAGAATTTTTTTCTACGAGAACTGCTTGTTACTCAGTTGCTCAACCTCTCTTTTTCCAAAGAGAGTAGGAATGGAAGGAAAGGGCAAGGACAGGACTAGTGGTTAGCTAATCGCTCTCTATACGCCCCGCTCATAGGATGGGATGGGTAGGAGGGGGGAATTCAAGACATCACATACATCCATGCCTTTGAACAGAAATTCATAAATCAATTGAAAGATCAATTTATAAAACTGCCCGTACTAATCAACTACCATGTAATAAACACTAAACTGTTTTAAAACCATTTAAATAACAAAGCAATTCGAGCAGTTTGTAATTCGAGCATTTGACGTTTGAGGAATTGGCTATTCGAGGATCTTGTTATTCGAGCAATTTCCATTCGAGCAATTGCATTCGAGCAATTTACCGGCTCCCGTGAAAACATACACTGTATACTGTTTTATAAGCGATCCTTATCTTAGGAGCGTTACTTGCACTTAGTATAATTTAGAAGATAGATAATATTAGTTTTTAAATAAAATTCAAATAAAAAGAAACAAAAAACTAATTGTCTGTCATCGTCATTGTTTTAATTAGTTTGTTTAAAAAAAAATCTCATTATGAAACCTAAATTTGAATTATACAAACGACTGTAAAAGTTTTTTTCGGATAACAGAAAATATTTGCGATGTAATTACTTATAATTTTCCTTTCTTTTGTTACAGGTAAAAACAACATTCAGATCTTCTTTAGAACAACATGAAAAGATATTTGATTTGCGGTATGGTTTTTAAAATATATATTTTTAATTATATGCATTTGTTTTTACATTGTATGAACTATATATTACGTGAAGCGTCGAATACTACGAAGCGATAATTTCTTTCCTGCTTAAAATGCCAACATACATGTATTTATTAAGACATATTTTAACTGGATTACGAAACAAAAGCTAATTAAAAATATAACAAAATTTACATCTCTAACGAAATTAAATATGACTTGGACATAATCTGTGTGAAAGCAAAATTGCGAGAACATCAATTCGGATTGCCGTATTAAAGATCAAATAAAAATATATTAATTTTTCACGCTAATACACAGTAGAGTTAGAGTTTTGGCAGAACCGTGGCGTCTTTTAAAAAAGGACATAAAAAAATATTGCGTCGGTATTGCTTTATTTGCATAGACAAGACATTTTGCTCTATTCGTGATATTGGTTTTCGTGAATGCATTTTTAATATTCTTTTTTATTTGTGTATGTCTGGAAGACTTTTGAAGATTTCAGAATTTGTATCGCTAGAAAGTAGAAAAAGCAACGGTTTTTTTATTATTGTTTTCAACCATACCAACTTCTAATGTATCTTATATATATATTTCTAATATATTATTGGTACATAAGTTTTTTACGAGGCCTGATTGTTATTCAGTCGCTCAATCGCAGAGTATAACACTCAAACAATAGCATGTCGAAATCAGTCGATTCTGGGCTCAGTAAGGTAGATGTCAAATTAAAATTGTTTTTTATTTAAATTTTAGGACTTAGACATGAGTTTATTTGATGTCTGTCAAGAAGATCTCGAGTTCATCTCGTATGATCTTCCAATTATTGAAAATATTTTGCGTATTGGCATTAGCTGTAATTTAAAAAAATAAGTAAAAAAAAATACTTTTTGGAACAATTTCATCTGTTTCAAATTATTGATTGAATTTACATTCACTTGGTAGAACTTCATTATTATAGGGTAAAAATAGCAACGTATTTATATAATTTAAGATTTCGATTGAAGGTGCTCGTTGGAGTTTCAATATTAAATTTGAATCGTTCGAATTATGTACATTCACACAAGTTTTGTGTCTAACGACCCGGGTTTCGCCTTTCGACATCTTCAGACGTTCAGGCAACGTATTTAGTTCTACAGTTTTCATATTATTAGTTGATAGCTATTTCGGCTTACTTTTGCACCGTTTAAAGTTTCGTATTCAAATTCAATTTCTTTTAAGTGTGCCAACGATACGTATGTGAATGATCTCAGTAAAAAAAAATGTCTGCGGGTCACGTCATTGAAATGTTTTATTAAATATTCACCTAATAAAGTATAAATTCGACCAGTTAAATAGTCGTTGTTTTACATTTCAGTAATTTTCATGATATTTTCAAACAGTTAATAGCAATTCCTATGAAGAATTATTACCGTTCGTCTTCAAAGTACTTCTCGCAGATGTATAAGTATAATAAACACATTTATTAGTTTTAAAGTAATCAAAACCTTCTTATTCATACTTGAAAAACTACCTAATGTTTTAAATCAAAAGTTTGCTTTGTAAATATTAACCTTAGTCATTTATATTGGAGTTTCATCAAATTTCATGCGAATTTAATTCGGGCAGAAAATTAGAAATCTCTTCAGATTGCTTTTAATACAAAGCAGGGGTGCTTTAAATTAATTAAAATTGCTCAACTTCAGTCTTTTTGCGTAAGAAACATTTGGAAATTGCCACCGATGAAAATTTTACATTATTATCAAAACTATGAACAAAATCACGTTTATTGGTAATTAATTTAATGTGATTTTGACAACAGCTTCTATAGAATATTAAAATAATCACGTGTTTAACCTTTTCACAGGGATCCCAAGTAGACATTTGTAGTATTTTTTTTTATATACAGCATTTTTTTATTTAATTTCATTCTGATATTTTTACTATTGTTTTTCGCTGAAGAAAAATCTCTCTCTTCGCTGGAAATATTTATTCGAGATAGAATTTTTTTTGGAGATAATACATCTTCGGGTGTGTTTTGAATAATAGTCATTTCTTTTTTATCTTTGTATAATTATACGATAAATTTATTTACTAAACGGCACTTCATGTTCATCCGTGCACTTAAACACCTGAAGATACCGAAAGGCGAAACCCGGGTCGTTGGTGACAAAACTTGTGTGAATGTACATAGTTTGAACGATTCAAATTATGTTTCAATAGACTTGGCAACAGTTCATAATAACAAGTGTATTCGCCTAGCATTTTCAACGAATTAAAAATATTCTTCGTTGTTATTACTATAATTTTTGTGTCCTATTTTTATAAATATAGTTACGAATTTGACAGTTAAAACATTAAACCAAATTGGGAATCGATAACATAATTGCATTTTTTTGAAAAACGAATACTTGTTTACACAAAACTGCTCTAAATATGTGTCTACATTTTCTAACTTTCTGATACCAGGAGAACAGAAGCGTTCCACGGTTTTACGGTGTATTCTGAACCAGTCAATACTGTAACCTTTAAGGTTGTATTTTACCTAGCACGCTGCTGGAAAGCTCTTCGCTTCAATGACGGCCACAATGACGTTGTACCCATTTTGTATTACGTACGTAGACTTGTAAATTCAGTCGTGCTTTAAGCTCGTACTGAATAAAGCTTATTTGAATACATTTTCTTTTCGCGAAATAAAAACTGACGTCTTTCGCCTTTAAAATAGAAACACGATCTAATTTGAGTATGACCTTTTAATGGTGATCGTGCCCCTTTGTACTTGTGTGAATTTGGTATTTTTTTATTTTTAGAAATAGTGCAAAAGATAACATCTTATCCGAAATAGCTTTGGCGCAATGTGTATTATTAGTAATCTGTATTTGTGCATAGTAAGTCTGCAGGTTGATCGTAAATATTTGGCGAGTCAATCCACCTCCCTTTTTCGAGGAGGATGCAAATTGAAAGAAGGGGTTAAGAGAAGACTAGTAGTTGCCTCATTTTCAGAATCGGATGGTTGGGAATTAATGTTTACATGCAAGTCATGCATTTATTTTTAACATAGTTCGATTAAAAAACTAATGGATGAAAGTGTGCTCTATGGATTCTAGCTGTCAATTTTTTAAAGTATTTGATCATTTTCTATATATGCTAGCTAAGACCAACTACTTACTAATATTAAATGCAAGTTATGTCTTAGACGCTTTCAACTATAAAATAATGCAATGTATCCTGTAGCATCAGGTTTCAGTTATATAGTTTACTGTCCCTCCAAGGAAAAATGCAGTAACTGACTCCGGCAAACTTTCGAAAAATATAACATTAAGTTTTATTACCGCATATCTCTTTAAAAACTGCTTACTTTTGGTAGCAAACAAGCAGTTACTGCAAATGACTGTTTTTTTTCTGAAAAAACTACAGTTGCAGACTTTTTACAAAGAAATATCTTTAATTTCATGAGACGACCATTTTTTCGATAGTGATTTAACTGTATTTTAATGATTATTCTGCTTTTAAAATAAACAAAAAGTAAAAATTAATAACTCAATCTAACAAATTTTGCGAGTTACTGTCGTTTTTATTGTATTTTTTTTTTACCATGTCCGCTCCCAACGTGGAGCATATGGACTCCTAATGTAGTTTATCTCAACAGAAGTGTTTCTACGAGAACTGCTTGTTACTCAGTTGCTCAACATCTCTTTTTCCAAAGAGAGTAGTAATAGAAGGATAGGGCTAGAACTGGACTAGTGGTTACCTAATCGCTCTCGATACGCCCCGTTCATAGGATAGGATGGGTGGGAAGGGGGAATTCAACACATCACATACATCCATGCCTTCGAACAGAAATTCATAAATCGATTGAAAAATCAATTTATAAAACTGTCCGTACTGGGATTCGAACCCGTGACCTCCGTAGCTAAGGCAACGACGTTGACCACTCGATCACACAGGCGACTTTATTGTATGGGCAGTATGAATTATACACGTAAGATTTATTATAATACTCCCCATTTTAAATTCTAACTACTAGAATGACCAAAATGTACGCCTTTAAAAATACTAACATTCTCAAAAGCTTTACAAAAGCTTGCAAAGCTGTCGATGATTCGAGTTCTCAAGAAATGAAAATTCCGAGTAACGTTTTCTTAAAGAAACCCAGTAAGGCAGCATTTAATATTTTATAACGCTATGTAAATTACGTTTTCTATGGTGCGTGTTCTGTAAAATTTTCTGAAACAATCGATGTTTTACTACAAAAACTTGTCCGCTTAATTGGTTCAACGAGATTAAAACATTCATCATTATAAAAACAAAACGTTTAAGCTGCTTTTTGTTTTTCAAAAAAGCTTAGTAGGAAAATCCTCTATCATTAATTCACTATTTGGTTTGGCATTGAAGGGAATTTGGGTCAGGATTATTTTCCTAAGTCATGTATAAAAACAACACAGTAGCAGGCTGTCAGAGCCATAGAGTACGTAATAAATAAAGGTATACATTTCTCCCTAGGGTAATAATCAATCTTGCCTAAAAAATAAGAGTCATGGACATAAAGTTTTTATATACATATCGACTGTGGAAAAGAAAAAGGACGTAACCCACACATATCAAATTTTACAGGAGGCGCAAAAAATGTGTTTTTATGATTTTGGGCCATGTGTAAATTATGAGTTATACACAACCTGGAAGTGCGCGGAGACTTCTAAACTGGTGTTTAATTGACATAATCTAATATTAATCAACGAAATTGTCCTTGAAAAACCTTTATTTCAGTCTTTTTTCTTTGTTTTAGTTTTTTACAAGGTTATCTCATCATTTACAATCACCAAATGGCACAATTTTTAAATCACGTCTATTTGAAGTGAAACTCGTTTTGTTGTGATAAAAATAATTAAATATTACACTATTTCACCTGCGTACATGTGTTTTCAAAGCCATGTGAATTTCAATTAACGACTCAAACATGGCTAGCACTGCTAGGAGTATCTACGCTTTGTCACACTTCCATTAGCCATCAATCAAACATGGAGGGCGTACGAATTACCACACCGGTCATACCAGGGCGACACAACGTTCAATACGGTATATTATGTTTGTCAGGCGTATACAATAATTTTACTTCCTAGGCGGATATTTTTGAATTGGTGATTTCAACTATTATGAGTTATTGATTTATTTCTTACTGTTTAATAATTGAATATATTAATGCAATGCTGTAACAGCTGGTATATTTTAGCAAATAATAGAATTTTTTACTCGTTGGTTCCACGACCCAAAGTTTCTGATTGTATCCGGGTCATATTGATATCGACTGTGGAAAGGATAAAGGACGTAGCCCTAAATTTTCCAAAACAGCTTTTTTTCGATAATCACAATTTATAAAACTTGACACGCTCTATCAAGAGGATGAAAATGCCGAATTAGTATCTAAATTTAGCTTTTCAGTTTGAAAAAAAGAAAGGCTTGTAAAAATTGCAACCAGGAAAAAGGACCTAAAACAGGTCTTTCTTGAACAATTTATTAAATTAATATTAGGCTAAGTCAATAAAAAAAACAGTTTATCAGGGTTGTGATTATTTCATAATTTGCTTTTAGCCTAAAATCATCAAAAAACGTTTTCTGTGTCTCCTGTAAAATTTGAAATGTGTGAGTTACGTCCCTTTTCCTTTCCACATTCGACATCATGACTATCATGGCTATTTTTTGATTCAAGTATACATATTCCAAAATTTTATTTATTGAATGAATTGACTTTTATTTTGGAAACTCCAATAAAATTAGGTAAGAATATTGAAGTATGATTGACAATCGCTATACAATTTAGTATGTTTAACGGATTTTTGATTTATCTATAATATTGTATCTTAAAAATATATGCACCAAAAGTGTATGTTTGTGTTTAAAAGAATATTGTTCTAACGATGGCGTAAAGCTGAAATATTTTTTTTATATTGTATCTTATGTATGCTATATATCACACGCTGTGGTCTAGTTGGTAAGAGGTTCGCTTTATCGATCAGACGGCTTTGGACTCAATTCTCGGATAGGTAGGTCTATGTCAATTTTAGATTTTTTTCAATTTTTTATTTATGATATCTAGACGTAGGTGTTTGTGATATTAATTCTTCTGGAGATGATCTCGAGTCAAAATATCTGGCGCATTGGCATTAACTGTCATGCCAAATATTTTTTAAGAAATCATAAAAATATTTAGTAAATAAATGCTGTTTTTTTTTTACTTGATTATTTTATTGAAGGTAAATAAATATATTAAGTTTGGTAGTGTATTTTTTTCTATTGTGACGTTTTGGCGTTAGCTGTCATTACACCTATGAATGTTTGAAATTGAATACTTAAATAAACTCTTAATATTTATTTATTTATTTATTTATTGTTTAAAATTAAAATTATGGTACATGGCATAACAGCTTACGCCAATTCGCCATGTACTTGACAAATAAAAGACACAGAATATTAAATAAAATTACATAATACATAAAAATCAACACAAAAAATCAAGAAATAAAATAGTAAAATTTCACAAACAGTTCACAAATACTATCACCAAAAACATCCACTTCACTAGGCAATGAGTTGATCAATCGAACGGCCCTAGGAACTGGAGACTCATACCTCCTAAGCGAGGTATAAGTTTTTAGAAATAAAAGTTTTCGCTCATAATTTCGCCCACGTGAAAATAAATTGGGAGCATGTAAATTAATAGTCATGAGTATTTCAGGATTATTAACTCGGCCCCGAAGGAGAAGAGAAAAATGCTTTAAGCTTGAAAACGATCTTCGAGCTTCAAGAGAGTGAAATGATAACATTCCTAAAAGAAATTTGGTGGGGTAGTATTCATTTAAGGAATTATCAAAGGGAAAGAATTTAAATTTTTTGAAATAATAATATCTAAGAAATTTCTTATGGACTCTCTCCAATTGCAGCTTGTATGAACTTTCATATGGACTCCAAATGATGGATCCATATTCAAGCTTACTTAAGACCAAAGAAACATAAAGCGTGCGAAACACAGTTGGGTTTTCAAATGGTTTGCTTTGTCTAACAATAAACCCAAGAAGTTTGCTTGCACTCAGTGCAATAGAAGTAATATGTGAATGAAAGTTGAAAGAGGAGTCAAATCTTATACCAAGATCAACAACTTCAGACAAACGCTTTAAAGCATCATTAGATATCACATAGTTATATAAGATGGGAAATCTTGAGCGAGAGAAGGAAATGCAAAAACATTTCGAAATGTTGAAGTCGAGTTTGTTTTTTATAGACCAATTCAAAACAGCATTTATATTCTGTTGCAGAATAGTACAGTCAGACTCATTACTGATACGTAAAAACAGTTTTAAATCATCAGCAAAGAGCAGATACTTTATTCCACGTATACATTCTATAATATCATTTATAAAGATAAGAAATAAAATTGGGCCAAGATTTGATCCCTGGGGTACGCCGGAATATGTTGGAAAGACGTTTGATACGCACCCAGCGTAATCAACATATTGGCGTCGATTTGACAAATAGGAAACAAAAAAACTAATCATCTTGTTTGAGCATCCTACAGCACTCAATTTATCTAAGAGAATATCATGGTCTACACGGTCAAATGCTTTAGAAATATCTGTATAAATAGCATCAACCTGACAGTGAGAATCCAAGGATTGCGAAATATAATCAGTATACACAATTAGATTGGTCGTAGTTGAACGTGCTGATCTAAAACCATGCTGAGAATCAGTTAATTGACAATCAACATGCATATAAATATACCTATGTAAAATAGATTCAAAAAGTTTAGCTGGTGCTGATAAAATTGCTACAGGTCGAAAATTTGTGATTTCAGACAGAGAGCCTTTTTTATGGACTGGTCTTATGCGAGTCAAGCTCCAACATTTTGGAAAAGTGAAGGTACTTAAACTTAAATTGAACAGATACAATAGAGGTGCACTTAAAATAGATTTGCAGCCTTTGAGCAACCATGGGGGAATACCATCAGGACCCACTGAAGCTTTTGGGTAAAGACGAGAGAAAGCATACCGCATATCGGACTCATTAAGATTATTGATATCAAGAGTAGGCCAAGAAGAATGTACAGACTCCGATTGGGAAGGGATGTATTTTGGTGGAATATTAGAGTAAACTGATTTAAAATGCATAGCAAAACCCTCAGCAATGGCCAGGTGACCATTCAATATACTACCATCGAGAGACATAGATGAAAGCTGAGCAAAAGAGTCACGTGTTTGGCGAACATAGTTCCAGAAAGTTTTAGGGTCTAAATTTATGTTCATACCGATGTGGTTAATGTAAATTTTGTAATCGCTTTTAATAAGTTCGTGAACTTTTCTGCGCAGCTCAGAAAAAATATTATAATCATTCGGACATTTATAGCATTTCCATTTTTTATGGCACTTATTTTTTTTAATAATACATTGAATAACATTTTTTGAAAACCATTTCGGAAAGTCACGTTTTGATAATATTTTAATATATCGTGGCAATATAATTTTTTTAATATATCGTGGCAATATAACTTCTCAACAATTTATTTAATAAGTAAGAACATATGTACATTTACTATAGATGTACCAGCGTAACTTGACTGCCCGCGAGGGCACCACCATCGCATTATTAACGTTACCATAGTCAACACGTCCTAGGGCGACAATTTTAGTTCTGAGTTCTGCCACTGTCAAGTTAAAATGGTACATCTCTATCAATTGGTTTTTATAAGTGATTCGTTACTATATTGAAATTATTAGATGTATCGTTGTATTGTAATTTATAATCATAGTGATAAACCTATCACCGTATAATTATATTGTATTATGTAAAACCCGACTGGAAGCCAGTTAACAATGCTATCAAAATATATTTCTCAGTTTGTGGGTAAATGACCTTTTTTCAGATAGATGATGGAATGAAAAAAAGTCGACGCTCTCTGAATTATCCAATTTAATTAACCTTTCCTTTGCGTCAGTAATTATTAGTACTATTTTTGCCCGAGCGCTTTTGATACTTCCGTGAATTTTACAATATTGAAGATAATTTATGAGCAATAAAAGCTTAGCATGGAAACCATTCGGGAATCCAATATTTTCAACGCAGCTAACTTCATTACGCAGTTCCAGGAATTCTTGTTATTTTCCGCAGATTTTCTGCCTTTCATGAAATTACCACTGAATATTTGTATTACATAGAGATTTTCACAATTAAATATGCTACATTCTACGCAATTGCTAATTAACTCGTTTAACGTTATAATATAATAATTTCATCAATAAAACTGAAATCAACAGTTAATCTTAAATAATATTATTGATTTTAGTATTTACTCGAATATGTTTTTAACTACTCTTTTACTGAGTAGATACGTTCAACATCGACTGTCTATAAAAAAAACATGTGAAAAAGTTATAGAATTCATAAAAAAAATGAAGATTCGTTTTCTGGATTCAAAAAATTATGGTATTTGAAAAAAACGACATTGTAGAAAAGAACCTTGTCTTTTGTGTAATTATTCTGTTTGGGTGCTTAAGTTTTGAGCTTTGATTTACACGTGGGCCCATTAGAGGTGAAATGAGCCAAGTGGTATTTTGGTTTTTAAAAAATCTACACCCTTAAAGTATCTTAAACGTAAAGTAATCTCAGTTAAACACAGTGCATTAGTGTTATCTTCGTAAAATAAAAATATGTAATCCACCAAAACACAAACTAAAGACGTGATTGTACTTAAAAAGTCCACGAAAAGAGTTTTACTATTTTACTAGTTGGCTCACTTCATCTCTCGGGGGCCCATATTATGTATTCTATCGATCGCAGTGTTATTTTTAATGATGTATCTATAATCTTTTACTTGGATATGTGTTCAGAAGAGTCTTTTTGAGAAATTTTACAGGAGGCACAAACAACGTGTTTTGATAAATTTCGGCCATATGCAAATTATGAAATAAACACAACCTTGAAGTGCACGGAATCTTCTAAACTGGTGTTTTATTGACATAATTTAAGAAATTGTCTTATTTCTTGGTTTCAATTTTCACAAGCCAATTTTTTTTAAAACTTAGAAGCTAAATTTAGATACTAACTCGGCATTTGCAGCTTATATTCTTTTGATAGAATGTGTACTAAGTGGATACATTGTGATTATTGAAAAAAACTGTGAGTTACGTCCTTTTTCCTTTTTACAGTCGATATATTCTCCCGCCTGCTTCTGCCAGTTTCATACATGGTTTGTTTTATTTCGTGGACAAATTCTTTCTCAATTTTATATTATTTTATCAAGAAAAAATCTACAGTATATTTATATAAATTAATATCGTGGAATCGTAATAATACATATTTGAACAACTAATGTTCACTTAAGCTGTAAAAAAAATATATACCGTAATGTTTCTCGTATAAAATAACATTGTATAAATAATTCTACCAAATTTTCGGCAATCTACTGATATTATAACAATTATCTGTCCCCGCCGTATGTCCTTTCATTACTTTTATGCCACCACTTACGCCCAGCCGCTTTCAGTATTATGAGATACATTCAGGAAAACTCTCGCATTAGGCGCGTCATTATCCTTTACGGTAATGCGGACCCAATTTTCAAAAGACAACCGGCTAGCTGATAAATTCGACGGGAAATTTCTATTGTGCCATCATGTCACTTGGACGTGCTGTCTTATTGACGTATGTATCTAATCACTTGAAAGAGTACGATTCAAACGAATTTTACCGGATAAATAAATAATTAGATAATAATTCCACGTTTTAATTTGCTAGTGTCAGCGTTTTTTTCGAATCAGTAAGTTTTTTCCAGCAATGGTCAATCTGACTGCTGACAGCTGTTTTGTACTCAGTTCGGTTTCTCATTTCACCATTTATTTATTTATTTAATTAAAAAATTATAGACAGGAAACGTAAAAATACGTTTATCGCGTTGTGTCGTTTTTGTTATATTGACTCATAATTTAATGGTTTCTTCAAAATAACTACCGCGGCAAGTGACCCTTTTCGACAATAAGCAATAAACCTTATAATTTATTATACCCTGAATGTTCGTTCACACATAGTATTTTGAATATTTCGTATTGATAGCAAGTGGAGTGCTATCTACTAAATTAATAACAGGTTTTTATATTCAGCTTATAAAAGTAGTGAAATTATGATGTATTCAAAATGTTTCAATTTTATTTTCAATGATTAAATGTCACATATGATTTCTTTAAATATTTCAGCCGAAAATATTTAGATTTATTTAATAGATTTTAAGAATGTAATATAATTTTGCGCCGATCACTAAAAAACGCCCGCTTACAAAGTGTTAACATTGATTGACAAATTATAAATGTAAAACTTTTACAATGAAGAAAAAAAACAACATAATACAATTTAATATTAAAAGCAGTAGAAAAACAAATGGCAAGGAAGTCAACTGAGTAAGCTCCGACAAAGTCTACTTTAATACATAAAAAATAGCATTCGTCGAAACTCACCCACGTCTACGTGGGATATGTCGACATCCGAAGCAATATTGTTTAACACCGTTAAAGCTCTCTCCAGTGGCATCCCCATTCACAGGCTGGTTATACATCTTGGGAGAACAAACAATTCATGCCCACGATTTCTCAAAAAATAATCAGGAACATTTAGTTTCGCATTCTCAAGAATGGTAGAGTTCTCATTTTGGTCTCATATAAGCCGAAAGAAATATATGGCCAGGTACATTTCTCTTCGAACGTTCGAACCATGAATAGACTTAAACCAGAACAACTCTTGCAAAATTGTGCTTATTTATTTTTTTAATGTTATGCCGGCCAGAACGTTACAGTAAAATGAGAGCACTATACATAGATCCATGATTACTGACATTTTTGTCCCCCAACTGTATGGCATTAATGTAGAAGAGCTGTGGTTTCATCAAGACGGCTCAACCTATGCTACACAGCGCGAGCCACAAACTGGTTTTTGCTAAAAAAAAGTGTTGCTAATTCGAAAAATAAATATCCTATCCTATTTGATATGGCAATTATGACGTCAATATAATATTTATAAAACATCACTTTGAAAATGGCGAGAGCTGAAGTAATTTCGAATATTTTATTCATTAGTCATTGCTTAATAATACAAAGCTTAAAAATAATTGACTGGCAAATTTAACGCGATTGGTTCAGCCTCTGCAAATCAAAATGTATACAATATTAAAAAATATTAAAAACACTTATTCAACCATTATTTCTTAGGATCAGGACCGGTTTTATATATTTTTTTCTCACATAAAATTCAAAAAGTTTCCTAAATTAACAATAAACTACTCACCTCTCGTAATTGCCGAGTGCATCTTATTTAACCCAAGTCACTAACTACTTCAATACTACAATCCTAGTATACTTTCCACTCTATTCTGCTCTCCTGGTATCTACTCAGGGTACTCTAGTGCCATTCTGGTCTAGTCCACAAGGCAGCCGCACCCAACCAACAATCTAGTCGGCCCGAGAGCTCTTCTTACTTGAGTGTGCATACGTCTCCCAGACGAGTCGATGCGAAAGTTTTCCGCGGGCTGTGGGAGCTTTGCCCACAAGAGATTTAACAGGCGAGCTTCTCGTTTATTCTGCGCGCCTGATACTCGGAGCGCAACGGAACCACTCTCCCCATTCTTGTTATTCAAGAAATTTTGCAATAAAAACTAAGTATTTTCGCATGGACTGAATGTTTTTTGTCGGCTTAATATTACTTATAAATAATAATATTTGTATACGTGTTCAATTAATAGAATACAGATCAAATGTTTTGGTTAAAGTTGTTCATTTATTCGCATCGATTTAACTCAATAAAATTCAAATATCAAACGTTTTAAAATAGATATAAAAAAGTATTATTCCTTATATTTAATGTCTATAATATAATGTATTTTTTTAAATGCATCTCCGCTTCTAATGTAGAAAATATGGCCTAATGAAGGTACCAGGAACAGAAGTTTTTTCTACGAAAACTAATTGTTCTCAGTTGCTCAACCCCTTTTTTTTCAAAGATAGAATTAATAGAAGGGATATGGTTAGGATAAAACTAGTGGTTAGCTAATCGCTCTCGTTACGCCCCGTTATTTTAGAAAATGCTGTTTGTACTGGGTCTCGAAGCCGTGTGATTTGTAGCAAAGTCAACAACGTCGACCGCTGCGCCACTGGCTCGACAAATGTAGTATACAATAAACATTTCCTTTTGAATTTTTTCTAACACGAAGTAACCAAAATGTTGTTACTGTACCAAAATCTAAGCTTATTTTCAATGGTTTGTGCCAGCCATATTCAACCTGCGACCCATTCAGATGTTATGTGTGGCCCAAAACAATCAAAATAAGCTGACGCATTTTCAAACATCTGGTATTGTTTTACAAAACATTACAAAAACGAATAAATATTTTGAATACATTTTTATTTTTGTGTACTTAACATACATTGATTTTATGTCATTATATTTTATTTATTAATAAAAACACAATATTCTATTGAACGATATTCCACTTTATTTAATAGGTCAGGATCGGTTTCGCTCATTGCGAGCATTGATCAGTTGACAATGCTCGCAATGAGCGAAACCGGTCCTGACCTATTAAATAAAGGGGGATAAAGTATAAAGGAATATTGTGGTTTTATTAATATAATGCCTATCCACAAAGTATTGACAGTGAACACCCTAAAAGTGATATTATATTTAGTTTGTTGATGTTTACGTATTACTATAACTGTGCTGCGGCCAACGTATTGCAGCCAAAACCGGCATGCGGCCCAGACGAAATAAAAGTTGAGTATCGCAGGATTAGGCAGTATTTAAGTTATCACTTGGTTTTTCTTAAATCTAGCCAGTGAAAATTCTCCCCATAGGTCGTGTTTTTTTTTACAATAAACTGATCAAAAGTCATAACGACATATTTTGGTTTATGTATAAAATATTTTTTCACGCGCATTCCTTTTATATTAAACAAAGTCACATTTTTGTTTCTAATAGAACAGCATTTTGTTTATTTCATTTAAAAAAAAAAACAATACTGCAACGTTTTTTGGCGGTTATCAAAAATGTTATTTTGAATATAGAAATGATGGACATTTGTTTTTATATTCGCGCGTGACTTCACGCCGAAATGTTTACCTCTCACCATCTCGAATCAACATCGTATAAACGGCATCCAAATGCTAGTCACCTAGGAATAGTATCACTACCACCAAATTGAATACGGAATCAAATAATCTATCTCCTCGCACATATTCGCTCCGTGGAGAGAATTTTATCTCTTTCTATGAGTATTTGAAAAGCTGAAAAATGTACGCTTTGAAATTTAAAATTTATTCGCATTTGCTTCTCCAATGGCGGCACGTTATTCCTTTTTTGAATCTTCTCGCAATAATATTATTTAATACTTTGTGGTTACCTATTCGAATTTATGTTCGCCTGATACATTGTTTGCCGACTGCACCTGTGAAAATTAAGTTTCTCTGTGTCGACTCCTGGAGTAAGTTATTTAAACAAAGACTGTTTGTTAACAATTGAGTCAATTGCTTACCTATTAAACCGATTCTACGAAAATACATCTTTTTAACACATGCTATGCCAAATTTAATATAAATTATGAAACGGCAGGTTGATGGTTACAGGAATGTTACGCCCGAATGCAATCATGTTGACTATTATTACTAATTAAACTTATACGATGGATTTTTGTATTAATTACTAGCCGGTTCTTGGCGTTGCAATGCCACTCAAAGAAAGACAGTTTTTGTGTTTTAATTGTGTTTATTGAAATGGATGTTTTCTTTTACTGTCTGTTTGACGTTTGCTGCCGATTGTCTATCGCCACCTACACGCGCCACCTACTGTAAGTTCGTGCACCCAGTGCAAGCATACGTTGTCAAAATGAACTGTGTGGCAGACATACAAACATTGATTTTTACTGTAAGTTAATTTAAATTTGCCTATTACATTCCCAGAAGTGCAAGCAAAAAGTTTGTCAAAGTTTTATTGCGATTGGATGAGCGGTGTGGCAATGCATAAAGCGCGAACAAACAAACATTTATTTTTATATATTAGATTTCAACAGTCGATGATCAGCTATCATATGATGGATTATATTAGGTGTGGGGAACCTGCAGCCTTTTGACTACTCTGGTGCGGCCTTCTGACCAATTCTCTAATTCTGTACATTTTTGTAATTTCGTAAATTCTTGGGATTTTCGATGTCGAAATCCTTGAAAGACCTAAAAATAAAGGTCCCACGCTGGTAATTTTTGGAAATCCGCAAATTTTTGGGCTTTAGAAATTGGTATGAAATTGTTTCCAGCCAAAAATTCCCTAGTCAATATTTACTGCGGCCTTCATGTCGAATCAGAAAAATGAAAGCGGCCTTTGGAGAAGAAAAGGTTCCCCACCCCTGGGTTATATTATATGTGCAAAACACTGTGATAATTAAAAAAATAATTTTACTTTTCAAAACATATTTGCCACCTTTTGACTATCTAAATAGGGTATATTACTAAATATAAAAACAAACGATATTAAAAAATATTAAACTAACTTTATTATGTTATCTACGTGGTTGATAGGCTGTCATAAAAAATTAACCTATCGAACGAACCGCAGAGCTTAGTGCCACGTTTCTTTTATCTCCTGATCGTTATGTGCGCCTGGTATCCGTGACCGACAAGGCGATAGAGCGGCGCGCCCCGGCGACGGCCGCTCGCTTCGATAAATCAATCCCGCCGTCTGGGAGCTTTCGTTAGCCGCCGTGGAAATATATTCACCTCCTCACAATTCATGCCAGCCTGGTAACACTGGAGAGATTTTCCCGTGAAGAAGGGGTTTTCCCGGCAGGTGAAATTGGATTTGCGTGCTCCGCCGGCGGCATTTTAAAGTTGATTGTTTTATTTCTAGGAATAAAATTTTTATCGCCTCCATAATAAAGTTTAACAATTTTATTGAAATTTACGGAAAAGTTTATTCCGTTTATGTACGGACAGCGGATTAGTAAAATTATTTTCGTATTTTAAATTAATGATTATGAACCCATTCCAGACAAAATTATATATTGTTCCTACCCACATCAAAAATAGTATTGAACGAAATAATATCTTTACTAAAAATAAAACACTTATTTGACACAAAAAGCTTTCTCAATTATTTATTAAATAAATCTTGGATTTGTGTATGGGCTTACTAGTAAATAGGAATATAATTATATTATGCAGTCTTGACAATGCACATTTTCTTTTGGGAACAAATTAAATGTTCAGAATTTAAATCAATTTTTGGTCAGAATAAAAATATTATACGGTCAGAATATTTAACAGCCATTTTGGTTAGGTTATTTTTTTTTTAATTTCATTTCAGCTAATGCCATGCGAGAAATTTGCAGTCACTGCCTAGTATTTGACGTCATTTCACGTCAGCAAATCATAACATTCTAGAATTAAAATTCGTTTTATTAAAAAGCTATATGCTATATTAATAAAACTTGTGATAACTTAACATCTACTATGTTATGATATTTTGTCATCTTACTATGTGCAAAAACGAATAAATAAACAAACGACTTATGACTAATATCACATATTCAACACAGACTTTTTGCCATATTAATAAACTAACTTTTTTA
Source organism: Himalopsyche anomala (assembly GCA_031772345.1). NCBI lineage: Eukaryota > Metazoa > Arthropoda > Insecta > Trichoptera > Rhyacophilidae > Himalopsyche > Himalopsyche anomala. The sequence goes on along the minus strand of CM062837.1, from coordinate 1,962,869 downwards.
AGGCTCCCCTCTGTATAGTTGTATTATCTAAGAAAAGTCATAAGCTCTGCACTCTAGCCACGCGTTATGTTAATGATATGTTACAGGGAAGTCGTCATTATACAAATGCCGGGCACGTCTCTCGCACGTTCATCATTTTCCTTTTCCTCTGAATCCCTTCATTAAGGTACGCTAGTAATGTACAACATAATCTTAATTTAATATGTAGACCGAGCAACATGCGGCCCACGGGATTCCTAAATGTGGCACACAAGCTTATCACTTAACTCGATTAGAACAAAACGATTATTTCAAAACCACAATTGTATTCAGATGGAGAAATATTGTTATGTTCGGTTATCTTATTAAACTAATCATACTTCTCCTTGATTTGTCCGAGTACCTTTTAAACGATTCGTTTGTCGAAGTTACAATCACCTTCAGTGTAAGATAAAGAGGTGAAAATAATATATTCATAACCGTCATGTGTTTAGCATTTTTTTTAGATCCACTCAAAAATGTAAAATATTAAAATTATAAATATACCTACATTTTTAAATATGTTTTGAGTTGTTGGCGGTGTGGCCCGTAAGGATTATGTATAAGGTTTTCTTTGTTAAAATACCTTCAGGGTGTGAAGATTAAGTTTAACTTATTTATATTATAGAATTATTAACTGAAATTACAAAATAAATATTGTACCTACTAAATCAGTGTTATTTTCAATTTACACTTTATTTCAAAGAAGTCTTTATTCTTTCTTCCATCAATGGAAAACAATACATTTCGATAATATTTGTCTTTGATTCTAGTATTCAAAAGATAGTCGCGTAAACTTTTTGTGTGTTTTGTTTCAAGAAGTTCAGTCCGCAGAGTGGAAGAACGCCTGATAGAATTGTCAAGTTTTCCATTCAACGTCGAAACTTCGAAGCACTTGCTATGATAGTGTGCAATGGAAAGGAGTGCACGACTGAGCTTTCAAAAAGTTTTAAGTGTTGGAAATGACGCCGTCGTTTCATTTTATACAATAAATGTTCCTTGTTTTCTTTACGTGTTTTGGTAGCTTATGGAAAAAATATTGTATTGATTTTCCGCCGATATTTCTCATATAATTGCTCCTCAATAATTGGGATATTATTTGTACAAAAGCAGAATCGCGTACATTTCAAAAGTGCAATGGTTGTGATTCGTGATACAAAGCACAATTATATTTGTACGGTGACTTCTGCGAGGGTGTTTTTATACTAGTGATGATAAATATTTCCGGCTGAATACTCATTCGCTGAGTGAAACCGATCATTATTACTTTTTAAATCATACATGCTTTAAAAAATGTCAAATGAGGTCGTTATCTAGTGAGATTTGGTCGTAGATAGATGTATGAGTCGTACACGGCCAATAACGGATATTTGGAAAGACTGTAATGCCAAAGCAAACGTTGTTGTACGTCTGTATACAAGTTGAACGGATAGTCTTCAGATTGATACTTTGAACAGAACTCAACCTAGGTATATCGCTGATAATGCCAATACAAGTTTTACTGGGCTTCAGCTTCAAGACAAAGAGGAAGAAGATTGCATTATTCGAATTATTCGGAGTCCACATTGAGTGAGGGGGTGTCTTAAAACACTCATTTCATGGAAACCCAAATACATCGTCAAAAATAGATCGAATAATTATATCCTCTACCAAAGTAGCCAAGAGTATTAATAGCATTTTGTATGCATTATAAATGACTCGAGTTATCCTTGTGCGTCACACTTCTATCACAGATCATTTCATTAACGTATATATCAGGGAGTGCCACGAAGGGATCGCGGCCTGAAATATTTATTAAAAATAATTACATTTTTTTTGCCGTATACTCTAGACATGTGGTAGATGTTTAAATGTTTGATCACTGTCCTTTCATTCTATCTGACTTGAGAAATGAAACGCAATCAAAGAGGTAAGCCTACTACATATCTACCCTTTTCTAACACAATCTTTATTCCATAAATGTCTCTTGTCAGTTTTTTTAATACATACTCCTTCGATTAAATTATTTCATTACTAGTTCATATGTCTCACACAAAAGATTGTATTACCAGACGAATATATCAAATGTATTTTTATATTTCATAAAACCGGTATTAAAAATTAAATCTTTAACATAAGCATCAAAGCCTTATTTTCGTAAATGTATCACGTTAAATAAAAAATCAATAACATCATCATCTCAAGCTTGCTAGACCCGGGACCACTTGAGTATTTCAATCCCTACTCCACATTATGATCATATAAAATATAATGCCTTTCCACTAAGTGTTGAGAGTAAACACTTTAAAAGAATATCTTCGATAGATTCATTTTTAATATAAAATTAAATTTAATAACTTTGTTATTCCACTTGTTGTGTTACAGAAAGTGTCACGTGTTTCACTTATTTTACAATGATTTACGATGATGTTTATCAAAGAAGCGAAACACGTGTCACATTCTGTAACATGTTATTTGTATGTATTAAAGTAACGTTTGTCGGAGCTTACCCAGCTGACTTTCTTGCCAATTAAAAAAAAATCTGCTTTTGAATATTCAATTATATTTTGTTTTTTTTTCTTCAATTTAAATGTTTTTTTCTTTTGCAATGTTCACGTAAAAAAGTGTAATAACAAATTTATCAAATTAAATTTTATATTACCTTAAAAGAATTTAATAAACAAAACAGGCCCACGACCCACATAAAATCACCAGGGACGTCAGTGAAAGTAAACATTTCTGTCGCATGATACTAATGTGAACATGTGAAATAATAATTCACATTCCCTGGTCTAAATTTAAAGTACGTGCGCACATGCATACATCAGACGACCAAAAACCTGCGTCCGTTCTGAGCAATAATTTCTTTTGCCTACGCTCGCTCCATACGCATATCATCACAATATTATATGTATTCGTGTTATTTTTATATTTTATTCTTGCCCGTTTATTTCTGGACGTCTTTCGGAATTATTAGCGTTTGCGTGGGAAATGGAATCGGCCGAAGCTTGATCGAAGACGGTTTTGCGAATCGATATCGAAAAATACGCAATTTCTTCTCGACGGATTCTCGCATGTGTTTTTAAAAAAGTAAATCGATGATCTCGAACAACAATCTTCATCAAATCAGAAGCTGGCCACTTACCATAATTTTTTTGCCTTCCGGCAATTTTAAACCTTCGAGAATATTTCGTCACCGTTCTGACAGAAATTAATAGTTAACAAAACTGACAAAAATGATTAAGTATAAAAAGGATATCAATTCTCTCTCTGGAATAACTTGGTGCATTGATTATAACAGTTTTTTTTCCTAACATATTTACTTGTATAAGCAATTAATATTATAATATACAAAGGCAGACAATTATCCATGTCTATATATTTTTAATTTTTAATTGTGTCAAATCGGCATTTATGTATCTATTTTTTTGATATAGTAATTAATTATCTATGTAACATAAAATATCGACGATTAAGGCTTTATTCCAATAGTTGAAATCGTATATTTGCTGTTAACTCAGAAATATCAATCGTTTACTAACCAACTTCTGCCAGAAAAGTGACGATATATTCATTATAATTTCCAACCAATCTATGGTTTCAATGTTGTTAAGTATATTTTTCATTTTAAAATAAAGTATCCTTGATGATTCTTTTCTAGCTCTGAAATTATAGATCGTTTTCAGTTTATTTTTATGTGGTTATATTGTTTATTGAATATTTTGCGTTTGATAGTGAATTTTCCAATTGCTTAGAACTTGAAGAGAGAAGACATAATGTACAATTCTGAAAATTTCCATCCATTAATAAAATAACAATCTGTATTGACATTCCCAGAACTTTAATCCGTAACATCTGTGTGCAAATCTTTTATCGGTTGACAAAATAAGCCAACGTTATTAATCTAATATATCTACCTTAAATATGGGAAAATATTTTTATTATTTAAAGGTTTTTATTTAACATTTATTCCAAAAAAGAGTTATGTTTAAAAAATAGCTTTATGAAATACAGTAGCGGCATTCTCCTGAAATACATTGGTTAAAAGTTGAATGTTTTTTTTTAATTGAAATCGATATAAATGTATATTGTCTAGTTAACTTTAATATCATCTGTTCCCAGTACAGTCAGTATAAATAACTTAATTTGTCATTCGTCAAGCATTCACATTACATGCGTATTTAAGGATTATTAAATGAGGTGCAATATCTGACACGTACTAAATTTACTTTATTAAAATTCGAAATTACAACAAATCGCTCAATGTTTGTGTCAATGTGGCGCAACTCCGCCGACCCACGCCGTCGCTTTTCCTTGGGCATTTCTGCGACGCCCTGTTCGGGAAAATCGACGTCTTGTCTGCAGGACGGACCGCCAGACTGCTCGGTCCAACACGTACCGACGTCGGAAATAAACTTAACCGCCGCGATTATATGTTTATTTTTTACACCACATGTTTATTTACGTTTGCGTGCGGTCTCAGCATGATATAATTGAGGCGCGGAAAGGTCATCCCAAGACTTTAAACTTGACACGACGAACTTGAAAGGTTCAACATTCTATATCTGGCCACATCTTTTAAGTTATGTTATCCTGGTAACTTATTTTAGATTCAACGATGTCCGCTTTCTGTTTGGGTTGTTTTAATTATTGTAAAAATAAATACACAATACAGTAAAAACCCCATTTACACTAAAGTCGGGACAGAATAATTCGGGGTAGTGTAATTGGGGGAGTAAATTTCATACAAAATTAGGGATTTGGTTTTTTCCGCAAAAAATGCAAAACTATGATTTCCCTTAGTTTTGCAAAAAAATAATATGGACGAAATATTTAGTAACTAAGTGATAAAATGCAAACATAGAAAGACGCCCGGCTATACGTGTATAGCCTGTAACATGTTGAATACACAGACGCTAGCCAACATTTGACTGTATGCGCCGCACAGACGACCGTCTCATAGCAACGAGAATAGAATGTGACAGTGCAATTGGGGGATTTGCGGTGAATATATCAAGCCATCGCGTAATTCGGGGTAGTGTAATTGGGGTTCCTCTGATATGAATGACAGTTGAGAAAAAAAAAATTATAATATACTAGCCAGTTACTGGCAAGCGTTGCAATGTCACTCAAAGAAAGAAAGTGTTTGAGTTTTAATTGTGTTCATTGAAGTGCATGTTTTCTATTTGTCAGTTTGACGTTTGCTACCGATTGTCTATGGCACGACACACGCACCACCTACTGTAAGTTAATTGCACTAAAACCTTCGCGCAAATGCAAGCATCCGTTGTTAAAATGAACTATATGGCAGACATACAAACATTGATTTTTATATATAAGACCTACTGTAAGTTAATTTTACTATGCATATAACCTTCCTGAAAGTGCAAACAAAAATTTTGTTAAAGTTTTATTGCAATCGGATAAGCGGTGTGGCATATAATAAAATACGAACAAACAAACATTCATTTTTATATATTAGATACATTAAAAATCAAATAAGAATGCCGCAAAGCAACACTCAAAGTTCATTTATGAATCTGCCCACGTTATAGGCTGTCTTAATTAGCTACACATTCTTAGCAATTGAAGATTTATAAATAAGAAAAAAATGTATGGTATGTAATGGAAACTTTGAATGTTGACTTCCTTTTTTTATTGCAGAAATTAAATTTGTCAACAATTTATCGGTATTTTAAACTTTATATAAATGAGATATCTCATTGAACTATGATAATGTGTCGTATATATTATACAGGTATTCTTCTAAATTATCATGAAATTAACGCAGTTAAGAGTTTTGACTTACTAACTGAAATTCTGATGAAACTTAAAAGCATTATCTCAATGGCTCTCTATTCTTCTTCATGTGCTCCTATTACTATATTTTCTATGAAATACTAAGTTTGTTTTAATGTTACCCTTTTCTAGGTCTATGGCATTACAATATTATTAATTATTTTATACTATTATTTAAATGAAACTACTTCCATTTTAATACACGTTTCATCTAGTTTCTCTTTGTTAATAGTTACTCGTTAAGCAACGAAATGAAATAGCTTTCCGTTTATGGATTATTTTCCAAGCACGGTAACCTTTCTCGTACCCTTATCAACTGTACTTATAAAATTATTTATTTGGCATATAATGAACATATGAAACGGTAACATACTTAGCTTGTTATCTGAATAGCTGACAGTTAACAAATTATACAATTATGTAATTTACAAAATAACGTTGAACGGTAAAACTTTAGTATTTTTAGATAATGTAGTCATTCTATGAAAAAAATGTTAACGGGAAATTAATAACGGGCAATCGATTTCAAAAACTTATACGTACATATTTTATGTGAGTTTTTGTTGGTTAGTGCCCGCAGTGATGGGTTGTTTGTTATTTTTACCGTCTTATAATACGTACAGCTTATAACAATATTTCTCGGACACAATATGCCCATTTTAAACCTTTATTCCACGAAATATTTAAATTACGTTGACTCTTTTAAATAATATGTTTTAATAATCCTTTTGATTTTGAACAAACACTATTTTTTTATACAGATTATTTGTTTCTACTCACTTACCAGACACAAAAAAAAGACATAAGCGGATAGCGGATTTCTTAACAATAATAAATTCAACAACACAATACAGTCTTAAAAAACAAAAAAGCTTCATTAAATTCCTACACTTTAGATGTGTCAGAATTTTCTAGCTATGAAAGCAATTTATGCGCAGTCCATCATAAAAGTCCTCGTATATAATCAATTAGCGATGAATAAATAGTATTATTTTTTTCTTAATTAAAATACATATTATTAATATTATTGTGTAATTTACTATTATTATTTTTTACACGATTTTCTTTACCAAAGTGTCTTCCTTCTGTCGAATAACACTTTTTTTTTAATTCAGAGAACCAATCTTTAATTTTTCTATGAATTCCATAATTTTTTTTATTGTTTTCTGTGGATCGAGTTTAGCGTAGTTTATCTACTGAAAAATATCAACTAAACTTTTCTTTCAAACGTTTCAAACCTTTAAAAGTGTTTAATTATCTTTTTTTATATCTCATTTAATTTAAGGATGTACAGTTAACAAAAGTACTTGTGTCCGTATACTTATTTCAATATGTATGATATATATGTATATAATATTATAGAAGTAACTTCGTGTAAGTTAATTAAGTAATAAATTCATATACATTCTCTGGCATAAAGTGCCAAAGTAAGTTTACATTGAAGTAAAATAAAATTATTAGGCTTTCTGATAATACAGAATTTACGACGACTTCACGACAGTGTTATTTCTTACACGACAATAAAAATAAAATATTTCACCTAGGCATATTAAACAACGTTTACGAGTTGCAGATAAAAATGTTAATATTTAAACATTAAAATATTGTATGTGCATAAACATGTCAAGAAGCGCATGTAAAAAATACAACAAAAAAATAATTAGTAACACGAATTGAATGAGAAACATTGTTTTTTAAATAGTTCTTTCACTTAGGCTTGCTTTGAATTATTTGAACTAACCGTTCCACATATCTGACATTCTGTCTGCTAAGTTTGCTCTCAACTATATAAATAGACTTCTGGTGAATTGAAGATAGTAAGAGGTTACGATAGGACAGGTGGATAGAAAATCGCCTGTATGCATAAGGTTAAAATAGAGAAATACATTTCAATTGTAAGAAAATGACTATGCAGGTATTCGTACGCATATATGCTAGTCGTTACAGTCAATCAGACACACAAATCAATACAAGTTTATATTGTAATTATTATAACTGATAAATCATTTTCACAATAAGTAAAACCATTCGATTTTGATTCGTATTTATTTATTAAACGACTGCAATGGTTCTGCTCACTATTGTTTCAACAGTCTGAATAATAATAAAAAAAAATGAATGATTATGATGCTGAAAGTTGATATTTAATCTTAATAAATGAAATGGAGAACTTTTTCATTATTTTTAATATCATGTAAGTATCTCAAATAGTCGTACATTTGAATATATAGATACACATACCGCTAGCCTTATATACATACATATATAAGACAGACAGATTTTAATGGTTGCCAGGGCTGTAAAGTCGTTAAAAAATAAAATGACTCTGACTCCGACTATGAAATTAAAACACTACTTCGAATCTGAATTCGGTTTATTAACAAAAGGGAAAAATAATCCTCCGTGGAATGTCTCACAATTATTTCCATTTCTTCTAGTACGTACAGAAATTTTTATTTCACCAATCAATACGATGAATAGGCTAATTTTCAAATTTATTTGGCTAACTAATATTGTGTGTATAATTTAGAATTTCGACTGAAGGTGCTTGATGGAAATTTATCTTTAGATTAGAATTATTTTCATAATGTACGTTTCCATTATAATTTTGGCTGAACACGACCCGGGTTTCGCCTCTCAGCATCTTACGGTGCTATTCAGTGCGCGAATGCACTCGAACTGACAGTCAGTTATTTACATTATTTCCTCTCCTCCCATCCTTGTGTAGAAATAGCGATTAGTCAACTACTAGCCAAAAAAAGTGAGGTTGAGCGACTGAGTAACAAACAGTTCTCATAGAAAAAAACTACTGTTGAGATACCTCCATTAGGAGGCCATATGCTCCACATTGGGAGCGGACATGGATAAAAAAAATATTTTAATTGTTTTGAATGGATTCGAACCAATTATATTTGTTAGGCTTTCGACTCCAGTGATTTGTGAACACAATTATTTTTTTTTAAATAAATTGTAGTTTTTAGTTTTTTTCTGACTCCGACTTCGGTAAAAACAGTCTTACTCCACCTATATTTTGTGGAATATATAATTTCATTTTTAGTTTCTATCTAGGTAACTTTCGAAATAATATATTCAGTATCGTCGAAGTTACCTATATTGAAAAGGGTATCTGAAAAAATACGTACAGCTGTCCCAGGAAGCTGTCAGAGAGGTAAATGTATATGAAAATCTTGATCCGGGTAACATAAATATGAGAGTATTTTTTGTTTCGTTGGCCGGTGTCAAAGAGCAATGATTTATATCGCTCCGTTGATGAAAAAAAAAATTGTCATTTTATAGCGAGCGGGGTGCAGCCGCTATCTCTCGCAGGAACTGTTAAACGATGAAAATGGGACCGTTTATTCTCTCGTTATTTATGCGCTCCTGTTACCCGTGAAGCGCCGGTACGTGTACAAAAATGGAAAATAAATTTAACAAAAATAGCGTTAGAATGTAGCGCGAGTAGTTAATTGTATTTTTTTTCATCGTATAAACGTAAGAATGTCTCATGCGTAATATCAAAATAACACAAAAGGAGAGAAATACACACCTACAGAGTTAATACCCACTCTTTTGTAGAAAAAAAATGAGCTTATTTTGTTCCGACAATAAAGCATACAAAAGCAACGAAAATAAACGCCGCCTCTGAAAAATTCTTATTACTTTTTGTATTGTATTTTATTACCATATACGGAGCATTAAAACTCGTAATAGAGTTTACTCAACATAAATGTTTCTACGAGAACTGCTTGTTACTTGTCAGTTGCTCAACGTCTCTTTTTTTCAAAGAGTTATCAACCAATAATGTTTATATAAACTCTATTAGAAGTCCATACGATCCGCACTGAGAGAGGTCATGGTAATAATAAAAAAAAATACTTAGATTTCTACTTTTCATTTTTAAGGTGTTCACTGTTAATATTTGGTGGATAGGCATATTATGTTTTAAAAAAAATACACTCCTTTTTACTAACGCCAATTTTATTTTTTTATGATCAGGACCGGTTCGCTCATGGCAAGCATTATCAGTTGAATACAGTGCTATTTATACAAAACAAAATAAAATTATAATGGTGTAATAATAACAGTTGGTAATAAAAGGATTTTTCAGATAAAGTTACAACAAATGAATCAGTGACACTAAATTGACTATAACTCTTAAAAATAATTATTTTATTATATAGAGTAATATTTATGTTTTCAAATGTTCTCAATTAACTCCTTGTTGATTTTCAATTATTATTATTTATTTATTTTATCATTTTTTACACTGCTAGTAGATCAATATTGTATAATATCTTGCATACTCTGTACTTTAACATTTAGTGTGAATATACAGTATAAAATAATTTTATGAATTTCGAACTTAATTTTTATTTTTATTCGTAGTAAATACTAATAATAGGGTGAAAGGAGTTATGACTGATCTTCGGCGTCGCTTCTAATGGGTGTCGTTTTTCCAAGGCGTCATCTTTGTCGCGTTCCTCGGCGATCGTTTGTCATTTTAACTGGCGCCCTGCAATTAGTTATTGTGCGTGTAAAACCGCTTCGGTGCTGAAGCTGTAAAAATAATTCAGACACGCTTTACTACGGTTCGCTCGGAGCGGGTAATCTTCTTCTAGAACTATTCCCACACTATCAAATTCTTGCTGCCCAAATATTATATATAATTTCAACTAAAATTATACATATTTTTCCTAAAACTGCGTATACGCTTATAAAACAATCTGATATCAATTGATTATAATTAAATTTAATATTACCATAATTTACTTCCCGTCAGCAAACACCGTCATTCGTTTGCACCCCGACGCAGGGATGGGCTGGAGGGGGCTCGGAGGGGCTCGCGCGAGCCCCTTGTTAAATTTTAATTTAACAGAAAACAGTATTCTCAGATCAAGTTAGTATATAACCAGTGGCGGCTCGTCCATACGCAGTGCGGAGTTGCAGCACCCCCAAGTAAATTAATAAAAATGTAATATTATGCATTACATACATTTATGTATGTTAGATGAATTTTACAATGAAATAAAAATACATACTAAGTAAAATTTTTGATGTTAAAAATAACATACAATCCAAATGTACATATGTTTTACTTTTAATCTACCACATCACCCCCAGATATTTTATCCACGAGCCGCCACTGTATATAACTGCAATTTCTGGCTTGTGTATTATCTAGAACAGCTTCAGTATACACAGAAATACATTTTTTTGCTATTATTTACATTGATAAATCTACGGTAAATTGCATATTGTTACATATTATAAATGTATTGTGTACCAATCGATTGTTTAATAAAGTATTGTATATCATCGCATAAGAGTGATAAAAAATTCACTACTTGCCCAGAACACTGAGAATTGCTTTAAGATTAAGAGAGTCCCTTTGTTAGCGTATTGCCAGCCCACCGCTGCCCCGACGTCTTTCGTATCGAGCTAAAAGACAGTTAAAAACTGACAGCTTTTTAAAAAAATAGTATTTATTTCTTCGGAAATCGTTTCAATATCTATATATCTGTTAATAACACTTCCACCCCTGGTTTTGACACCTGCCATAAGAGAAACAAACCAATTGGTGAATAATAACAAGTATTTATCAACGCAACGTCTAATAAACACTTTCAATCAATTTTTGAAGCATAGGCAACTTTAAGCTGATGAGTATGAAATCTACTGATTTTTATAGAATACCGATTAATCAGTTAACTGATTAATTGAGCAGTACCCTACTCTGCCCTGTTTAAGTATTCTGAACAGTTTTCAGTGCCGCGGTAAATTTTAATTACAATTTCAGCAAGACGACGCAAGCAATTAAGTAGCAAGTTTTCCACCTTAGTACCAAATGTAGTCTACCAAACTTCACACTCGATTGAAAATATCGAAGCGGTTTCTGCAACGCAATAACTTAGTTACTTAGAATGCCGAATGAAACATTTTTTTATATGCAAGTATTTACCCAATTTTCATACATATGTATATTCTACATAGAATTGAAGCTAACCTAGTTCAACTATCTACCAGAACAATTAGTATTTTTTTACGTTCGTTATAAAGCATTTAATGAAAACGAACTGTAAGTCGGTCGCAAATTTTAAACTTGGTTAAGAATAGAATTGAACGGTTAGAAAAGCACAACTACTTATCAAAACGATAACACTTCCTCTACGGTGCTAAAAAATACTTCCGATATGATGCTGGCCCTTTAAGAACCAAGTGAAAAACATTTTTTTCAAATATACATTCTGGAATTTTACCGTCCATCAAAGGGTGGTAAGTGTTAAAACATTTTTTTCACTTGGTTCTTTAAGGGTCAGCAACATATCGAAAGTGTTTTTCAACACCGTAGGGAAAGTGTTAAGGATCATATAGGGATTGGTTAGGAAGAAATGAAACCACACTGTACAATTCACAAAAAACCGTGTAAAAAAATGATAGAATTCATAGAAAAAAATATGATGGTTTCCCTGACTTTAAAAACATCGTCTTATTTGTTAACTTTCTGGTATATAAAATCGTGTTAAAAAGTAATAATGATGACCTAATAAATGCTATAATATCAGTGGCGGTTCTACGTAATGGGCTAGGTGGGGTGTAAAAAAATATTTTTTAGCAGACTTAATTAAAACAAACATCAATTCGAATATACAATGTAAAATAAATCACAAATTCATACAATATCTTAGTTTTGATTCTCTTCTATCAATATAAGAGCATCTCTCTGATTATCGAATTGTCTTGTGCATGCATATTAAGAATAAGAGGTAAAGCTGGGCTAGTTTGAAATTAGTCCCGAGTAAAACAAAAGCAAAAAAATTCAAAAGGGCCACATGCGGCCCGGAGACACCTTAGCCAATTGCGAAGTGAAACTTTTACAAATTCATAGATTGTAAACAATGCTAAACTTTTTTTTAGCCCACCCAAAATTTTAGGTCACCAGCCGCCACTGCATAATATGTGTTTTATATTTATACATATACTTACGTGGACTTTTTTTAAAGAATGGTCATAAATCCCTTTCATCGCTAGAAACGTATGACACATCAAATGTGTTACGATCCATCCAATGAAGACTTTTGTTTATTATTAATGTCTCGTGTTAGAACAAATAATTTGTGTGAAAATATATATTTTAAGTAGACCGTGCTTATTCAAAATAGTGTAAAGAAAACCTTGTAAAAGAAAAGTTGGTTGTTATGGGTTGTATGAAATTTCCATGCATTGATTTCTTGCCCTTAAATGCGGAACCGAGATCGTTCGGCTACAACCGGAATAAAATTTCTTTTGTCAATCGATGAATATCATTTAATGTTGTAGTATTTTTTAAAAATTTTCAATACAATAAGATTATCGTCAAGGCCGAAGCGATTAGCAAATTATCACTTCTCAATTGGCAATTATTTACTTTCATTTTTCGTGTTTACGATAAAAACAAATGGAATTTTCCAACGTGTATCGTTTCCTACGTCACGTTTGCATATTATCATAAAATGTTATTAGTTCTTCGGAAAAAAAATAAGTGTGCTTAGTGTGAACAAATGCAGGAAATTTAAAGGAAATATGTAGTTTATTTATTAAAAAAATAACGTCGAGTTTGTATAGTTCACTCCATTGCTGACAGGCGGCATTTAAAAAAACATTTACATTTTGTATCCTGATTTAATAGATTCTTCAATCTGCTAGCTTTTACTGTTTATTTTATATCGTATCTTTAATTATTGTGACCTATACTTTGGAAGGTTTTCTAACACTGATCTTTTCTCATCTTTTTATTACCTATCTAGTGATTGAAGTGATATTTACTTGGTGAAATTTGTAATGTCATTTTATTTTTTTACTTTATATAAATATATTTTCTCATAAAAACATTGTATTATTACATCTAATATAAATAAAGGGTTTTTATTAGCAAGACTATGACCGGGGGGGAGTTTTTATGAGATATACATAAAAATATAAATCGGATGTAGGTATTAAAACACCGGTATTACCGAAACCGGAATACCGGTATTCAAGGTGTTTTCAATACCGAAAATTCGATATTGGAAATCGAAAAATTTTGGTATTAAAAATTTACTCAAATCGAATGTTGAATGTATACAAACAAACCACCACAAATTTTAATAATATTTTTCGAGATTGAATATAATACACATGTTTAGTCTGCTTAGAATTGTGTTAATATTCACTAGTTCCAGAATTGATGACCATTTTGACGGATTAAATTTAAAATCGTTAAAATTATGTACATTCACACAATTTTTGTCAGTAACGACCAGGGTTTCGACTTTCGGCATCTTCAGGCGTTCAAGTGCACGGATAAACTTATTTTAATAAAATGTAAACTATTTATGAAAAACACCCGTTTATGATTACGATATATTTTTTAAATGACAGTATTTAATATGAAATTCCGAAATACCCATTTTGATTTACTCGCCTGGTATTACGATCCCAATTGGCCGTATTTTTTGTTTTGACGGATTGCTAAGACTTTTTTGTAGTACGGATATTTTATATGAATTACCGACGTTCCCGGGATTTTGATATATTCGTCCGGTATTTCAATCCCTAATCGCAGACATAAAAAAATGGATTCGGTCAAATGACCGCATGTTTCCCACCCCTGTGCGAGACATTGTTTTCATCATATGAGAAACAAGCATCAATTTTTGTTCGTCTCATATATATAATCAGAAGTCAAAACATTCAAATTGCACAATCTATCGTAAATGTTTACTAATTTTCTAGCGATGTTGTCGCAAATTTCCATGAACTTGTAAGCCGTCTAAAATTACACATATTATCAATAATACATTGCAGATAACGGTTATGTAATAACTGTACTATGTCAGAGCTGCGTATTACGTATGTTTTTGTATACAATCGTTGTCACGTGACGCTATTATATACAAGATGTTAATCACGTGTATTTTTCGATTGACGTAAACGTTTCGGATCTTTATGATTTGCTTGGAATTTCAGATTCAAATCATACTTGATTCAATTGAACAATTCCGTGATTTGGATATTAAATAGTATAGCAACATAACTATTACTATTTAACCTTTGTTTATAAAATCGGGCGCTTATTAGGGTGACAAGGGCGAAACTACAAAAATGTATTTATTTATGACTCGTATTTAACCGGTCTGAATTTTCATACAGTTTCGGTCATAATTTTTATCACATTGGTCTGAATTTATATTAAATGGTCATAATATATCGTTCAGTATACAGATGGCCGAATAAATAATTAATGGTCAGAATTTATATAAAATAGTGATAAATTAAATGAAATTTAAAAAAACCTGACCTAACCAAAATTGCTTAGGTTAGGTTTTAAATTTATATTACATTGGTCAGAATTTATATTAAATGATCATAATATATCGGTCAGAATAAATAGTCATAATTTAAATGAAATTTTAAAAAAGCTTAACCTAACTTAACCTTAACAAAGTGGTATCAAATATTCTGGTATACAATAAGACAAATAAACAAACAACAATTGACTAAAACGTTGACAGCTTAAAAACGTCTAGTCGTCATATCGTCTTTGGGTAGCTGTAGAAATAAGAAATCTGTACAGCTAAAAAGCGTTATGTTTTTATATAGGTTTCTACTAGTAATAACTGCCAACGAAATATACTTAGTTCGTATGACTTCTTTGGGTATCGAAACGAATAAATGTAATATGAGTCAGCTTGTTTTTTGAAACTATAAAGCGTATTAAAATCTATCGATCTGCACTAAAAATTCAATTCACCGATTATTTGACTTAACGTTTTCTGGCAGTATACCGACGATATTTTATGATGCCCTATTTATTTTATATAGTATTATGTATTTCAAACAACATTTTTAATTATGAAAAACCTTCAATCCCTCGACTGTATTTTATCCGTTAAAATAATTTAATTTAAAAATTACTTAGACAAAAAATGATTGTGCGTTTTCTCCATAAACATTGTTTTGTAGTTTCTCCCTTGATACACTGAGCTAAGGATTTTTTGAATTGTTAAATTTTCAGAATTGTAATTTTTCTATATTTTTGAATCTCAGCTAACGAACGATAATATCAATACCTGTATTGCAAATATAAATTCCGGTATTACAAAAAAAAGGTTTAAAATATAGTAACAAACGGTTTTCGTAGAACTTCATTAAGGGGCCATATGTACCGCATTGAGAGCGGAAATGAATAAAAAAAATATACATATATGCCCCATACAATATATCTTCATTTGATCATATATATATGATCACTTTTGATTTTGATTAATCTTATATACGAAATTCAGACGTAGACTTTGCACATTGTTTTTGTTTCTATTATAATATGGGTTATCTTAAATTTGATCGATTGTTGCCAGTATCAATTTATTGGTATATTAAATATGTATTAAATGATATCGTAGATAATTTCATTATTTAAACAGAATATTGATAGTGATTGTCGTCATTCATGTGTGAATTATATTTGTGTGCTATGAGATAGCACTTATTAGAAATTGATTCTTTACAAGTAATTAAATTTTACCGTTTAAACTAATCCTTCAATAAGTATGACGTATGTTCATGTCTGTAATATGATAAGTAAACTTGTATTGTTTTTTTAATTGTTTGACTTTCAATTAAGTGATTTATTAAATATGTAAATATTTTTTTAATTTTGCTACTCCACTTGTGATACGTGTTTCGCCTCATTAAAAGGCATCATTAGAAAGAATATAAATGAAATTCTGATTATTCTTTTATGTATGTAAATACAAGTGGAGTGGTGTTATCAAATTGAATTTTATATTGAAAATTTACTTACACAAACTTACCGCCGATTCCATCGATATTATCTCATTTGGTTTTGATTTTATTTACACAATACTCTTACCAGTTTTTCTATTATTTAATCATCAACTAACAGCCAACTCGAATATTTACAAAATAGAAAATCAATAGCGTAAAACTACGATTAGTGCAAATGACATAGCTTGGAGATATTAGCGATTAAAGTTTTCAATTTGATGGGTTGTCATTGCGTAAGCCCAAATTATAAGACTTATTCGGGTTTCACAATTAGGCATGGGTAATTGATAGTTTAAACCCAAAAATACTTATCTGATAATAATATTTTCTTTTACGCCAACGATATAAGTAAATCGTTTAACATATAGTATCCAATTTTTGTGAGTTTGTTTTGACTTTTTTGTTACATTACCAAAATCATGGCACGTACGATTGTATAACATTTATATTTTAAAATCGAAAAATTTGCACTTACCATGGATTTTTTTTTTATTTGATTGTTAGTTGCCATATCAAACAAGGTATTAATACTTTACTTCCTTTCTAATGTACTGGGTGTATAAAAAGAAGCTTGTTACTTGAAAGAATATTGAATATATGATGCATTGATGAGTGTTGCTGGTTTCCGAATCTACAACAGACATTGGTCTTATTAAACTCTTCGACATTGGTCTTATTCCGTTGTCCTTAAATTGCCACACGGATTTTTGTTCATGGATTGATTTTAAAATTGATTTATTGATGTTTGTGATGTTGACGTTTCTCTACCACTCATCCTATCCTAAAACGAGACGAATTGAAAACGATTAGCTAACTACTACTGATTTTCTCTACCTATTCTTATATCCTTAACCTTACCGATAAAGAAGGTTAAGCGACTGAATGTTTACAAGTTCTCGTAAAACATTTTTTTAAATGGTCCATTAGCAATACATATGAATTATGATCCAAATTGCAAACAGGCATGCGTAAAAATATGCTGTATCGATTTTCTAAGTGCTTGTTTTTACCCTTTTCTTACTTTGTCTAAAGAATAATATTTTTAATATTCGCTTGAAATGTAATTTTTCTTACACGTTAGGTAAGTCGCCAAATAAATGAGTAGACACAGCCAGATTACTGCCTAAAGTTATTAACTAATGTTTTATAAAACTTGACACCGTGGAAGAAATCTCTTTTAAGCCCGTGATATTTTTAAGTAGACTTAAACTAATCCGTGCGAAGGCGTCTCTAAAATTTAAAAAATCTTTATCCGTTTTACCAAACAAATCTTACCTTATATACAAATTAACACACAGAACATAATCGTGACTATTCATCGACAAATACTTAAAATCTCAAAAACGCGCAGTGCTTGTTAACCATTTAAAAAAAATCTTTTTAACATTCGGTGGACGCTGCTGATACTGCGGTGCAATATTTCAATGATGACGAGCGCATTAGTTTCTTTCCATCGGTGTATCCGAGTTCTTCTGCTTTAACATCTTTTTTTTTTAATATTGAACCCTTTTGTCAACATATAAGCTACATGAAATATTAAAAAAACTATTTTAATGCCTATTTAATATTTATTTTTTTGATATTCATTTCCGCTCCCAATGTGGAGCATTTGGCTTCTTAATGTATGTATCTCAACAGAAGGTTTTATGCGAAAACAGATGGTCACTCAGTTGCTCAACCTCTCTTTTTCTACAAAGGTAAGGTTAGTACAGAACTAATAGTTAGCTAATTGCTCTTGCTACGTTATTTAAGGTTTTGATGATAGCTAGGGAATTTTTAGACAGAATGCTGTTCTCACTGGGGTTTGAACCCGCGCCATCCGTCACGGTAGCCAACGACATTCACCACTGCGCTACGGATCCAACAATTCAATATGATAGATATATGTATATTAAAAAATTGTTTAATACTAACGGGGGTAGGGATTGAATAATTGTACCGTGATAAAGAGGACTATGACTTTGATGAGTATTGCCGTACCCGCACGGCGGCGTAGGTTAGCTTGTCATCTATTATCTATTGCCATTATCATATTTTTATTGAATTTTTATTTCTTCAGATATGGTTACTAGACACATCAACCAGTGACTTTTAGCTGCCACATTACTTTTATTGTGTGTTGCAAATGAAGAAAAGGTTTTTTTAATCAAGGGTAAAATTTTTAAATAAATTGGTAGCCATATAATATTGTGCGTAAAATTCTATTTGAGATCGATTTCTTCCTGAAATCTACGTCTGTAGAGTGGCACATGTAGACAGATGAGAGCAAAAAAGATCTTGACCCAAAAGTGAAGTTATAGCTTCTAGAAAAATATTCAAAATTAATAAATAACTAGTTTTTTTACATTTTTAACTATGAGTTTTATAATTTAAAAAACTAATATTTTTTACAGATTGGTCCGTATCCAAAAAAAAGGTTTTTATATTTTTGTGTGCGGCAATACTACAAATCATCAAAATATAATATAAGAAAAAACTTCATTTAGTCAAAATTAGCTCACCGCTCAAAGGGTTAACCAGGGTTATGAAAATTTGCTGTAACCCAACAATCCATTTTTATAAATTGAAAACATGTGTTAAAAAAAATAGTACTTTATATTATTTTGCATGTATGTATTTTTTTCCTTCAGATTATCAGATAGTTTTTATCTCTGCATGTGATATTGTTTTCTATCAGGCTATAAACGTCGAGAAGTGTTCGCGGACTCAAAAGGGATTTAATATCGTAATCTCCTTTATGCCTTTCCAAGCCAATGACGCACGGGCCGTACTATTTTCGGATCATATCAGTGTCAACTCAAGTCTAAGGCCGGGACTACACAATGAACTATTAATTTGCATGATATCTAAAAATATGCACGGTTGACCGGTGTGCGACACCGCGTATAATTTATTAAAATTTAACACTCGTATATAACTATTTTATTTATTTATTTTTTACAAACCACTGAAATTACGTTTTTTAATCAATTCAATCGTGAAAGAGTTGTGTGTTTTATAAAAATATTTATCTAACTGATGTTAATATTTTTTTAGAAATATATGATATAGCCATAGCATTATTCTCATTGTTGTAAAGATAATTTTATGACATTAGTGTTAAAATACGTTATCTGGCATATGAGCGCCGTGGCTGGCTCGAAACGTAATATGGAAGTCAAATATTCTACCACTTTTTGGAGCAGCTGTGGCCGTATATCAGCAATAACTTGGCGGATGTTGACTTTCAAGAAGCTTCTGGTTTATCGAAGGAGACTAGCAACTTGACGTATTCCCACAGAAAATAACTCAGAAGTGTTAAATCACACGATCCACACAATGGAGGCCAATTCACAGGTCCATTGTGCAAAACTATGCTCTCATCGAATGTTTTCTTCAATAAAATAATTGCGTCGTCGAAGATGTCAGTTATCATGTATCTGTAGCGGTGATTTAGGTTATTTTTTAAAAAATGCGTGTAGACCAAGCGCAAACGCGAGTTTAAAAAAAATCTACACAAATTTGTTGGTTTTTAGATTTGCTCCTCTGTTGATTTTTATTTGCAGAAATTGTACGTTCTTGAATAAACGTCAAGAAGATATATTTTATGTCCGGAATTAGTTTGATGCAAATAGCCTTTGATGGGCCCTTTTTGCGCCATCAGCGCGTTAATGAAATACGTCTATGCATAAAGAGCTTGTGCTCGTTTAAAAAAACCTTTTTTTTAATTGAGACTGCCTTAGACCTTATGATGACCTTAGATTAAATTCATCATTTAACAAAATTTTCTTAGTAACCTACGAAAAAAATAAAATAAAAATAAGAACGTATTTAAACTGCCTAATTACGATTAGGGCTTGTTAGTTTTCTAAAACCGGTTTTAAAATACAGGTTCTCAAACGAAATTCGCTATATTAAAATAACTTTTTTTCTACAATTAGGTATTCAATTAAAAACGATAGTATTTTGAATTGAAACTGCTAATGGTATAATTGAAAAGAGATGAGAAATGTTTTTTTAATTATCAATGAATGCGTTAAAAATATTATATTTTGGTTAATTTTGAAAATATATTTTTGTTGGGCATTTTGACTTAGACACATTTATCGAGTACGGTCATGATGTCCAGTCCAGCCCTGAACCTCATTTCTTAAAATTATTTATTTATTTATACATTTAATTATCGACGGCTTTCTGAGTCTTTAAAACAGAACAAAATTAGTTTATTGCAAACAGTTTACTTTTCACCATTTTTTTTTGTAAAACCGATTTACCAGTTACAATGGAACCCCGATCTACCGTTCTCGCATTGTTCGTTTTCCCGCATGGATCGTTTATTTTTCATAGTCCCAGCCAAACACCCATAAGAACAATGTAAAATAATCCCGCATTAATTGTTCCCCGATTTACCGTTTTCCTCGATCTATCGTTTAAATATTTTGGTCCCGTCGCGAATATTATCCCGATTGACCGTTTTCGTTGAATATTTTTCATGAATAGTTTTGCCTCGCATTTCGTTTCGCGTTTTTTTCAGTGGAACCCCGATCTACCATTCTCGCAATCTTTTTGCATGGATCGTTTATTTTTTACTCGACCAAGACCCCGTCATAACAATATTTAAAAATTCCACGCTTATCATTCCCCGATTTACTGATCTCCTCGATCTATCATCTAAATATTATCGTTCCATCCCAATTATTATCCCGATTGACCGTTTTTGTAGAAGTTTTTTGAAAATTGAACATTTTTTTGGTATTATTTGAAGATTTCCCGCATTATTCGTTGATTTTTTCCTGTCCCTTGGAAAACGTAGAATCGGGGTTTCACTGTATATAGTTTTATTAATGCGTGAGATAACTATAACGTTGAGAAGTTAAGGATAAGCTTCATTTGTTTTCTAGGTGCGAAGAAAGGGAAAATAAAGGAATAACGAATTTAAAGCGGGGAACAAAACTTGTAGTTTTTTTTTTTTTTAATAATATATTGATTACTAAGAACGATAGTCTGAATGTGCTTCTCGATGAGGCGAATCACAATATTTCAATTTCGTATAAATATATTTAAAAAAAAACATTTATTTAAAATAGCCCTCAAGCTCTTTTTGTATTAACCAATGTTTTTATTTAATAGGATCGTTTGAAATGTTTGCGAAGGTAAATAATAAAGAAGACTACGTAAATATAAAAAATATTTATTTTACGTTTTTTTCTTTCCAGTATAATTATAGCCAAAGCCATTTACGCTTATAGGAAGCATTAATTTTTATAATAATATTGTTATTAATAGTTTATTTAATACGCTATCACTGTCACGTTATGTTTATGTGTATATAAATAAAAAGAAATATGAGCATCGCGCATATATTTTCATATTTCATTACACTTGTGTGTAAAATTTGTACATTTGTGTACTGTTTTTATTTTATTGTGTTGACTGTCATATATTTGTAAGAAAAAAATTCTATACAATGTTTACAACAAAATCTTTTTTGCATTGAATTTTCATAAAATATAATTTCCTTAAAAATAAACCCTAATATAGAGTAGTTTACACCGGAGTTCACTTCAAATTTCTTCAATTATTTAGCATTATATTTTCCTAAATGAGTCTCGAGTGCTTGCTTACTAAACTATTTGTAACCAAGTGTAACATGCATTCCCAAATAGTCGTACTGTAGGGAAAAAAGTGGTAGGAATACTTAGTATCTTGGTTTTCTTAGGAACCATTTTAAAATTATATTATATAATAGTGCTAAAAAAATAGTTACATTGATTATTTGAATCTTCTTTTTGGTCTTAAGATTTTAAATAAAACATTTGAAGAATTCAATGTTCTATCTCCGTGCAACTTCACTTTGTATCTTAGGAAAGTTGTTTGCAACTTATTTTTCAATACAGCTGTATCATGTATGTCATATGTCATTATTTATCTACTACGTGTGTCGTTCATTGTAGTACGAGTAAATATTTGATTTATGTGAAAATTATGGTAATTTACTAAACATATCGCCAAAATTTAATTCTGAATTACATATCCAGTTATATTGAAGCACATTTGTAATTATATGTCACCGTTGCTTGATAAAAATGAGACTTTTTAATTGTAGATATTGCATATTGCGTAGATATCTGATAAAAGGCTAATCAACTCTGTACAGCTTATAATGCATATGATAATTTCAAAATTCTATTGACATGAGATAAAATCAATGAGAAAGTTTTAAATAATCAAGATCAACTAGAGAAGGATTGCTTATCAGATTGGTTGTCTTTCTTCGAAACACTAGTCATATTTAATAAGTGTAATATTGTAATTGTATTTTCAATTAAGATGTCAGAGTTAATAGCATGATGCATTGTGTATCTCTTTGGAGCCAGTATATATAGCTGAGAAAAATGTAAGTTTGATCATAGTTCTGACGATGGCGTAAGCCGAAATAGCTATCAACTAATACATATAAAAACTGTAGAACTAAATACGTTGCTATTTTCGCCCTATTATTAACTAGAGAAGGTATTAATGGCATCACAAATCTCACGTGCATGATCTTAAATTAAAATTGAACAAGTCTTAGTTAGAAATTGACCTCGCCGGGTCGTTATCTCTGACCCACACGATCCCTAGAACAATTAACATTCTGGGTAACATCAAATAACAATCTTAGAAAAAAATATTTAATATTCTGAACAAATTTGTATCAGGCGTTCATATTTTCCGGGAGATATAAATATAATGCGTGTTTCGTACCTACTGCGTTGGTTTATTATCCCCAGGTTGAATGCGTTGCTAGCTCTCCTTATCTGTCATGGCCGTTGTATATTTATGGAGATAACATTTTCAGAACTTACCTCCCGACAACAATGATGCCTGTATCTACTGTTTGTGTGCGTACCTACTGCCTAGATTATTTTATTATGAAAACTACCTGTGCGTAGTGCCACCGATGACAGGTGAGCTATTCATCGGAAGCAATACACACCAAACACTTTTTCTACACGATTTTGAAATAATACGATGCCGCTAAAAATAAAAAAAAACTATATTTTTAATTTAGAATTTCGACTGAAGGTGCTTGACGGAAATTTAAAGTCAAATTAAAATTATTTTTATTCTGTACACTTGAGAACTTGAGTTCAAGTGAATTCGTGCACTAGATAAAACCAGAAGATGCCGAAAGGCGAAATCCGGGTCGTTATCCATAAAAATTTATGGAAGTATACAGAATAAAAATAATTCAAATTTGACTACATTTTTATAAAAGTTATTTGTTTTTAGGTGATTCCCAGACGCAAAAAGCACATAAGCGGATAACGGATTTCCTTAAAACAATAAATTTAAACAGTAATAACAAACAAAAGCCTTTATAAGATTCTTACACATTCTAGACTTTCAGCCATTTCTATCGATTAAAGCATCTTATGTCCAGTCCCTCATAAATGTCTAAGTATAAAATCGAGTGGCTATTTTGTGTAGTTTACTGATTTGTGTCTTATAGTGGAAGGTTACTGTGCAGTACTTAAGCACAACTACAAAATATATAAATTACTTTTTTTATCTTAATAGCGCTCTGATATGAACGATTTTTTTTTATAATAAAAAAAAATCGTAAAATATTCTTTTGAGGTTGCAATAATATATGATATCTAAATCCTGTAACATCTTCATGTATTTTATTTGTTTTATCATAGACAATTTTTAATATTTATTATAGACGAAGATACGTGAAGAATTTAAAATGAGTGAATGTTATGTTTGAATATTATTTCATGAAATATAACCTCTCCTGTATATACATACAAGGGGTGCATTGATCCATTGCCACATTAACCAGCCGCCACTGCCTAAATCCGTAACAACTAAAACAAAATCACGCCAAGACACGGTAAACAACGTTTATATTTTGAATGTTTTTTTTTTGTTACAGGTAACGCATCATGAATCTTCATTGCAAGCAACACCTTTGAAACATTCCTCACAGATGGCTTTACGGTATCGTTAAAACCTTCGATATTTAATGTCATTTTTATTTTTATGTCTGGTTTTATGTTCGAATATATACCGACTATTGAAAGCTTGAAATAAATTTATATCTCGACACCCTTCACCTTTCGCAAATTACGGTATGTGACGAAAATTTTAGATGACATTTTTTGCTGACGTCAATCGACAAAATAGTAAATTTTCGCTCCGACTAGATACAGAGTATATGTACATAATCCCTGATAAATTTCACGAATGGAATTTTCCGACCATGAATAATGATGTATATAGTATTCAGTACTCCGAGTTATTTTTACATCATATGATTTAAATAGTGTTTTATTCGTTGAATATTTTGTCATTGTACTGAAAATTCTATAAGTTACATAATAATTATTCTCATAGACATTTATAGACCATTCCTTGCATTATACAACTCTGCTCGAGGAAAATCTTTCAAACAAAAAAAAAACAGTCAAATACAGCCAACTCACAAATCGTCTTCCATATCAATTTTTTTTACCGTGCTGTTTTTATTTTTTTTCAGAATTTTACTATCGTTTGGTTTTTAAAATTAGCTCACGATTACAGAAGAAATAAATTCGACAACATAATAAATAAAGCAGAAATGCTTTAGGTATCTCAACACAGATTTTTCTAACTGCTTATTACTCAGTAGCTGAAACTCTCTTTTTTCTTAGGATAATATATAGAATAGGACATGACAGGACAGAACTAGTGGTTGGCTTTTCACTTTCACCGCAGCTCCTTATTATTAGGATTGCAATGGTGGGTAGAGGGTATTAAGACATCACAAACATCCATGCCTTCGAACATAAATCGATTAATCGATTGAGAAAATACTGTTTGTACTGGGATTCGAAACCGTAAGGTCCGCCATGGAAGCCAACGACGTTGACCACTACGTCATCGACCCGACAGATATTAAATATTTTAAAAGTTCAGCTATAACAAAGAAAATATTGGTAGAACTTCTTCATCATAAAGTACTAATTATGTTCTAAAGAATGATTGACAAATTACATTACAATTACACAAAATGAAAATCATAATGTAATTTGTTAATTCTTTTCATTGTTAGTAGTTGCTTACACCTTTTATTTCAATTTAATTTGTATAAATAGCACTGTTTATATATTTTTCTTATCAGTTGATAATGCTTGCGATGAGCGAAACCGGTCCTGATCAAATAAATTTGATGTGGAAATAGTACTAAATTTTTTTTATTATTTTTATTATAATGCCATTTCACCAAGTATTGACAGTGAACACCTTAAAAGTGATGAACCCAATGTTTTTGGTTGTTTTTTCAAACACTATTACATCTGGCCTATACTTTCATGAATTTTCAAACAAATTTTGTGTGATTTTACATAAGCTTACATTGAAGATATAGACAATGTATAAACTAACTGATATTTTTAGTTTAACATAATTATTAATCATTTTAAACTCCTGTCGATGTTTATTTTCCATAAATATCTCGGGTTATTACAAAAACAGTTTAACCATAGTTTCGATTAGGCATTCCAACTATTCGTCATTTTCAACTATCCGGATATCGAATAGTAAAACTGAAACTATCCGGATATATCCGGATATCCGGATAGTTTCAGTAAGTATGAAAATAACAAAACATTACTACATATATAAATTTATGTACTAAAATAATACATTAAAAACGAGTTCATTTGTAATATAAGTCATTTATTCAGATTTTAACAATTCATATTTTAAAAATAAGAGAGCATTAAATGTATCATATTTTAAATTTGATCTTAATTTAGTTTTAACTTGTCCTGCTGTTGAAAATACTCGTTCCGTTGCAGTTGATTTTATTGTTAGAAGTGTTTTAAGCAACACGTACAACTTTTCCGTCCTTTTTTTAAATTGATCTAAGTATTTAAAATCTTTTTTCAGATTATTTGTATTGTCTTCAGTTTCCGCGAGAGATAAAATAGAATTAAGCATTCGGATGTCGAAAAAGAGAGAGGTGTTATTTCTACATCAGAGTCCTGAGAGATTTCATTATTACTAGATAACAAATTTGGGTGAATTCTCTTAATAATACTTTGTGCTAAAGAAATGGCCTCATATTTATTTGAGTATCGAAAATTTTCATTAGAACTGGGAACATTTTCACTTTGTAGATATATCACGAGTGTTATTATTTTTTTTTAGTCGGCGTTCGTTCATTCTCTTTTTAATCACATGTAAAGATTCTTCACTTAATGAACTTCTAAATTTTTCCAACTTATTGAATACAAATTTATAAATTCCCTCGGCCGTTAATAACGTTGCATTATTATTGCTAAATTCTTTATTATTATCCTCACTAAATCATTTCCCACTTCTGAAATGCCTTAGATAAAGACAATACACATTTCAATACTATTCCATCATATTAAAATATTGAAAATTTGCAGCTGCATTAGATTACTGCAACGGCATTTCTTCAATGAATGAAATTTCGGCATTAAAGGTTTTTTTTGCCTAGAGTCCGAGCCGATTTGTCGAACTTTTAAGTATTAAGATAACAAGATGAGATATTTATTCATAATACCCGAGTTTGGGGAAGGTAAAAAAAACACTACTCTTAAGTAATGGTTTCTCCCAGGTAGTAAATGCCCCAGTATTCATATCATCTTTCGCCGATTTTGTAAAATATTTCATTAAAAATTATAACGAATAGTATCCGGATATTTTCCCAAATATCCGGATATCGAATAGTTAAAAAGGGTCGGATATATCCGGATATCGGATATCCGGATATCGGATATCCGGATATCCGAGTTGGAATCCATAGTTTCGATAAGAGCGTTATGACATATTGTCTATACTTTTTTTACGTTGCTAAGCGAATTTTTGCCTAATCATTACATCATTGAAGTTTCACGTTTACTTCTCTTAATATTATTCACTTATTTGTTATATTGAAAATTACCTAAAACGATTTTACTGTGGGTGTTTTGATGGTATATTTAATGTAAACCCTCGCTAGTCCTAAAAGCCATTTAAGCTTTTTTTAAGATCGCTATTCATTTAAAATTTATTGCTGTAAATTTTGATAAAAAAAATCCCGGCAAACAAAGTGTGTTTTTATTTCATCGACTTGATTTTTTATCGTCTGCCTTTTTCATTCCGTGGAATATGCAAAACAGTGTACGCAATACAAAATTAAACATTTTTTACACAAAAAAAAATATACGAAAGATAGATTTTCATGCCAAAATTGCAACCGCAGATTTGTAAATAAAATATTCATTTGATTAATTAAAATACATTTACGACTCAAATGATTTTTCCCAGACACAAACAATAATCGTAAATATAGCAAAACCTTATAATGTATGTACAGTTTTAATCGTTTTATATTAAAATTAATATAAAATATTGATTGAACTGGCATGCACTTGTTACAGCTCCATTTTAATAAGAAAACAAAATAGTTGCTGACGTTCTACAATAATGAAAATATGTCTTTACTTTTAAAGTGTTAGCTGTCAATACTTGTTGAAAGGCATTATATTAAAGCAAACACAATATTCTTTTATACTTATTTATTCCCACTTTTAACTACATTATCAATAATGCGCGAAACCAATCCTGATATTGGTAAATAAAAGTGGAAATATGTACAAAGGAATATTTTATTTTTCTTGATTAAATACCCCTCTACCATGTATTGACAGTGAACACACTTAAAGATATTTCTTCGTAGCCAGTATATAATTATAGATAATCTAAAATACGTTTAAAAATAGTCTAGATTCTGAATGTTCCAGCTTAAACTTAATGCATGGTATATAATGAATGAACACGTCTTCAATTTAATATAATATTTGAATGTGTATGCATCGGTTGTTGTAATGTTTTTTTCCCTCGAGTTGATCTCGAGCGATATAGAAAATCTCAAGTTAATCTCACACGATTTAAAAAATCCAAAATATTTTAGTTTTTAACCATCGAGAATAGAGAATTGATCAATGCATTGTTTTTTTTGTTCGGAAATTTTCGGAGCAATAATAAATAGTACTGCTTTTCTATTGTATATATAATTTTTCATACAAACAAAACGAAGAAAACCTTTCAAAAATTTCTCTAACTTTAAAGTAATAGAGCTTTTCATCATTTTAAAATACCTTTTGAGAGCTTTCAAATCTATATCGGATTCTTACCGCAATAGTGAGTGCCCTTTGACATTAAATTTTCATCCCAGTGTGGCCCAGACGCGCTCGTTTGCAATTAGTTTGTTTGCTTGGATTAATTGCGGCATCTAAAAAAGGCTCTAAACTATTTAAGGCTTATATATATTCGAATATTTATTACGGTGGCGTACTTAAAAAAACCTTCGTCAATGGGGTCTATCGTCCTCCGAAAAGGTGTCACGAAAATTGTTATCATATCTGCAAATGTACTTATTGATTATCAAATGTAAGAATACTTATTACAAATTGGGAGTGCCGCCGGTTGAAATTCAGTCATTACATTAAATACAAATGCACAGACAGAATAAACTGATAGAGAGAGTTTGAGAGTGTGCTATTTTCGTTACAAATAAATTAATACCCACCAAAAAATAGAATCTTAATTCACAGTAAACGCTTCACAATAAGTTACATTACATAATCACCTTTGATAGATTTATTTTCAATAATTCAATTGTTCTTATTTTCATTCTGTCTGATTAAGAATAATTATCCAAGAGAGAAATCTCTTGGATAATTATTCTTTAGAAGTTATAGTTCTTCTTCCGGTAATGATTCATATATCAGTTTTTATACATTTAGATGGGTCGATTAAAAAACGGTAAATCAGAGTTCTTTTATTTATTATTATATAATACACACATTTTTTTGAAAACATTTATTTTTTATGATTATTTGATGACGATTGAGCTCTTGAATTTTAATTATTATTACCAAAAGTATATTAAACGTTAAAACTAAATTATTACATTTCTGACGATGAAATAATTTAAGATGTATGGGTATGGCAGTCTTACAAAAAAAAAACTTGTCAATAAAATAAGACATGAAATCATTAGCAACTGATTGCTCGTAAAAAAAGAAATTGGTTCCGATCTTTCTTTAAAAAAATGTGGAATTAACACATAACAGGGTTTTTTTTTAACTTATTTATATAATGCTTTTCCACCAAGAATTGGCAGTGAACATTTTAAAAGTAATGAAATCAAACATTTGCTAAGTAATATCATTATTCAATTTGTATATGTAATGTATAAAATACTAATCGCTTTTTGAATGTGATTATTATCTTTATTTTCAATTCTATTATAAATCGCTTAACTTTTCATTTGACAATAAAAAACTTACTTATTACGTTTTTTCGTTAGAGAAAGGTCGTAAATAATATCCGTCATGCAATCAAAATTATGTCATTTTCTTTTTAAATTTAGAATACTATTTTTCAAAACTATTCGCTGTCAATGACAAACGAATGTGAAACTCAAGTTCACTCGATAATAACGAAAACGTAATCACGGGATCATAAAAAATGTTTGCTTTAATTTCGACTGTCGTATCACGCACCGTTCGGGGCCCATCCTCCCGGGTGGTTGTTCGTACGTCACTGCGTGTATGGGGCGATTTCTAAAAAGGGCAGGGGCGAATGCGTCATCGAGATTAATCGTCGGCCCGCTCCGCGCCTGCTATTGTTGCGGCCTACACTGCAAAGTGACAGGGTCGAATTTCGGGGACTTATGAAAAATGTCAAAATTTTGATTAATGCGAGTGCAAAGAATTGACTTTTAATGTATCGCGAATCTTTCTACAAAATATTCATATTTTTAAGTTTCGTATAAAATAATATAATATAATCACTCTATTTTATTTGTGTGCATGTGTTGTGGTATATTTATACACATATTTTTTAAGTAAATCATTCCATCTAATACGTGTGAGCAAGCTTTTTTTTTGATGAAGCAGAATTAATTCGAGGGCTTAGGATCACAGGGGCCTAACTACAAAAATGCGTGTTTTGTTAAGCTCGGTTTCGGAATGACAAAACTTTATTTCGTAAATAGAACCGTTTACAAGATATGGTTGGCTATATCTACAAATGAAATTATTGTATTAGAAACACAGGTATATCACCTGTTATAATTTATTGAACGTAAACTATGAATTTGTAGATAGCCCCCTGTGATACTAAGCGTTCGAATTGGTACATAGAAATATGCTTATTGATGACAATTTGCATCTGAAAACCCTCCAATCTCAGGTAAGATAAATCATTCGAATTTGGAATCATTCCTGCTAATGTTGGCTAAGTCATCGTTTCATGATTTTAACTTCAGATGGTTAGCTGAATACATCAATATCTAAAAAACTTAAGTTGACTTATTTTATCATACCTAATTAATCAAGTTTTCAAATCTGTATTTTGTATTTTTTTTCCTCAAGCCAGAGTCGGCATTATAGATGAGCAAAATTCGAATCAAACTAAATTTCATAAAAGGGTGAAAATCACAATCAATTTTTCGGGTATTTCGTTTAATTTGTTTGTAAATTTTGTTATTAGTAGTGACATCTGTAGACAATGTTTGATAACAAAAAAAACACCTAACTTAGTTACATAATTGGGCCCACTAGAGATTAAGCGAGTCGTGTGGTATTTACTTAGAAAAAAAGTAAGTATCGTAAAAGTGAAGTAACCTAAGTTAATACATATTGCAATAGTGTTATCTCCGGAAAATAAAAATATGCAATCCACCAAAACACCAAATAAAGAAGTGATTGTACTTAAAAGTCCAAGAAAAAAGTTTTACCATTTTACTAGTTGGGTCACTTCACCTCTAGAGGGTCCACATGCACTTTACTTAGTTTAAAATTTCCGTTGACAAACATAAACGTAGTGTTGTGCACTACTGTGCAATGTTGATTTCCCCTGACATTGCACTCAATATTGTATATAATTTCAATGTAACAATAAGCTTTCATGGACAAAACGAATATTCATTCTTTCGAAAATTTCTAGTCATATAGCTCAATAGAAACTCATCAATATTTCTTTGTGTTCTGATCAGGGCCGGCGCCACCATACAGGCAAACTAGGCAACCGCCTAGGTCGCAAGCCATTAGAGGGCGCATAAATGAAGTATTAAAATTATTTTATATACTATAATAATAATAAATAATAGTACATAATATTTTATTCTGATGTTTGTATATGTTAGTTGCAATTATGTACTTTATTATATATGATTCGAAAAAGAGAGGTTGAGCGACTGAGTAACAAACAGTTAATGTAGAAAAACTTCAGTTGAGATACCTCCATTAGGAAGCTATATGCTCCACATTGGGAGCGGACATGGATTTATAGAAAAAACATATTTATAATGATCGTTGTTTTTTTTTTCATTATTGCGAAAAAAAATGGGACGATTTGTTAAAAAGAGGGCGCGCCAATAACCATTGCCTAGGGCGCCAAATAACCTAGCGCCGGCACCGGTTCTGATATTATTTAGATATGTGAATTTAAGTGATTTATAATACATTTGTATTAACCATATGTTATCGAATAAAGTGAAACATCATTTAATAAAATTGAGTGTTTTAATTTAAAATACATAACAGTAGTAAAAAAAAATAGTAACGCGTAGACTTCAAATTTTTTTATCGCATATTGTTATGTCAACCCTAATTTTGTAAATATTTTCCCACGTTTTTATCATATCGATTAGAGAAACAAAAAAACCATTTACTAACTTTATTGCTGTCTCATGTGCGTAATTAATTTTACTATTAAATTGATTTTTAGCGTTTTTGTTGCCTAGGTTCTAGGAAATATTGTTCCTAGGAAATATTGTTGATAAAATGATTAAATTTTATACCGCCGAATTGATCGAAATTATCAGTAAACCGTCATGCATAATAGTTAACGTTATTTCTTATCGTGCGAAATAAAATAATTTCGTTTTGCGAAATTTCATCTTCCGCGGTAATAAATCTTCCCACTTTACCACGGCGAAGAAACTCGAAAGGTAACTATCATTATAATTTCACTAAAGTGAATAAGTGTTATTCTCTGTTATCTGTGGAAAATTAGAGGCTGAAAGTTATATTAGAGCCGAGAGATGTGTCTCGTAAATTTGGAGAGATTTTCCCTGTCGCAATAATATAATTTTGTTTTGCTCCTCGGAGCCGGGGAGGAAGGTAACTTGGTATTTATGCATACTTACTCTCGTATTTGTATTTATTATTAACAATGTGATGTATTATTTCACTTGAAGGGTGAGATGCCCAGAATATAATTTAAATACAATTCGCCAGCTTCACTTCTATAATACAACTAGGTAACTTGATGTTTGATATTTTTAAGATAGCTATTGTTCTTTGTCGGTTCCAATGGCGTAGCGGTAACCGTTGTGGGCTTCCGTGCTGGATCTCACGGGTTCGAGTGGTCACGCCCGCTGTGGTCTAATTGGTTAGAGCTTGCTCTACCGACTAGATGGGTCAGGCCTCGATTTCCGGTTAGGGCAATGTTAAATACAAATTTTTGAATTTAAATTTGAGATCTTACACGTGGGTGTTTGTTATGTAAATTTACCTCGAGTTTATCTCGAGTAACTTACAAAAAATTCTCATTGAGTTTCAAAAATATTTAGCATTAGCTGTAATGCCAAATATTTTTATCTATAAATAAAAAAAAAACAATTATGAAATCTTATGAAACAGCATTTATCGATTTCTGTTCGAAAGCATGGGTGTTTGTGATGTCTAAAAATTCTCTGCCACCCTTTCCGATTTTTTTAATCAACTAGGTGTAGCGAGAGTGATTAGTAAACTACTAGTCCTGTCCTAGCCTTATCCTTTTACTCCAAACACTCTTTTTATTAAAAAGAGTAAAAAACAGTTTTCGTAGAAAAAGTTGTGTTGAGATATCTGATATCTCCATTAGGAAGGCATATGCTTCACATTAGGAGCGGACATTTTTGGTCCGAATATTTTATAACCATGGTCAGGTTAGGTTTTTTTAATTTCATTTAAATTATGACTACATATTTACACTGAATGATATATTATGACCATTTAATATAAATTCTGACCAGAACGAGTCGTTTTGAATTCAAATTATGATAATGAAACTAAAAACATTTGCATAATATCATTTAATATGAATATTCATTTGAAGAAGTTTAAATAAATAAATAGTTTCATTCATTTTCAGTTGAAATGAACAAGGTTTTGTCAAAACAACGTCAATGTATGTATATAGTTTTTCATTTCTCGTGACTTTTGTAAGAATTCGCTCTCCTTCCATTTCGAGAAAAAAATAAACGACGCTATGGGGTTGAATATTTATTTACAATTGATCTATGGAGTTGTATTCAAAGCCGTGGAGAGAAGCAAAGAGAAAAGTTTTCATATCTTACCATCCCCTGATCCTTAAAACTTAGCGTAATGTTAGTTTTTTGTTTTGTTGCCATATCCTGATACTTATTTTAAAACAAGGAAAAAACATTGCATTACAGCTGAAACCACTATTTCATACATTTAAACGTCTGTTTGTTATATTTTATTCCAATCTATTATTACCCTTTATGAAAATGAAGGTTTAGGCAGCTGACTTAAAAAAAACAGTTAACGGTTAAAAAAACTTAAATAATCATAATGAGCATGCTCCACACCGAGAGAGGTTATGGATAGGGTATCCAATCCCGGAGCTTTTTTGTAATTCCGGGATTTCGGGATTGATTCATTTTCAATCCCGGAATTGGGCGCTCAACGTGAAATCGCGTATAATTTGAAATTTTTGGTGAGTCGTTTTTTTTTTTTTAGCTCACCGAGAAATTTGAAATCCTCAATTCCTTATACTTTTTCCCCGTATTATCTCCATACCTCGTTTTTTTAGCTCACCGACGAATTTGAATTCCTCGAATCACTATACTTTTTCCCAGATTATTTTCAAAACTCGTGTTTTTTTTTAGCTCACCGATTATAGAGGGTAAAAATAAAAAATAAATATTCAATTGTTACTATTACAGAAGTTCTTTTGGATTTCTCGCATGCGGTGGTTTTCGTCTAATAAAGAATTTCAGAATGAAATATTATATTATATATTCATTTATTTGAATATATTTTTTCCGTTTCAGAAACGATGATTTTGGCAACCTCACAAACTCGTTTTGGCACTGAATAATAATATAATAAAATTATTTTATTACAGAATAGTTCTTCGTCTATATAGACTGTGTCATATATTACATATAATGATTTCTGACTGAAATATAACTCAACACTTTTTATTCAACGATATTTTACGAGTCACAAGGACCCAAACATATATATTTAATGAATGAAAAGATAGAATTGGTCGGTGACCATTTTAATTATATTTTTTTTTATTTTGAATAGACATAATTGAAAACAATGTACATAATTATTTCCTGAGCCAAACTGTTCAATATATAAAAAAATATATTAGTAGATCCAGTTTTCAAATAAAAAATGCCTTGAAATAATTCTTAATATTATTATAAGATATTTTATTGACTCGTGGCTTAATCAAATATGTTTACAAGTTACATCGATTCACTCCATTCTATTACAGAATATTCGTTTTTTTTTGGTCTTGATAACTACGTAATACTTAATAGATAGATATCAAAATTTTCATTCTACGTTTTTCAATATTTTTCTGTACAAATTATGCAACGCTTGTGCATAATTACCCCAAAAATCTTCAATCACAGTCAAGAGGCATCCCTTTATCAAGTGAACCATCTCCCAGGAGACGTTACCTCATATTCAGTCTCGCAAACGAGCTTTCGCATTAGGGCAGCTGCCTCTCCACGGCACGGGGATGACGTCAGCGGGCAGCGTGAAAGCCTCAGACCTTATGGGACATTCCCGCGAGCGTCGTATGTCGTATGTGAAGTAATGCCGCTGTGCTTGCTTGCGTCATGCCGCCGCTAGAGCTTTTTCAGCGAGCTTTAATACTGTCTCATTTTAATTAAAAAGCTCTGTGCATGTCGACGCAGCTTTGAAGTAATTTCAATAACGGCATTTTTATTTTCTGTAATTTGTTTTGCTTTTTTGATGTCACTATTTATGTTTAAAAACATGCCACACATTTTTTGTTATAATAATTAGAAATTGTAAAGCTGTGCATTTATTTTAAATATAATGCCTTTTAACCAAGAATTGGCAATTAACACTTTACAAATAATAACTATCAATGAATATGTTATTTGCAGTGATATACTGTACATTACTCTAAGATAAGAGTTATATCATAGTGATCCGTAAATATTTTTTTAATATCATATTTAATAAATTATATCATAAATATAAAAACGCAGCGTCACAAAATGATGTTTTATAAAATTAAATAACCCAGTAGTATTTAATACTGTTAATTCCAAAAAGAAATTATATATAATATCTAATTATTATATGATTATAATCAACTTTCTGGATTCCGGTTTCTCATAAAAAATAGAGCATTCAACAAATCACTTTTTCTTCAAAACACCGTGTTGTGCACAATGATAATTCGCCTATCTACTGTGAGATTCACTTTTAATGGTTAATAAAAAAATATATGATTTGACTGTGCTGTTTCAATCATCTCCATTTTTTTCACAGTCTTTATTCAGATATCTGTGTCAATAGCTATATCTGCATTATTTTAAATACCAACTAACCCTAGTGTTATATGTATGGTTCCTAGCCGGTCGAAGTATAACTCGGAAAACATCATATGCATATTCAAATTCTTACATACTGTGCAATCTGTTTTTCAAGAACGCACACATAAATACTAGTGAATCTATATTATATGTAAATTAATAGAAACTTTAATACAAACTCGTTTAAACCAACAAAATTTGTTTGACAAGTATTTAAACAGAGCAAATATGTAATTTTTCAAAATTCTTTACCATGTAGATTAATTCTTTAGTACCTATTTGTACTTTTCGTTTAGTATTTATTTTTTTATGATAAATATCAGCAATTACATTTGAATTTTGAAGTATATAATTATACTATGATTATTCTGCAGTAAAACTTTCATTAACTATTAATATTCTCATTTGTCAATTTACAGTAAGATTTTGATTTCGGTGTGAACTGGTTTGATGTTCCATTGACATCCAATTGAAGCTTTTTCACGTACAATAAATCATACCATATCACTAAAAAAACTAGCAATACTAATACGATTTCTTGAAATATGTATGTGAATTTTGTATTGAGATCATTAACGATATCACAAAAAAATATTTGCCGTCTTGAATCCTGCAATCTGATTTTAAGTTTATATTCATTCGGCGTGCATATGTTTAACCTTTCATTCCGTAAAACGCGATTCTGTCCTACCTTAAAATGAGGCACCCGTGTAAGAAATTCCACTGTTTGAATTTAAGGTTCGCCGAGACGTACCCTAATTTGAGCATGCAAACGTCATGAATATCACGACATCCGTAGCAAGAGGTCGAATGTCACGCTGCTTACGTCATGCCTACGCCAAAACAGCCGACGCAAATGGGCGCTAGGGATTGTGACATCGCCAAAACCAGTTTGATTTACCGGTAAATTTCTAAAAAAAATAATTTTATACACATTAAAACGAGATTTTTTCATATTGAAGACATTTTAACTCGTTCGCGTTAGAAAATAGATTAGATGCATGCAGTTGCGTCACTTTTGACCGTGGCGATTTCGGTACACATTTTTGAAAACAATTTTAAGTTATTAGTTTATTTCGAGTCTGACTCCAGTTAAAACAGTCCGACTCAATCCCAACCCAAAGAACAAAAATCAATAATAACTAACGGGACTGGCGCCTTAGAACCTCTATACAGCAATCTGTGTAATTGTGTTATTGTGGAATTGGGATTGTGTTATTATGTTAATTATCACATTATTGTTTCATGATTATGTTTTTATAGTGTACTTATCATGCCAAATTAGTTATAATATCCTACATGTCTTAAAGTACCGTAGAAGTGAAGTAACCTCAGTTAATACACACTGCAATAGTGTTATTTCTCTAAAATGAAAATATGCGAGCCACCAAAACACCAAGTAAATGATTGTTTTAATAAAAGTTCAGTTGAAAATTTTTACCAATGTACTACTTGGTTTAATTTACTTCTCAAAGCTTTATATGATACATTATACAAATTCTTTTAATGAGCATATTCGCTGAGCGAAACCTTCCAGATCTTCGCGTATCGGTTAACCGGTTTGCGTTATTGCAAGTCCTGCTGGCAACATACAGCGTATAGTTAGTTAGCAGGCCGTTGACAGCAGTTGCCTTATTGTTGAAACTTGAAAGTTATCGCTTCGATAACGTCCCCGAATTTACTAGATACGTAAATTGTTAATGTAGATCGTAACGTATCTACGTTATCCACAGTCGTCAAAATCGTCGGTGTTAAATACGATATCATTTTAAAGTAGACAGCTGCAACATAATGTCACACGAGAGCAAAGCGATCATAATTCACAAGTCATTTATGACTTTGATTCCATTGAAAAATCACTTATAGAAACCATCCGAAGATGTCTGTAATAGTACAATTAATTTCTTAACTTTAGTTCTTGCAATGATTTTTTCAAACATATACAACATCTAGAAGATCGTTCTTTTTAGATTTTTTGGCTATATTGCAAAAATATTTTGTTTCATGGAGTAACGGCTGGTTTGCCAAATTTAAAACGATGTAGTATTATTTACAAAATATTAAATTCATTCGAGAATTGACTGAATAGAGATGCCGAAAAAGACTTTATTTCCTCATTGTCCAAATTAATTGAATATGGAGAATATTCCCCTTGCCAAATATTCAATATAGATGAGACTGGTTTATTTTGGAAGAACATGTTTAATCGTACATTCTTATCAAAGGAAGAATCAATTGCATCTGAGCATAAACTTTCTAAAAACCGAGAGAACGTAAATCTCAAGTGCGTAGGATGAACCATAAATGCACTGCATGTTACAGAACTCTCTATGAAGAAAAGAAAAAAAAGAGTCATATACAACTTACTCTTGACAAGTTTATTAAAAAAACATTTTAAAGAACAATTTTTGGTGTTCATTTTTTTGCATCCCTCTACTTTCGAACATTCAACATTCGCACACATTTTCAGGAACCAATTGTGTGCGAAAGTGGAGGTCCGCCTGTATACGTTTTTACAAGCCGACCAGTAATTGGTAACAAAAAAAACTGATGAAAAAGAATTAAGTATATAAAGAGATTCTTTGATATTTGTTTTTTTTTTAAATAACTCAGTAGGTCCATTGAGTGTACCAGTTTGCGTAAAAAAAGCATTTGTGCTTTTAATGTAACTTAAAAATGGGCACATTCCCTTGTATATAATTTGTTTCAGATCGACATTAATGCTTCTCTATTTTGATATTACAATTATCTATCAAAATCGCTTTATCATTATTCTACCACAGACATTAAAGGTAAACTAAAATTATTATTACAATATAAAAAATCATTGTACTAAAATACCTATATATATTTTCACAGACAAAACTGCTTTATAAACAGAAAATGTTTTTTTTTCAATATTATTAACAAAACCAAAAATTGCGATTTATCTCGGAAAAGAAAGCATCTTGTAAAAAGAGAAATTCAAAGGAGATTTTTTTGTCAAAAAGGAGCATTCATTTTCATACAGGCGTAGCTTTATTCGTAATATTTCGAAGACACGATACATTTGGAAGATTTATCAAAGACTTTGTTGTTACGCGTATCAACGCATTTTATTTAATTCAGGGGTGGAATCGGTATATAAAATTGAATAAAAAATCATTTCAAACTTTTTGTTGTACTTTTTAGTAGGTAATCCCATATTTTATCAAAGAAATCTCTCTGTTAGCCATTATATGATATGGTTTATATCATATCGCATTTTTAATAGAATGTACATTTTATTGTTGTATCTGCTACTAATTATCAGCTATATTTTTGCAGTCTTGTAGCCGAGTGGTAAACAGTCTTGGACAGTCGTTCACGTTTTTCACGAGCGCAAATCTTACTACTTCCATTTTCATACATATTTTAATTTCTATCTATGATGTTTATATTCTTCCACCCGGTCCTAAAACATTAAATAATTTGCGTGATTAGCTACCTACTAGAACTTACAATCATATCTCCATCATTGTATTCTTACCCTCACCCCAAATAAAAGAGAAATCGTTTTTATCTATATGTCTCATTAGGATTTCGCACTTCAAGATAACACTCTTACAATGACGAAAAATGCTGGTGTTTAACTGTGAATTTAAAATGAACTGCATGGCTAGTATTTATAATTATTTAATACCGTCATATCTCTAGATACACAGCTACAGCAATATGGAATTATTATTGTATTTCGAATTGTTTCTAAATATAACACTGCCATAATTAAAATATGACTATGTTAGTCTTATTCAAAAGCATTATAATATGTATATTATGTACATACTTTCTAGGTGTTTTTTTTTCAGTTTAGTTTGTATCAATATTGAGACAAAGAGATAAATAAAGATGAAAATTCGAATGCCAGTTTCTCAGAACCAAGATATTTGGGATAATGGTGATGTTCTTCTTGGGGTGCAATATATTATACTATACATTGGGAGCTGACGGAAGCCTCTTCATATATTAGTGCACCAAACTCTTTTGTCCAAATATAGGACTATTCCTCGAAACCGACTTATAAAAAATAATACAATAGTGTCTGTGAAAGCTACATATGAAACTGTTTTGGTTTTCCTTTTAAAACTACTGATGTTAATTCTTTTAGACTATCAAGTTAACATCAAATGCAATCGTATTATAAATATGCAGAATATTTTTCCTTGACTATTTCGTGTTTTCTTTATTTATTTACTTTATATTCTCAATACAGTCCTGTTACACAAACTTTTCTGCTATCTTTTCTCGTCAGCATGATCGAAAATCTCGAAAGCTCAAAGCTTTGGTGTGGAACTCAAATTCTGATTTACACCTCAAAGTGTTTCTAAATAATATTCCGCATTAAAGTTGCCGTGACGAATATTGTATATGAAAGTTGACTAGCACAGACAGTGAACTACATGAAAGCTCAGTTCTACGTCGATACAAATAATATTGCTTTTATAAAATATTATTATATAACATCGATGGTATCCTTGAAAAGTAAAATAAATCAGACCCTAAATAAAATAAAGCTTGCTTTTTTCTAAACGAAAAATACCCCAACATTCCAACAGTAAAATCGTAGGTCTTGTAATTTCTGTAACAAACCGATGAAAACATGGTGGGGCTTAATAGCGAATATTGATTTTTTCAATCAATTATGATATTGCCCATAACCTTGTATAATATACATTTTACTTTTCTTTCGCCACATTCTTAAGATAGAAACAAACTTAATTTAACAATAATATGATATATCACATATTAAGCGAAAGAGTGTTAGTAAAGTTTTATTTGAAGGCACTTGGTATGAAAGTATTGTATGGATGCTTGTGATGTCTAAAATTTTCCTTCCATTCTTTCAATCCCAATATAACGAAGCGTAACGAGAGTGATTAGTTAACCACGAGCCCTGTCTTAATCCTATCATTCTATCACTACTTCTCTCTTTTAATAAAATGTAAAATTGAACAACTGAGTAACAAACAGTTTTGTAGAAAAACTTCTGTTGAGATACCTCTATTACAGTGGTTCTTAACCGGTGCACCGCGAGCTTACTGCATGTGCACCGCAAAAAAAATGTTGAAAACAAAAAAATCCGCAAAATATTAAAAACCGAAAAATCCGCATAATAGTGAAAACCGAAAATGTTTAAAAAAAATTATGTTCACATATGTTTTTTGACCTCTTAATTCTGGTTCACCGCCACTTTTTACCATGATTCGAAAAGGACTTCGAAAAGATTAAGAACAACTGCTCTATTAACACACCATATGCTCGCAGTGGGTGCAGATATGGATTTAAAAAATATGTCTACGATTGAAGCGGAGGGATTACGATGTATTACTTCTCCAACTGCACCTCAACAAGATTTTTATAATTTAAGATTTCGACTGAAGGTGCTTGGTGGAATTTCAATATTAAATTTGAATCATTCAAATTATGTACACTCCCACAGATTTTTATGTTTTCGTTTTGGGCAGTAGATGAAAATTTCATAGAAATAGCTTGAAAAATAGTTAAAGCTTTAAATCTCTGTGAATAACGTTTGATATATGACAAACTATTACGTTTTATTTTCTACTTCTTGGGATTCTCTCCATAAGTAACAACGTAACAGTAGTAAGATATTTTCTCCTGTACATCCCCGGTTATCAGTTATATCCTTTCCACTCTCAGTATATTTTTTTATTAGCCCATTAGAGATGAAGTCAGCCAAGTGGTATTTTAGACAAAAAATAAGTTAGATGCGTTGTAATATTCTACACGTCTTCAAGTATCGTAAAAGTGTTGTAACCTCAGTTAATACACATTGCAACAGTGTTATCTCCTTAAAACAAAAATATGCAATCCACCAAAACGCCAAGATGTAATAACTATGGTATCAAAGATATTTAATTAGGGTACATTTAATCAAAAACAATCGAGGTAGCAAATCTCATGTCACACCAAGTTACCCTGAAAGAAATCAGTGTAGGCAATATTATATTGCAATTTTTCATAAACTTGTATCGAAAGTTTTTATCAAAAATCAGAAACCCACTTAAGTTTAATAAAAATAATAATACATTTTTAGTACTTTTTCCACATAAAATTTATTGGATCAGTACCGGTTTCGCTCATTGCGAGCATTATCAACTTATAAGAAAAATATATAAACAGTGCTATTTATACAAATTTAAATTGAAATAAAAGGTGTAAGCAACTATTAACAATGAAAAAGATTTACAAATTACATTA
Source organism: Himalopsyche anomala (assembly GCA_031772345.1). Classification (NCBI taxonomy): domain Eukaryota; kingdom Metazoa; phylum Arthropoda; class Insecta; order Trichoptera; family Rhyacophilidae; genus Himalopsyche; species Himalopsyche anomala. Next base: position 1,920,391 of record CM062837.1, on the reverse strand, counting down.
TATTTTTTAATTTTTTTTAACCATGTCCGCTCCCAATGTGGAGCATATGGACTCCTAATGGATTTTATCTCAACAGAAGTGTTTCTTCGAGAACTGCTTGTTACTCAGTTGCTCAACCTCTCTTTTTCCAAAGCGAGTAGGGATAGAAGGATAGAGCTAGGACAGGACTAGTGGTAAGCTAATCGCTCTCGATACGCCCCGTTCATAGGATAGGATGGGTGGAAGAGGGGAATTCAAGACATCACATACATCCATGCCTTCGAACAGAAATTCATAAATCGATTGAAAAATCAATTTATAAAACTGTCCGTACCGGGATTTGAACCCGTGCCCTCCGTAACCGAAGCCAACATAGCTAACATTATAATTACACACAATTAAAATGCTTAACACCCATAACATACAATTAAAAAATAGTTGCTTACACCTTTTATTTCAATTTAAATTTGTATAAATAGCACTGTTTATATATTTTTCTTATCAGTTGATAATGCTCGCAATGAGCGAAACCGGTCCTGATCCAATAAATTTTATGTGGAAAAAGTACTAAAAATGTTTTATTATTTTTATTATAATGCCATTCCACCAAGTATTGACAGTGAACACCTTAAAAGTGACCACTTAAGTTTGCCAAATCTTACTCATTCCCTTATTGTTTACGCAATACAGTTTATAGTGTTTTTCTTCTGTCATGTTTCAATCAGGCTCTATGAAAACGCTGTCAAAGTGTCGTTAGCCATTCTTAAAGTAAACAAAAATATTTTACAAGCGATTCACAACATTTTAATTTCCATGAAACTCGGCCGGCCGGTGATAACATTTTAATATTCAATTAACGAAAAATCGCTTCTTCCTATCTTTGGGTTAATATCATTTCTTGAATAAGTATCGGTGCTTTTACGTACGCGGCACCAATACACACACACTGCGCCGTCACTTTTGAGCTTTTCGATTTTCCCGCTATTTTACGGTGGCGCTCTACCACAGATGTTTAACGCGTGCAAACCCGGTAGAACTGTATCACCGTGTCAATGATAGAAAATATTGCTTTTTATCAATTTTATCAACTAATATAAAGATAATAAGATCTGTGGCGCAGTTTCGACGTCGATGGTTTCCGTGACGGATTTCACGGGCTCGAATCCCATTACGAACAGCATTTTTTCAATCTGTTCAAAGGCATGCATTTTTGTGATGTCTAAAAGTCCCCTCACACCTTTCCAATCCAAAAAAAAATGGGACGTTGGAAGAGCAATTAGCCAACCACTAGTCCTGTCCTAACCTTATTCTTTCTATCCCCACTGTCTTCGATCAAAAAAAAGTGCTTGAGCAACTTATTAACAGTCAGTTCTCGTAGAAATACTTCTGTTGTAATACCTCAATGATTTCAGCGTATATGTATATGCCACATATTGTGAACTAACGTTTTGTATTGGAGCAATAAAATAACACTAGACATTGGGCCATCCTTTTTTCACTCTCAACTGAAGTATTTGGTCGCCTAATACAGTGCTTCCCAACCTTTTTCGTTACGCGGCCCTCCTCAATTGTCTCCGTGACTCGTTTTATTTTTTTTTTAGCTCGCCGACGAATTCGAAATCCTTAATTTGCTAATATGGGAAGCACCGTTTTGGCAGACTTAAATATATAGATATTTGTACTTTCTACTGAATTTCGCGGCCCCCCGAGGGGCCGCGACCTACAGGTTGGGAAGCACTGGCCTAATAAACCGTATCAATTGAAGTTTTTTTTAACGAAAGCTGTATCAATACATTTTTTGATTAACATCACTTTACAGAGTTTCTGTGTTTAAAGTAATCAAAATGCGTCCAATTTCAATTGTATGTATTTAACAGCAATTTTTTATTACCCTATGCTACAGTATATAATTATGTTTTTCCAACTAACATTTTTTTAACGTTTTCCATAATAAATATTTCGAGACTCCAGATTCAACGTGTTAATCCAAACCGCTCGGTGTGGAAGGAGGCAGGTTGTAAATGGAAAGCCGGCCCGTTTACGTCATAGTATCCCTCTTGCGTCACAGGGCGCGCGGTTTTGGGAGGGGGCGGGGGCAAGTGTACGCCACTGACTCTGGGACTCGCGTCCAGGGTTGAACGAACTCCCTCTCCTTGGCAATCAATTCAACGCCGCCCGCCGCACTCAGGGACTGTGGGAATTCAGGGAACCGGGCGCAGGATAGATTTTTAATAAACATTTTCCATCTAAATATTATGGTTTTTAGGTTTCGTTCGATTAAAAATTCCCAGATAATAATTTAACATAGTTAATATCATTTTATCATATGTGTAAAATATGTATGACTATTTTTTTAATAAGAATTCTAATGTGTAAAATTTTTTTTTAATCATTTTAAGCTATATCTTCTTCTACTGTAGACCAAAAAATAATTACAAATCAATCATTCACCATGTTTTCTCTAATAGGATAGAAGTGCAAGGCTAGACAAGGACTGGAGTTAGCTAATCGTTCTTTCTATTTTGTTTTCCGGATCGAGGAAATTGGTTGCAATGGGATTATACCAGTGATTTCCAACCTGGGAGGCGCGCCTACATGGGGAGGCGTACGCTATTGCAAAGGGAGGCGCGAACAGTCTAAAATATTTATTTACCCTTTAAAACGTGTCTTTATTACTATATGAAATAAAAGATGGGGAGGCGCGAAGATATTTTTTTATTCAAAGGGAGGCGCAGTAACATAAAGGTTGGAAACCACTGGCTTATACGATAACGCAGTGCTTCCCAGATTGGGGGCCGCCGCAGAACGTGTTTTGTATTGAGGAGGGCCGCGGATTATTTTTTTTCAGATTTAGGGGGCCGTGGAATGAAAATGTTTGGGAAGCACTGCGATAACGATCATCGATTCATTGATTTTATATGTTCTAAATATTTGTATGTATTGATTTTTATTATATGCTGTTGCATTATATTATTATGCACTGTTTTTTTTTGTTTTTAATATTTTGCTTATATTTGTCAAGTGCATGGTGAACTGGCGTAAGCTGTTATGCCATGTACTGTCCTTTTGATTTTTAACTCGATGGCTGCCACAGACGAGATATCTCGTAAAACATTTCGTGCTCAACACGAGAGAGACGAGTAATCTTGTCAATAATTAATTCATTTAATAATTGCAAATTATAGCCGGTGTGCTAGGTAATTACTATTAATTATCTACGGCAGCTTAAAGGTTAAACAATAGGCAATTGTAAAAATAACAACATGTTATGTTTTTATATGAATTTTGTTATTGCAAAAGGCCGTCCGTCAGGGATGTGGTTATATAGGTTTTGCAGTCGTTTATACAAGAGTTGAATTAATGTATGTTATTAAAATAATGGTATTCTGCATGGGCAGACATCGAGGTTAATAGAGAAAAAAAAATAAGGCGCTATCACCTTGATCCAGTAACATAAATTAAGTATCGATAATTATTTTAAAATTGCTCAGTGAAAAATTATATCTACCAAACATTTATGTTTCGTCATATTTTATTTTTTGCCAGCCCTGTCGTTTACGGCATAACTCACACTAACGTCGACTACGTACACTTGCGAGTTAGCTGAAGTGTGTGCGGGCTAACGTGGCCTCTCCCCTACTCCGGCCGAGCGGCCTGAAGCCCCTACGACGCGTCGCATCTACGATCGTAGCCTTTACTCTACGCCACGAGTGCTACGCCGAGTACTCACTCACTCGCTATTGCTACAGCTTGATTTAAGAACGCTGCGTTTAATATGGATAACCGATACGCCGCGGTATCGGTTTGCTTGCGTAACATTAATATTTAAAAAAAAATATTTATATTTATATAGGCCTTAAAAGATTTTTTTATCGTGTACGTTAGACCGCTTCGCTATTTACTTTATCGTTATCATCAGATTTACAGTTATTTGTTTTTCAGTAGTAATTCCTTAGGGCATACTTTTAAACTACATTTTTAAAAGGTTGGATCGCTTTTCTTTGCAATTATTTCTTTAGTGTATAGAGTAGCTATCACCGAACTATCATAATTCTCATGGATTTTTTTCTAAAATTCTCTTTGGGTGACCGTTTATTTCAAACATTAACACCATACGTGTTTTTCGATAATATCTATACGGTGGCTTAACTTATTTCTTTGTATTGATAAACCATGCAGCGGTGAGCTGCCAATACCTTAACAAAGGGATCGCTTAATTTCAAATCAATTCTCGATGTCCTGGGGAAGGAGTGATTTTTTCAAAACAGGCTTTTTTTGATAATCACAATGTATCAAACTTAATACACGTTCTATCACAAGGATGCAAACTGCAAATCCCGAATTAGTATCTAAATTTAGCTTTTAGGATTGAAAAGGATGACCTTGTAAAAAATTTAAACCAAGAAAAAAGACTTAAATAAAGATTTTTCCCAGACAATTTATTTAATTTATATTCGATTATGTCAATTAAACAACAGTTTAAAAGTCTCCGTGCATTTCAATGTTGTGTATAACTCATAATTTTCATATGACCCAAAATCATCAAAACACGCTTTTTGCGCCTTCTGTAAAATTTGATATGTGTGGTTTACGTCATTTTTCCTTTCCACATTCGATATAGAATGTGATTTTAAAATGAATGCATATTGATTCCCTATGAACTGGCTTTATTGAGGATTTCTTACCTCTGTAGCGATCACGCCCTTCTGTCAGCAATGATGAATTAAAGGGATACAAATTTCCAATACATTAATGATGAAGGAGACTCGAAGAACGTACACGCTAACGCGCCCTAGTACTTAAAGCTCCATAAATTTGATATTGAAAAATATATATATATTGCAATACGCGGCTAGTTTTTTATGAAATTATTTAGTAAAGTATTTTATTTAGCGCATATGTATATCATAATATTAAATTTATTGAAATAATTACTTCTTCGAAGCATGCAAGATTTCAACACATTTACGGTAAACCCCCCGAATCTATCGTTCCGTATTCATCGTTTTTCTTCATTCGAGGAATCGAAAACAGTATATCCTGTTTCCTGTATAAATAATCTTATCAAAGCATTTCATCCTTAAATTATATATAATTGAGGAAGAACCTTGTATTTTTTGATCATTTCACAGTTAAACAAACAGGCAAATAAAATTCTCGAAATTCGAGACTTTGCACAAGTAATACAAGATTACTTTTGTGAATTAGCATCATCCGGTTCGCTTTAATTGTCTGCGAAAAGCTCTCTTAGAAACTTTTGTCGTTCAATTCGTTTATAAACGGAGCTTTCGTCGCTGAAATTCGAAGGAAATAACAAATAATCTGGATTTACGAAGAAGCCTGCGTCAAAGCAGCTTTGCGATACTTAACTCTACTATCTTTATGTAGCTACATTATTTTACATTCGCTCTCCGAAAAAATATTCAGTTATTCGTTTCGGAAACTTTTTGGCGCGGATTTGGAATCTTTCAATGGTCTTCTACTACAAAATGGTGTTTGACTTATTGATGTGAATTCTGACTAGGGCTTCCATCCCCGAGATCTGAGATTCCGAAATCCCGTAAACCTAACTAAATATACTTCCCGATTTACTGCCATATTTCACAATTCACAAAAAAAAACACCAACGTACCTTAGTAATAATAAATAAAACATATTTTCATTATATATTTTATACTGTTTTAACACAGGTTTACCGGCATTCGTCAGTGAAGCCAGCTCACATTTTTTTTAATTTTGAGAAAATCCCTAAATTTTTCCTCTCATCGATTCCGATATCCCGAAATAATTGCGTCCCGAGTATCGAAAAATTAATAACTGGGGGCCACGGGAAAATATGAAATTCAAAAAGAGACACGAGCTCAAAAGGAGTTAGAAACTACAAATGGATTTAAAAACTGTTAATTAAAAAATGTAGCCTTTGTTTCCGCAATCTTCAGAATCCTACACAATACGTGTTGGGCATACAATGCGCTATTTAATAATAATTAAAGCAGTGTAACAAAACACCACTTTGAGTGATACGGCATTCGTGTTTCGTTCTATAAATATCAAAAAGCAATTATTGGTTTGTTATTATTTATTAATGGCGGTCGCGAGATTCTCACGGTTCTTGATAATGATTACGCTGTGTTCATTATCGAAGCAAGAACGGTGTCATTTTTCCCGATCTGCAAAAACACGTTTCCCGTTGGTTTATCTCATTCAAGTTTGTTTATGCACCTTTGTCTTCCGTGAGAACACACGTTGAAGGTTTTTAATAGCACGCAATTCATTATATGTGTACAGATTTACTAATAATGGGCCAATTAATGCTTTTATATAATTTCAGATATCAATTGTTAAATTTGAATCGTTTTAATTTACTACACTTCCATTTCTTTTGTCACTCCAGCATAACATATTATATTGAATACGCGATTTTTTTCAAAGGACTCGGAGTTAGCTTTTTTCACTCCAGTTAAAATAGTCCAACTCCACGATTCCGACTCCAACATTATTTTTTTATTTTTAGCAAAGTAACATTAATTTTATTTTATGTATAAAATTTATTTTGTTGTTTATATCGACTGTGGAAAGGAAAAAGGACGTATCGCACGCATACCAAATTATACAGGAGGCACAAAAAACGTGGTTTGATGATTTTCGGCCATATGCAAATTATGAAATAAACACAACCTTGAAGTGCGCGGAGACTTCAAAACTGGTGTTTAATTGACATAATCTAATATTTATTAAAGAAATTGTCTAGGAAAAACCTTTTATCAGTCTTTTTTCTTGGTTTAAATTTTTACAAGCTCATCTTTTTTCAATCTTAAAAGTTAAATTTAGATACTAATTCGGCATTTAAAGCTTACGTCCTTTTGATAGAACGTGTATAAAGTTGGATACATTGTGATTATTGAAAAAAGCTGTTTTTTAAAAAACTGTGGGTTACGTCCTTTTTCTTTCCCACAGTCGATATTGTTTAGTCCGCTATTACAGTGTTGTTTCAAGTTTTTAATTGTTATTGACAAAAATTATCAAAGTGTACAAAATTTAAACGATTCAAATTATATAGGTGCATACTTTATAAATAAAAAAATACTGAAGTCTAACCCCTTAAATGTCACTCATAAACGAACTGTGTTTCTTTCCTTTTAGACTGTGAGTCTCTAATCAGAAAGATGTTGGTGCTGGATCCCGTGAAGAGATTCACAATCGAGCAGATCAGACGACACCGGTGGATGGCCGGAACTGGTGCCTCCGCAGCCGCGCCAACAGGAATCGTGACGTCGGAACCTCCGAGAAGTCCTGCCAGAGCTTTGGATCCTAACGAACAGGTCCTGAGACTCATGCACAGCCTCGGAATCGATCCTGCCAAAACGAAAGAGGTGAGAATCCTATTGACCAATCATTTCTTTCCTATGTTACTCTTCATTGTGTTATACATATAGTATAATAAAATAAAAGTATTTGTTCCTTGACCTTTTTAAAAAATAGTTATTATGTTGTTGTTTGTTGATCACTTTAATCCAGTGGTCGGCAAGCTGCGGCTCTTTGGCCCCTTGAGTGTGGCTCTTCCAAAAAATACCACATACAGTACGATTGAAACTTCGTGTAACATGCACAGAAGTCGGTTTACGGTCTTAAAACTTAGAATTGGAAGGGGCGATCTCAGCAAGCGTGCCCCAATCAAATTTAGGACCTTTTAAACAAAAGCCAGCATTATCAAATTAATAACAATATACCTACCTACATATATAGTTTTAGTCTAAAAAATTGGCTCTTAAAAAATAATTCAATCGTTGTATAGTTGATATTTGGCTCGGTTAACCAATGATTTTACTGACCACTACCTTAGCCCAACAGCTTTGAATTTTGACTTGTGAAAACAATCAAATATTATGACGGGTCCTATGGCGCAGCGGTTAACGTTGTGGGCTTCCGTGCCGGATACGAGTCCCAGTACGAACAGCATTTTTTCGATCGATTTATCGATTTCTGTTCGAAGGCATTGGTGTTTTGTGATGTCTATTCTCTCCCATCCTTTCCGATCCCTAATAACTGGGCGTAGCGAGAGCGATTAGTTAACCACTAGTTCTGTCTTGGCCATATCCTTCTATCCCTACTACTCTCTTTGAAAAAGAGAGGTTGAGCGACTGAGTAACAAACAGTTCTCGTTGAAAAACTTTTGAGATACCTTTATATGCTCCACATTGGGAGCGGACATGGCAAAAAACGTTTTCTTAAAACAGAAAATATTTACAAAAAGGGGGGTATCCGGCAAAATGTTTTTAATTTCAAAATTGTCCCTTTGGCGAAAATGTTTATGACCCCCTGGTCTGTAGACCTAATCCTATAATAAGATCCTAATATTTTATTTCCTTCTTTTAGACATAAAGTAACACGATATAATGCCCATACTTCTGTTTGTAGTTCGAATATTAATTTTCTTATAACACTTAGCAGTCCGAATAGATTTATGCTTCAAAATATAACTTACATAACTACTTAACGCATGCGGTTCCAAGATACATCTCGATTGAACATAATAATATAATTCTATAATTTCGAAAAGTTTTGCCATTTAACTGTCTCGAAATTACAAGATTATAACATCCATTGCCGCCAACTTTTGACACCGCACAAAATGTATTGGTTAAGTTTAGATTTACTTTATATAATGTCTTTTAATGATATGTAATATTTTAATATGATAAATAAGATAACAGTTGTTCACTAGCCCGTTCCTACGACATTGCGTCTGAGATGTTTAAAATTCGTAGTGAACATGAAAAATACCAAATATTTGACAGGAACGGTAAAAAATAATAGAGAAAGAGGAGAGTAAATTAGATACGTAAAAAACCATGTTATTTGACAAAAGAACAATATTGGAGGGGTGGGGGGGTAGAAAATCGTTTAGAAAAATGTAATAATGAAGACCCAAGTACTAAAAAAATGTGTTATCAGAAATTCATCTAGATCAGTGTATCTCAACTTTTTGGGCCCGTGGCCCCTTTTGAGTGCCTTTATTTTTCTGTGGTCTACCATACCATTGTTTTGTCTTCCCATAAAAATTTCAAGGAATTGTCATGAATTTTCGGATTTGCCCTAATAACCAGCGTGGGATCTTTTTTTTTTAATCTCTTCCAATCCAAAGTCACAGAAATTTTGTGATTTCGGAAAATCTGCCCGTGGCCCAACTAAACTGTGCTTTTGGCTGCTCCCCAAAACAAAACACTGTGGCCCCTTTGGAATACGCTGTGTCCCCCTGGAGGGTCGCAGGGCTCCCGGTTGAGAAACCCTGATCTAGATTATTATGTGGGAAGAGCTCTTATTGTACACGGCTTTGAAGCAGAAGAGGTCAGAGGACGTCTTCGCGTATCTTTATCACTGTCAAACACTGATGGACGCTTTTTTCTTTTACTCCAGAGTCTCCGCGCCAACAGTTACGATCACCACGCTGCAATATACCTCCTCCTTCTCGAGCGTCTGAAACATCGGGCGGCCGACGGTGGAGCGGGGGGTGGCGCTCAGGCGAGACGGAGACCTTCGTCGGTGGCCGAGCAGGCGATCGCCAGAAAAGGTGGTGTCCCCCAGCTAACCCCCGGTGGACAGCAAGTTTCCTCGCAGGTCACCGGGCCGGGACAGCATCACGATCAGCCGGTCAGGAGATCTAGTGAACATGCGCACAGGTATTTCAAAATTTTGCTTGTCTATTACATTGTTGAAGGTTTCGCAGTGCTCATTTTACATCAACTAGCGGTTGGAACAAAAAGTTTTAGGTGCAACTTCTGGAATTAATATTCTGCTTTGATGTCTCTCAACCCTCCATTTTTACTTATCTAATCATTGGGAAACGCTTTGGCTCTTGACTCTGACTGCTCTCGTGGCCATTTCGTAGCTTTTTAGTACCAGTAGCTTACTAAACTTATCCAGTAATTATGATTTAGATTTTCTGACAAAGTTGACAAAGTGTAAAATCTTATTATTCTTTATTTTAGTATCTATTCTTGCTCCATTTGTATATCGACTTTGGAAAGGAAAAAGGACGTAACCCACAGTTTTTTCAAAACAGGTTTTTTTCAATAATCACAATGTATCAAAATTGATACACGTTCTGTCAAAAGGATGCAACCTGCAAATGCCGAATTATTATCTAAATTTAGTTTTTATGTTTGAAAAAGATGACCTTGTAAAAAAATAATACCAAGAAAAAAGACTGAAATAAAGTTTTCCCTCGACAATTTCTTTAATTAATATTAGATTATGTCAATTAAACACCAGTTTAGAAGTCTCCGCGCACTTCAAGGTTGTGCATAACTCATAATTTGCATTTGGCCCAAAATCATCAAAACACGTTTGTTGCGCCTCTTGTAAAATTTGATATGTGTGGGTTACGTTCTTTTTCCTTTCCACAGTCGATATGATTGAAGTAAAGAGGCAATGATTGGACATAACCATGATTTTTTTTTCATTTTAAAGTGAACAATTGAACTTAACTACCATATAAAAGACATCTATTCGGTTGTCTCTTTTTCATTTTTCAAGTCTAATAAAAATGAGAACATAATAGAAAAGAAGCAAAAAAAATATGCTGAAGTTATATTTAACATTTTTCAGATTATCCAGATCTCCAGAGACCCACTTGTCGCGTGCACCTCCTTCTCCTCCTCGCGCACCTTCAGACCCTTCGTCATCAGAAACTCAACGTCTGCTGTCTTTAGCTAACGTTAACATGACTGAGCAAAGACTTCTGCAGAGAAACCTTGAACTGGGAGATGCCCACCGAAGTTTTCTGGTCGGTAACTTCGATCTCCTCGGCTCCACCAGAATTCCGTCTGCGGAAGAAGCCAGTAGGCTTCAATCGATGCGGAACATTGACATGCTGGATCCGAATATGAGATTATTGGGGAAATCTAACATGGAAAGCATCGCATCGTCACACAGAATTCTCACAAGCACCCTTGAGCAGCATCAGAAGATTATGAAGCAATCTAGTGAAGATTGCAGAAGACTTCTTCAACATTCGACTACCGTAGGACCAGATCCGCGATACGCAAACTCTGACGGAAGTCGCTTGCTTACATCTTCAAGTTTTGACTCTAAATGTACTATTGACACAGCTAAATTATCCAATATTGATTCAGCAAGCGTTAACAACACATCTAACCCTCTCCAAAACTCTACTTCAGCGACAAGTTTTGCTTCGGAACCTCTGAAGATGTTGAACACTTCTACAACTTTCACCATGAGCTCAGAAGCAGCTAAACTCATGAGTACTCTTCAGCAATCTCCGTTACCGTTACCTTCAGCGGAAAATAATAAAATTAATTATGACCCGAACCGTCTTGTGTCACATGCTCAGCAGCAGGACATCTCCCGGCTTCAGAGCAGCACTCCGCCTTTCAAGGATTATATGAATCACATTCAAACATATTCTTACATTCAAAATGCGGTTCTACCACTGCTTCCTAACACTGATGCGCTGAGCAACTTATCAACTAATAATGAAATTTTTAATAACTCGGGTGTGTATAGAAACGATAGCAAATTCTCCCATGGACAAAATAGATATATGAATTCTCAAAATTATGCTCCGCTGGGAGGGAACACGGCAGGAAAGACTGTGGAATTTCAGCAGCAATACTCTTCATCGACTGACGAAGGGTGCGAGACCGACATGGACGACCTGTCCAGCATTCCCAGCGTCCCTCACCGAATCGGTTCCTACGCCAGCTCCAGTTCTAGCAGCGGTGTTGTTAACTTTTACAATACCAAAAGCCTTAGTCAAAACCTGAGCTGCGACTCTTCGCAGAGTAATTTTTCTGCTTTCGAAAGTCTGGATTATCAACTATCCGATTGTTCCAGCGATCTCACGAGTAGTCTTCCCAGTTGTACGTCGACGGATGATAAGTTATCGTATGAAAACAATTCGATGATCAATACGAGTCCCATGCATCCGTGTGTTTACGTTTCCACTAGTAATAATAAATCTCCATGCAGCGGTTTTCTCAGCAGACATAATCCTCTTTCATACCAGACCGGCAACAAGAATTGTCCCAGAAGCGGAACAAGAAGCCCAGTAGACTTCAGAGAAGGGAGGCGGGCGAGCGACGGGCTGGTCGCTCAGCAGGTCATATCTCAGGCTACCGAAGCTCAGAAGAATACGGTAGCTTTCAACAGTCAACGATTAAACGAAGGCTGCAAGGCTAAAGGGGTCTTAGAACTTCATCTGGTTCAAAAGGAGGCGCAAAAACTTAAAACTCAATATCAGGCGAGCGTTCCAGCCGAAGAGATGACCCAACGGCAGATTCAACATAATCAATTCGCTGCCGCTTACAGTCCACACTTTATAGACTCCAAGAGTGGAATGCCGAAGCGGATCAGTCTTCCTGAAAATTTTAACTACACTAACACTTCGCCACCTTTGCCTGCCAGTCCCAAAATGACAGCGCAGGTTCATCAGTCCTCGGAATCGGCTGACCAGGTGTTGGGCGTTCCAAATAACTCTTCGCTTCAAAACATCAAGCCGCCTCTTCAGCAGCAGTTAATGCAACACCGGCTCCTTCAGCAAAAACGTCAAATTCTACAAAAACAAGTGGCAATGGGTCAAGCAGCTAACGCTGCCAACGGAGGAACGGACAGTGCGGCTACGGCCAGTCTCCATTCCTTGCAGATGGGCCTCAGCCGTAGACAAATGCTGCGACAGCAGAGCTACAAAATTGCCCAACAGCAGCAGATATTACCGCCGCTGCCTGTTCCTCTGTCCGAGAGTGAAAACGAAGACCTGCTTGCTTTTCAGGCCATAGTAGAAGGACCGAACCGGCCAAAATTGACAATTAATGAAACTCAAGAATCTCCCGCGTCGTTCCCTTACCAAGGGTCAATGGAAATCTCGCTCATGACTAAGGAGAAGACCGGCAACGAGAACTGGTCGAACCTGCCCAATACTCTGCAGAACGCTTGTCAGATAAGCGAGCTCGCCGGCAAACCCGGCCACGTGCAGTCTCCGCATCCGGGGGTGTCAGGCGGAGCGGTCACTCTCTCCCTGAAGGAACCCGGCCACGCCGCCGGTGCCCTGTGGGGGAACGCCTCGCCCTGGCCCAACAGCAACCTCTTTCAAACCCCCCAGTGCTTTCAGGTATATCACCAGATCAATTGAATGCAGCCGGTTTTGTTTTCATTTGAAAGTACATATTTGTTCCTGACGCTTGCTAGTGAAATTTTTGAGTTTGTCACAAAGTTTCAGTAATCTTTGCAGTAAGTTTATAATTAATATCTACAACAGCCGTTGTATTGTGAATAATCGTAGATATATCATTATGTTTTAAGTTTGCTGATTCCAAAAAGAGTAGCCAAAAAGTGCATGTTTTTCTAGTAAGAAATTTCTGTTTCGTTAGTTCTTTAACAGTAAGCCGTAGTCGAATATGTATTACTTTATTCTTTATTAAATTTAGTGATTATTATCATTATGTTAATTATTATGCTTTAGTATTCATGATTAATTAGTTGATATCTCGATTAAGTATATGATTATTGAAAACGATTGTAATTATTTGTATTTTGAGATTGATTTAGCGATCAAATTTTTTGCAAATACAGTAGACAGCACTTCAAACATTGGTGTCTATAATGAATGAATGACAGACACCAAAGCACACATAATTTACACAAATTTCAAAAAATTATTATTTTGGTATTTATTATTTAACTCTGCATTTCCAGATACATCGCAAGGTGATTATGAAATATTTTAGCTGATTAGTAGATACTCGATTTATTGTATTTTGATGGTATACTTTAAAACAAATGTGAGGAAATTATAGAAATGTAATGATACATTATTTGAGAACTATGTATTTACAAAAATAAAGCAATTATTATATTCAATTATTAAGTAAACTGAACTTGCCATTCGCATCTTGAGCGTCTCTCAATTAATTTGACATTTTCGATTCCTTAGCACACTGTTGTGTTAAATATTTTGTTTCGGTTAAAAATAAACCTTAAACTATATAACACTTAAATCCTATATAATTGAATTATTCAAAACAGGAAAAAGTCATCAAAACATCCGTTTATCGATTTATCACTTCCTGGATTAAGAAGAGCGTGTAACATTCAAGGTTTCGTGTTTATTCTTTTTCTCTTTGTGCTATCAGCTATTGATGGTTGTATTTCATACAATGACACGTTGGTTTCTTGTTGACTTGTGTCATTTGTCAAGTCTTGAGCCCAATCAATAGAACTTATTTTCGGTATCAATCCCACACTGAGGACTGCTTTCCAGGGATATCTATCCATATCCCAGTCTAGATATAATAGGAATAAATTCTTACCGAAATCTGTTGACAGACAGAACACATATGTATTGCGAAAGATCGTGAATTTTTAGTTTTGCTACCCATGTTTAAACGGTTAATATCAGTGAATATAAGCGTTTAAATAATACTGACTTTAGATTTCAATATTTAATCAGCTTGATGCAGAACTAGTTTTTGTCACATTGTTTCCAGAATATATACGGCAGTCACTTATAGTGTATCTAAAGTTTTACACTACTTTTTCAATTAAATTGAACTATTGTAGCAAAGTATTTTTTTCAATGTTTTCGGCGGTAACTTTGTGGAAACTCTTTTTTAATTTACATTTATATTGGATAACTTTGTTATTCCACTGATTTAGTTTCGCCTCTTTAAAAAATCTCAGTCTGATAATGCTTTTATTATGTATTCTTAATTAAAAAAGTAAATAAATTCATTACAGAACTATTTATTATTTCCACATAGAATATTGTATTTATTTTTTTTACTTTTATATATGAATACAATTATTACGTTTATTCATATGCTACATTTTAAATTTAAATCATTAAATGGCTGCCCTTACAATTTACCAAAACTTACTTAACTTAGTTCTGTATAAGCTGACAATTTGATATTTATAATATTGTTTAACTCTTCGAGAAATGTGTATCACTGGCATTCTATTCTTTTCCTGCATTTATTGCTTATTTTCACTGTCAATAATGTTGAACAAAAAAACGAGAATCTACTGTTAAAAAATATTTGAAACATGTGTGAATTTAAAAAACTTTATATTCAGTTCTTATTTGCAAATCATTTTTTGGTTGCTGATGAAGTATGGCTTGCGTGCAATTTTTGTAATACTGCTATATTTTTTTCATTTATTATTTTTAAACCACAATAATGATGTATTCGTAATATAATACATTTGTGCTTTAAGGATTGAATGTTTTTAATATTTATAATCACAAATAAAAATCATTAATAAACAATTTTGGCTTTTATTTTATTTTCCTTTTTTTTGCTTTTTGGCTTTCATTGCGATTTCGCAAATAACACACACTGA
The DNA here is from genome assembly GCA_031772345.1 of Himalopsyche anomala. Classification (NCBI taxonomy): domain Eukaryota; kingdom Metazoa; phylum Arthropoda; class Insecta; order Trichoptera; family Rhyacophilidae; genus Himalopsyche; species Himalopsyche anomala. Next base: position 1,905,052 of record CM062837.1, on the reverse strand, counting down.
AGGAATGCTTTGAGAATTTTGTTTGTATTATTTTTCGTTGATTTTATTCTAAAATATGTGTACTGTCCAGGTGTGAAACCTTATAAAGAAACACTTTATTGCCAACTGTATTTGCTTATTTAATATTTATTTTTAAAAAGTATACTTCATAAAATTACAGCAATAGATTGTGAATCGCCTTGACCAAATGTAGTTTAGCAGTCATGGCTTAAAGTCATGTAATAAACTTGGTCAAACATTGATTTTATCATATAATTAAGCATGTATGTATGTATATGATGTTTTCTTATTGAAATCAGGAAAGGGAAAGAGTGGGAAGCTAACACCTAGTGTTTCCTAACACCATCCATCTGAAAAGAGATGTTGACTTAAAACACCTTTTTTATACTATATCCACTCCCACTGTGTAGACCAGGCATGGGCAACCTTTCCTAGGTCTGGGGCCAAATTATCATTCTGTCTCCGAGTCAAGGGCCGGACCAAATTATTAAACATAATTAAGTAATATTAAATTAAATAAAATACGTTGCTACTTCTTATATATTTTTATTATTTATATAATTAACGACATAATATTACTATTATATACTCATTACAATATTTAGTGTGAAGATTGGCCTTGAACTTGAATTACGAGACTAGCAATATTGGCTCCCTGGAACTATTAATTTCTTTCTCTATTACTTCGCCGAGATGAATAAGGGCCGGACAAAATGGCTCGGCGGGCTAGTGGTTAACCATATATGGTGTAGACTGTAGAACATGGACTCTAATTGGAGATAACTAACAGAAGTTATTCTACTAGAATCACTGGTCAATGGCGGATTAAGCACATGGGAGGCCCTGTTTTACGGATAACATAAAAACGTCAGAAAATTCCAAGTAAACTAGTAAAACTATATAAAAATCTGAACAAAAAGTCTATGGGTTATATTAAATAAGCTTTTTTTGAGGTCCATAAGATTCAGAGAACCCAAGTGCACGTCTCATTTGCTTGTAGGGTAATCCTCCGCTGCCGTTGGTTATTTATTTGCTCGACCACTGTTTTTTTTAAGAGAGTAAGAATAAAAGGGGGGGGCAAGGAAAGGATTAGTAGTAAGTTCAGAAATCACAAAACTATTTCCAAATAGGAAACTGCGTGTAAGTTTTTTTAACCGTGCCTGGTCCCAATGTGGTGCATATGCACTGCCAATGTAGCTTATTTCAACGGAAGTTTTCTACGACAACTGCTTGTTACTCATGAGCATCTGAGCATGTAAGTAGTGCTTGAAAATTTGTTAGAGTCTTTGTTACTGGTTTGTAATTGTATATTTTTATTATATTTGTAATTGTAAATGAAGAAAGAAGTAAATTTGTATTTATATCTTTATGTGAAAGGAAAAGGCATTAAGTCTTTAAAATATGCAATTGTCTTTCATCCTTGTACGGGGATGGATGGAGCCGTGTTCTAATTTCCCTTTCATCTGAGGTATGTGTAATGTTTTTTGTATGCAGATGATGATTAAACACCAATCTCACCATGACCAAAAACGACTGCTGTAGGCACTGTTGGTTTGACCTCTCGAGGATAAATAACAATAAAAAAAATAGGGAAAATGAACAAAATAATAATTATAAAAATCTTAAAATTATAGTGTGAATGATTCAATATAACTACAATGCACAATTGCTTAATGAGAAAAGAGACCGCTCGAGTCAGAGTCACTGAATTAGTAAATCTGCAAAGAGCTACCATAGAGTCATGTACCCACAAGCAATGCAATAAAGAATGATTCTGGTGTCATTCTTTATTGTATATCTATAGTCCTGAGTACTTCTTGAAGCTTTATTCATTCAATAATCTTGCTCTTTGGTTGGAAAATGAATGAAAATTATCATTAGATGCAAAGAGTTTTGTTATTTGAGAATTGTAGTCATTATTTTTTTAAATATTTGCAATACTTTTTTCCTGATGTTCTCAGAGCCCAAATGAAAGAACATTGTCTTCCTACTACTAGCTCTCCTCTTTCAGGTCCCGAGCCTTACCGTCTCGCCCAGTCCTACTCCGGGCAGTTGACTTACTCACTCTTTTGGATTCTGATATTTTGTAAACTCGTTTCACCTATATGTAGCAGTATTTGAGGTGGTCACAATATTCAATGATTTCTTGTAATGACTGCTTTATGTTGAGATGTGTTTGATACTGATAAAAGATTCGGTAAATAAAAAATTGTGCTTCTTCATACACAATTTGATTCTGCCCCAATGGCTCAAATTTCTATCAAACGTTAACATTGAAACTATTAATGTTAATAATTTAAAGTTTTTTAGAAGAAAGGATGTGTATATACATAATTAAATGTGTGTGGGTTATTTAACGCTATGGCTCAAGTTTTTATGCCACTGCTGAATGCACAACCTGTATCAATGCACACTGTAAATCAGTGCTTCCCAATGTAGGGCATATCATATAGTAATTGAAATGTTCTGGGGGGCAATGCGCAAATCATTAATATGTGTTTCATTTTTTGTCTTCGTTAAGAAATGCAGACAGATTTTCAGCTTTAGAAGAAATTGCTTTCCCACATTGGATAACTCAACCAATGTTGGCGATAACTGATGTGGCCATGAAGTATCAAAGAACTCTTAGTAATGAATAGTCTTGAATCTTTTAAAACGCAATTCAATATTTAAAAAAATACAATTGCGTGGCTTTGTGTTGAGACAGAAACAAAATACTCAATTATGACAAATTTAGGAAGGAAAATACTGGTGTCATTCTGGTGTCGTGCTTTAGCGCTGTGAAAACATATAAACTTTTTGCATCTTACATCAAGTACAAGAATTGCACTAATTTGCATGTTATTTTATTTTGAGTTGTTCTAATATACATATTTACTTTACAAGGGTTAAGCGGGGCATGGCACAAATAAGGTTGGGTAACACTGCTGTGAATAGGTTATAAACCATTTCAGCAGGTACTTAAACCAATTTGAACAGAGATTACCGCCAACAATTCATTTAAGGAAATTTTTAATAATTGATCATATGATTATTTTCAATCGCAAATCAATAACAATAAATCGTCATATTTTCTAGCAGAAGTTGGTAAGTAACAGATTGATAATTCTGAGTAAACAACAAATGAAATTTTCAAATTTTAGTTTAAAACCTCTTGCATTGATATTTATGTTACATATAATCATAGTATCAAAATATAGATGCATTATTGTCAATCTGACACGAATAAGAGCATAAATTACTACTAAGGACAATTGTATTCCTTTTAAATAAGCATTCATTAAATAATTGCCTATAAAAATATAACGGTATAATTAATACACCAACTGAGTTATTCACAATTGAAGAATTTATATTAACAGCTTAACGACCGCACGTTTTTTTTTATAAAATTTCACCTGACAAAATAAAATTTTGCGAAAAATTCGCAAAAATTGTAATTTTACTAAATTCAATATAATTTGTAAGCAAATTGAGATATCTTTACAAAATTTAATTTTCTTAGCTTCCAGATACTTCGACTTTACGCATATATGTGTCCGCCGGCCAGCAACCTTTGTTTTTCAAAGACTAAAATACGCGTTCACGGTCGTTAAGCTGTTAAAGAATGTTTTTGTGTACTTAACTCATTTTTGACAGCTTTTTTAGTTTCTAACTTCTGACAGAAACGTGACAAAATAAATATTTTGTATTTGGCTATCAATAAAATTATTAAGTTATCTAATTTTCACTTGAGTCAAATAGAAAGTAAGCAATTGTAAAAAAAATATAAAGCTAATTTTATCGAACAAAACTATTTTTTTTCATTTTTTATTTAATTACAGACCACCTGGCAGGGCCACAGTTTACCTCCATCCGCCGGAATGCTACCACTCAGCGAGAGTCCAATCTTGGAATTGACAGAACAGATGGAATCCATGTGAACGGAATGGAGTACGATCAAATATGATAGTGACCATTGTTACATGAACTCAGTGTAATTGATCTTTATGTTATGTTAAAGAGTGGTTAATGTTTGAAACAGTTTGGTTACGTTTATTTAGTGAGTAAATTTGTAAATGTAATGCTTGAATTGAACCAAAAATATCTCAGATCTACAAAAGTGAATGATCTGAGATTTTTAAAAAAAACCTCTGATTGAATGTTTGCTTCGAAAAGGAATCTAACCAATATTTCGTTTACGATACCAGAATAATCTGCAGCTTAAATTCGACCCTTCATCGTCTTCTCTATGTAATATGTATTTTATTTAGGCTTAATAGATAATTAACTACATAAAATCATATACGTAAAATAAAGGTGTTCAAATGGATAATAAATGGAAAGGATTTAATGAATATCCAATCAGTGGATGTACTGTTTCTTCGTGTTGAGTAAGAAAGTGTTCATTAGGGTCTGAAGATTGATCGAAATTAGATGAATGATTTATTCAATGACCAATCTTGTTACGTCAGATATAGACATCTCATTAACTACTAAAATTCACCACTTAAACTTCAATCCTTTTTTAAATAAAACAATTTTTTAAACTACTTTCACAATTTGGCAACTGACATTTTACTAACTAGTCAGTTAGAAATGCTGTGATGAAAACGAAAAGTAGTATAAAAATTGTATTTATTTTTAAAAACCAAAATGCGTCTCAATCACTTAAGTCAGTGGTTTCCGACCTTTTTGTCATTGCGCCTCCCTTTGAAGAAAAAAATATCTTCGCGCCTCCCCATACTTTATTTCATATAGTAATAAAGACACGTTTTAAAGGGTAAATAAATATGTTGGACTGTTCGCGCCTCCCTTTGCAATAGTCCATGCCTCCCCAGGGAGGCGCGCCTCCCAGTTTGGAAATCGCTGACTTAAGTCTAATATATATGCTTGCATGCAGAAATAGTGTGAATGAAAAAGTAGATTGGACTCTTTTGAAATGTGTCGAAGGTGTGCCCTCATGATTCCGTGTACTGCTCAACGGAATGATAAGTTCATCTTTCAAGCGATAAAAATAAAAAGCTGTGATGGACTTGTCAGTTATTTTGACGTGTGACTCTGATTAGCAATAAGAGCCTGGAAAATTAATTATGATTGTGGGCAGAATTAGAATAAGGAAAGACCCCAGCACATTGGACCAAATTAAACAATCAGTGATACTGGTAATCTAAATGGAAAATAATTTTCTCTCGTACGTTTTTAAGGTTAAATTCCTTTTCAAGGCATGGCATGAAATATAATCATTGAATTTTCTAAATTGACTTTTTATTTTTTTAAGCGGTTCATCGAAAGAAAATAACATATAATTAAATTTTCAATCGGTAACATCGTTGTATTTGATATTTAATTCTATTGCTTTATGATATTCTTTATGAATTCTGAATGTTCATGACAAAATATTACAAAAACATGCGTAAATAAAATGTGATTTTTTTAATAAATAAGGTTAATGTAATAAATGATATAAACATTTGGTATAACCATTTAACGTAATCAATTATAATTGTCATCTTTTGCATGATGATCATTTTTATATCCCACTGTCACAAAATGGATTTTAAGGTTTACATATTAATAATTACCAATGAAATTATCTAAACATTGATCTACTTACACTTCTTATTAATTATTCATTGCTGACTTTGTTCATTCACTTTTAAATTTATTTTACTCAAGTATTATAATATTATACTATTCACTATAGAAGTATAGAGAAACACATTTGATTACCAATATATTTAATTATAAAATGTAAGTTTATTTTGTGGTGCATTTCTATGGGATAATCAGATCTGTGCTTAGGTTTATGTGTACAATTAATGCTTTATTATAAAAACCAATCTAGTCAGCATCATTCCTACGGTCAACGAAAGATTAATAATTAATTAATTACTGTCCACCTGCGATCTGATACACTGAAACATATTTATGAACCAAACGATTGCAATACCTGACGAATATATCAATACTGTTTTTTTTTTGTTTTTCCAAATATATTGACTGGCACTACAAAGATAAATGAAAATGAGCAAAAAGATATTAATTGAGTAATTTATTGAGATGACAATATCTGATTAATAAATAGAATGCGCTGTTTTCATATTTTATATTAAACTAGCTGTAAGCCCGTTGACCTCAACGGAGGGATTTTTGTTGCATTTTTAAGTAGTCAGAAAAGTTACTGGCGTGAAAAATAAATTACTAACCTATTTATTGAATAATCCAGAAATTCTGATAGTAAAAGAAATATCTCGGGGCGTTATTGTTATTGAATTTTTGGAATAATGTTTAAGTTTGCTAACAACCATTTTTCATAATAGCAACAATAATCCTTGTAAATTACTTAATTTTTGGAATAATGTTTAAGTTTGCTAACAACCATTTTTCATAGTAGCAACAATAGTCCTTGTAAATTACTTAATTTTTGGAATAATGTTTAAGTTTGCTAACAATTATTTTTCCTATTAGCAGAAATAGACCTCGTAAATTATTTAATTTTTGGAATAATGTTTAAGTTTGCTAACAACCATTTTTCATAGTAGCAACAATAGTCCTTGTAAATTACTTAATTTTTGGAATAATGTTTAAGTTTGCTAACAATTATTTTTCCTATTAGCAGAAATAGACCTCGTAAATTATTTAATTTTTGGAATAATGTTTAAGTTTGCTAACAACCATTTTTCATAGTTGCAAAAATAGTCCTTGTAAATTACTTAATTTTTGGAATAATGTTTAAGTTTGCTAACAATTATTTTTCCTATTAGCAGAAATAGACCTCGTAAATTATTTAATTTTTGGAATAATGTTTAAGTTTGCTAACAACCATTTTTCATAGTAGCAACAATAGTCCTTGTAAATTACTTAATTTTTGGAATAATGTTTAAGTTTGCTAACAATTATTTTTCCTATTAGCAGAAATAGACCTCGTAAATTATTTAATTTTTGGAATAATGTTTAAGTTTGCTAACAACCATTTTTCATAGTAGCAACAATAGTCCTTGTAAATTACTTAATTTTTGGAATAATGTTTAAGTTTGCTAACAACCATTTTTCATAGTAGCAAAAATAATCCTTGTAAATTACTTAATTTTTGGAATAATGTTTAAGTTTGCTAACAATTATTTTTCCTATTAGCAGAAATAGACCTCGTAAATTATTTAATTTTTGGAATAATGTTTAAGTTTGCTAACAACCATTTTTCATAGTAGCAACAATAGTCCTTGTAAATTACTTAATTTTTGGAATAATGTTTAAGTTTGCTAACAATTATTTTTCCTATTAGCAGAAATAGACCTCGTAAATTATTTAATTTTTGGAATAATGTTTAAGTTTGCTAACAACCATTTTTCATAGTAGCAACAATAGTCCTTGTAAATTACTTAATTTTTGGAATAATGTTTAAGTTTGCTAACAATTATTTTTCCTATTAGCAGAAATAGACCTCGTAAATTATTTTATTTTTGGTATAATTTTTAAGTTTGCTAACAATTATTTTTCATAGTAGCAAAAATAGTCCTTGTAAATTACTTAATTTTTGGAATAATGTTTAAGTTTGCTAACAATTATTTTTCCTATTAGCAGAAATAGACCTCGTAAATTATTTAATTTTTGGAATAATTTTTAAGTTTGCTAACAACCATTTTTCATAGTAGCAAAAATAGACCTCGTAAATTATTTAATTTTTGGAATAATGTTTAAGTTTGCTAACAACCATTTTTCATAGTAGCAAAAATAGTCTTTGTAAATTACTTAATTTTTGGAACAATGTTTAAATTTGCTAACAACCATTTTTCTTAGAAGCAGAAATTTCGTAAATTATTTTATTTTTGGTATAATTTTTAAGTTTGCTAACAATTATTTTTCCTATTAGCAGAAATAGACCTCGTAAATTATTGAATTTTTGGAATAATGTTTAAGTTTGCTAACAACCATTTTTCATAGTAGCAAAAATAGTCCTTGTAAATTGCTTAATTTTTGGAACAATGTTTAAGTTTGCTAACAACCATTTTTCTTAGAAGCAGAAATTTCGTAAATTATTTTATTTTTGGTATAATGTTTAAGTTTGCTAACAACCATTTTTCATAGTAGCAAAAATAGTCCTTGTAAATTACTTAATTTTTGGAATAATGTTTAAGTTTGCTAACAATTATTTTTCCTATTAGCAGAAATAGACCTCGTAAATTATTGAATTTTTGGAATAATTCAACTGTTTATGTATGCATGTGAAGTATGCGTATTTTGGAATTTTTAGAATAATTTAAATGTGTGCTTAATATATAATATTTAAATTAGATCAATTCTGACAGTTGTGTGTTTGCCCGAGCGGTAACGATCTCAACTCATAATCTACAGGCGATGGTTCGATCGACGGTCGTGGCGTTTTTTTGTATGAGAATTTTCAGCTATTTGATTTGTTTCGTCAAATAATAAACAGTGTATTGGGAAAATATGTCTTTAGTATGAATAAAAATATTGCGTCAGCGGAGCTGGTGAGGAGGGAGGGGGAAGGAAGGGGCAGGGGGAGGGGAAAAACGCGGACAATCATGCAATCATTCGGACATTATCGAGTATTAATATATAGATACTGGTATGAAGGAGTAAGGACAATTTTCATACGTATCCAAAAATCATAGCTTTTGTGAATTAAAATATGTCAATCAATAGTCTGGCTGCAAAAAAAATATCAGATCAACAGTCATTGAGTGTTCAGCAATACCAAATTGAGGGTATTTTGCATTTTCAAAACCAGTAATAAAAAAAAAATCAGTCGAAATACGAGGTGTTTTCAACTGTGATAACAAACAATTTATTATTGTTGTAAGATTTCGACAGTTGGAATTTCATTATTACATTTGAATCATTCAAATTTTGTATACTCCCACACGCTTTGTCATTATCAACCCGGGTTTCGCCTTTTGGCACCTTTAGGCGTTCAAGTGCACAGATGAACTTGAACTGACGCTTGGTAAATAAGTGTATTGTGTATACATAAAAAGAAATATGTATTTATAACTAAATTAAAAGCTATTGATGACAATATGGATTAATTTTACAAATAGTTTGATTTTAGTAAAGTTCAATTAGTTATAGATAGAAATAATCCTATAAACAGTGACAAATCGTTTGGGAGTGTACAAAATTTTAACAATTCAAATATATTTTATTATTGTCGTTTTAAAACTTGACTCAATATAATTCGTAATTGCTTCTTACTGATACGCAGGTATTAAATACGCTTTAATCATTGTATATTTTCAATATTAATGCTGATTATTTGTACTTTTAATACTGTGAGGCTACAGTAAAATAAAAATCCTACGGCGTACCAATGCAGTTAAAACTCTTTGGACTGACAAATGTTTCTACACAACACCTTTAAAGTAAATTTCAGTAGTAGGCGCTTAAATCAACATAATAATATTAAATTTCTGTCTGTTGTGTATTGTATCAGGCAGGTGGACTAGTGAATTTCTTTTGATTGTATTACACTATAATAAATTATAGTAACTATATTTTTTTACTACTTTTGTAGGAATAGAGGTAGTAATGCATTATTGTATAATTTTTATATATTAATTTTTTATGTTAAATAATTACGTATTATTAAATTGTTTAAAAATCTGAAGACAAAAATGTGAAATAACTGAATATGTGTGTATCAAACCTTCATAAAATACAATTTTTACAATTACAGAAGCCGCATGAATCCTTGGAAAATAAAATATTTAACTAAATTATGAAAGAAATCATAGATTCAATGTCCCAAAAGAGAGTCCTAGTAGATGTGAGTTAACAAATAAAAGAATCCGAGCGTGCCAATCTTTGCAGCACAAAAGAATCAATCAATTGTTTTCCCTCCCTAATGCTGTTTTGTCAATAGCTTCATGAGTTTGAATACGCATCTATAAATTATAGGTGCAGCTAAGCACAAGTCAATATATCTTCCAAAAGTCGGTTATATTTATATATAAATTTCTTCGAGGCTCAAGACCTAATACACTTGGTGCATTTAAAGTTGTATTTTTCAATTCTTTATAATACCTGATGATAAAAAACAAACATTTTTGTTAAGTCTCACATTTATGTTTTTGCAGTGATTGTCTACTCTAATAATGTATTACTTCTTCACGGTCTGTAAATAATCAAATGAAATAAATACATCTCTTCTATTGATCCAGAAGACCATTGTGCAATTACAGCAAAGAATTCAGGTTTTTCTGCATTTTTCATGCAAATCTTTGGTACTACGTCTTGCACTCATTACACGTGTCGCCTCTTTCTCATTACGTTGATTTCAAATGGAAGTATTTAGCCTTTTAGCTGCCGTAAATAATTAAATGTAATTACCTAGCATGCCGGCTATAATTTGCAACTATTAATTTGATTAGTTATTGACGAAATAACTCGTCTCTGGCGTGTTGAGCACGAAAAAAATTATGAGATATCTCGTCTGTGGCAGCTATCGAGTTAATAGCGTAGCAAACATTCATTGTGTGGACTGTTTGTTGCACATGTTCCCGGGAGTGTCTCGGAAGTAGCTATCCAAGATTTCCTAATGCAGAAAAGAGATTGTTGAATGTATTGAAGTAAAATTGTTATCATTGATACACGCAGCGGTGACGCAAAGCTTTTCAAGTGCTGCTATTGAAAGTGCATGTATAACTGGCCTCATGGCTTATCTTTTCAATCATTTTTAAATTTTTACTCTTGGATTCTGTGGCTTCTTTAATATTTTTATGTTTTATTTGATACTTTCAGAATAAATAAATAAATGTAAACATAATATAAATTAAATAACCAGAAATATGATATGGACAAATAGAAGACTAGAGTGTAGCAATTTTTGACTTTTATATTAAAACATTTTTGAAAATAATAAGTAACGAAACATGTATTTGCTAATATAATAAACTAAGAATGTTGCTATGCTGCAAATATGAAACAAAAAAAAAATACTAAAGATCCTTTTGTAGCTGTAATGTTGCATGTATCAATAATAGAGAATCGAATTTTGTTACATATATAGGATTTTTTATATAAGATAATATTGTAATGCTTATGAGCAAATTACTAATAGCTGTCACAAAATTGTAACAATGCATTCAATTAATGTCCTTAGGATGTATTTACTAAAAGGTACTGTATTTATCAATAACATTTCCTCAGAAGTGTCATATCTCTTTGTTTTAATGAATAGCTTTAATTGTTGAACACGATTCAACGAACGCAGTATGAACTCATATCATTAATGTTCGGTGTACAATGCTAGATCCCCAGATATAAGAAACTTGAGAACATGCTTGGCAGCCATTTGGAAAAAATATGTTTTTATTATAACTACTTCGCAATGCTCCGTCAAGCTGTGAAATGCCTAATACAAAAATAAAATCTATTATCCATTTAATCAGAAAGTCAAAACAGTACACTCAACTCTTTTTTACACAGAAGATGCGTTCCACAAGAAACCGTGTAAAAAGTGATAGAATCCATAGAAAAATTGATGATTGGTTCCCTGAATTTAAAAAAGGTGTTATATAAAATCATGAAAAAAAGGTAATAATGAAAACCTGATAATTAAATTACATAAATCATTATTCATAATATGTATTTTAATAATGAAAAAATAATACTATTCATCACTACTTGAATATATAAACGGAGACTTTTACCAAGGACTAGAGATAAATGGATTTCATCACTAAAAATGTCTGACACATCAAATGTGTTAGGATCTAATGAAGCATTTTGTTTGTAATTACTGTTTTGTTGAATTTTTTGTGAGAGAGAAATCCGTTTTTCGCTTCTATGTGTTTTGTTTCTGGGAATCGTGTTGGAACAAATGAGTTGAGAAAAAATATAATATTCGTTCTTTTTAGTGGACCATTTTATTTCAAAACCGTGTCAAATAAGAGTTGAGTGAATATTGAAAATTTTTAATTCATCTTATACTACTGCTTTAAATTAATGCTACTTTTTATCTTCTCTCTTGGGTGAAGACCCACCACACTGCAAAGACACGATAGAATGTGACTTATTAATTTGGACTTTCTGTCTTACATCTAATACGAGGTGGTGAGGCTCTCATCCTCATTTGTGTAATGATTTCTGCGTGTAGCCATAATCATTATATCCTTAATATCTTTAGCAAAATAGAGGCAACTTAGTAAAGAACAGTTCTCGTAGAAAAACTGCTGTTGAGATAAGCTCCAGCTACTTATGCCTGACATTGAATAAATATATTGTTATAAAATAAAACAAAACAAATCATGCATTGCCTACATTATATGTTAGTTAAACAGTTGCAATTATGGCTGTTTTAAAAAAAAATCTTCACAATTTGACAAAGCATTGTTATAAGTTTAATTAAAATTATGACATTAATTTCCGTTACCTGTGCGGCGAGTGTTCAGCGGCAAACATTTAATTATTATCTGTTATAACATTTAAGAATTTTTAAGTGATGTTTTGAATTTCAAGAGCTATCCTTTGTAAATAATCTACCTCTGCCATTGCAAACGAAGACTGAATTCAGCGTCAATTCAGACCAACTCAATACAATAATAGTTAATAAATAAGTTTAGCGAAATAAACCCGAAGTTCACTCGAAAATGAATGGTTTAAGTCTATGACGCCATCTTTTAGCACTGGAAAATTTTCCACTTCACGGCGTTTCAAAGTTTACCACTCAATATTGTAAAATACTTTAACAGCAGCAATACTTAATAAGAGATCCTGTCGTCCATGTCGAGCATAAAGCCACAGATGTAATATTCTGAATGGAAGGTTTCGAAATATTTGGCTCCATTTTTAACAGTGTTTATAAAATATTCAACAACTCTAAGTGAACTTATTTTGTCGACATGCATCGAATCCATAAACAGGACAGTATTTTGACAACAATAAGTCAGGTGTTAGTGCTTGAGTTTTTCTCGTGCAATTAAGTCGGCGGTAACTTTGTGGTTTTCCATTTACAATACTCTCTTTTGCTTAAATATTTATACAATTGAACGTTTGAAGTAATTTTATTTCATGGAATGTCAAAAGGACATATTTTTGTATCAGCATCTTGCAAAGATCTGTGATGATGCATTCTCAGTAAGTTGTTTTAAGAGTTCTGTGGTTTTAGGGTAAAATTTCAAAAGTCATATTTTGTTCAAAATGAGATATTAACGTCATTGCATAAAATCTTCTAGTAAAGTGAGTAAAGGTGCTTACTTCATTGACAACCACAAAAAATGTTATAGCAGGTGAACAAATGACCTTTTGTTAAAATCGTAATGTTAAATTTAATCAAAATATTTTTTTTTATATATAATCAGAACAAGAAATCGATCTAAATGAAGTATATAATGTAAGGATTTGTTGCAAGGAATGACGTGAAAAACTACAAAATTTTAAATAAATTTATAAAATATGTTCATAACTTAAATACTGATTCTATTTTTTGTAAAAAAATCAGAATGAGTTATGTTATTTCTTATTTAATACACTTATTAGTAAAAAATCATTTATAGATCAATAAATGATACTATTTTTTATATCAAATATGAAAAATTATGCCGTGCAGTCAACTTCTCGCCTATGAACATTAATCACAACAGTTTGAAGTGTGTGATATTTTTCTAATGCTGATATCTCATTTTCAGCAAAATTGACTTAAGAGCTTTAACACTACAGTAGCAGAGTTTTCAATAAATTTTATTCAAATGCAAGTGAAAGCACCGTAATGTAAATCCGGCTAATTACTGTAACTAAAATCATGCTCTTTTTGTCGCACTATTTTTCTTTGTGTCAACACCAGGTATAGAGTTGTATATTGTTGGAGTTAAGGTATTTGGTATTGTGTGTAGCGAATCATTTTTAATAATCAAATCAGTAATCGTTCTGGTTTTTAGGATATAAAAATCTAGTATACTCTTTCTGATTACACCTTTAATGTTTTCACCTGATATTTAAACAGTAATATTGTAACCAAATACGTTTATCAATTTAGCTGTCCATCGTAACTAGAAATTTGTAGGCAGGGTAAATGTTAGGACGTGTAACGAACAATAATTATTATATGGTAGCCATAAGTAGGTGTATTGTAATAAAATTTTATATCCATTATCATCAAATTCAAAATTTTGTAGAAACGTAGAGAAAGCAATAATATTTAGTCACATACTTATAATATGCAACCTGTGAAAAAAATCACTGTCCATTTGTAAGCTTCATTGATTACTAATATTTACTGTTTTATGTGCTTATACTGAAGAAAAGTTTTTCGCATTGTTTCAATGATATATGCATTATCCTGCGTGACATGCATTTTGGTTGTGAATACAATAAAAATGATATCAATTAATAAAAACAATCGATGTATAGGACACCAAATTGTTAGACATTCTGTACCATCACGTAATCTATAGGTAATAATAAATTAACAGATTTTATGTGCGGTTATTTCATTTTATCACTATCCTCAGTCGTCGAAATGGAGTAAGTAAGATGTCACCTGAATACTTTTTTATTCTCCAAATCATTCACTTTAGTTCATTTTTTATACACATTAGAAAAATTACAATTTTACTTATCTTTAAATGTGATAAATCATAAAAACATGGTAAAAAATACCAAAGAAGTCCAAGCAAACTTACTGTTAATATTAATGTTCATCTAAACCAATGGTTCCCAAACTTATTTCCCCCGTGGACCCCTAAGCCCAGTATTTTATCCTTCGTGGACCCCCTCCCCCAGGATGCATAATAGTGAAGTTTTCTAATTTTTTAAAATACAAATATGAGCACACTGTGATAGGGTTTTTTGTATAGTGGACAATTGTAAAAAAAATATATTAAGTTTTTATTCTTATCATTAGTGAATTTTTTAAAATGAAAATGAACAAATCAAAACACAATCAAATTCTTACATAAAATAATAAAATCTGTTAATGAGAGGGATGAACCTGATGCTCCGATATCAATTGGTCAATATTTGGGTTCAAATTCGTAAGGTACAGTCGTAAATTTCCACGTTCAGTGATTTGCAACCAATTTCTTTTTTTCGTAAGAAAATTAGTTTCGATTAGAAAATTTCATCAATACGCCTTTGAACTGTGGTATTACTCAAAGGAATTCTTTTGAGTGTATCATGTGCAGGCATAAGTAAAACATTTTTAATTTAAGATTTCGACTGAAGGTGCTTGGTGGAATTTCAATATTAAATTTGAATCATTCAAATTTAAAACATTTTTATAACCTCTTCAATAGCTGGTAAAATCAGCTGTTCCCCGATAGTATGGGGCTTTCCTGATTTTGCTATGAGACGTGAGATATTGTAAGATGCCCGCAAACCATCATCGTCTCTTTTTAACGTTGTAGCGAACATATTACTCAACGTGGTTCTCTTCAGATTATGTTTCAGTGTTTCAAAGTATTTCAAATTTTTACTTTTTGATTCCGGTCCGTGGACCCCCATTTACATCTCGTGGACCCCCTTTTTTTTTATTCCTGTCAGGGACCCCCTGGCAGTCCTCGCGGACCCCCGGGGGTCCGTACGGACCACTTTGGGAACCTATGATCTAAACTCATTTATTTCAATCCAGATTATATCGTCATTCGAAGCCATACAATATTAAAGCTCATCCCAGTGACATTGGTAGACTGGTTCTTTATGTTGCAAAAAAAAAACAATTCATCTCAACGACTCCCCATATAATGATAAAGAATATAATATTTGACACTCGAGAATGACAGAATTCTCCTTCCGGTCTCATCTCACATCCTTTATAGCAGGGATTACTAGAACACCAAAACTATTTATGGTTGATCCCTTCATAAAGTACCTAAAACAATGATGAAAATTTATTGAAGTTCACATAAAAAAAATAGTTTCAACCTTCAAGTAAAAAACTAGATATTTATTTATTTATGTTTCATTTCTTGATATAAGGTACTTATTGACAAATTGAATAAACTAAATCTACAACATCAGAGTTAACAAAAATCATCGTTGGACTTGAAGCTGAGTTTAGACTTTTCTTTTATAAGCAACCAATGAAAAAAATATACAAAAATAATTAGGAACACCTTCAAATTTGAATAAAAGTAGGAAGAGTCGAGAGTGTAATTTGTATGTGATGCATTTCTATTTTTACAATTTTTAGCTTACCGATGATGATAGAAATCTAAATTATTTCATTCAACCAAAAGGGTGACTTATCTTCTCAAGGTGGAGAAGGTCAGTCGCCCTTTTAAAAACATCAAAAAAAAACTTAAAGATGAGACATCCAAACAACTAAATACCTATATAAAACTACAATAATATTTCTTCTAAACGTTTGTGATTCCAATTTGAAGCATATGGATTCCAAATGGAGCATAATGAGCAAAAGTTTTTTGACAATTGCTCGGCCTCTATTTTTTTTTTAAATAGTTAGGATAGAAAGTTAAGGTTAGGAAAAGCTAGTGGCTAGTGGATAGCTAATTGCTAATATTTTCCCTCATGTTTAGGATCAGATAAGTGGGAGGTAATTGTAGACACCTATGGTGGATTACCCATCGCTTGGGGCCTCCAAATCTTGGGAGCCTCAAAAATAAAGTTAAGTTTTCAATTTTTATTCAATTTGCTTTTTTAATAATATCGCACCAATTTTTACTTGGCCAGAAACAACATTTTTAAATAAAAAACGTTTACATTGAAATTTATGTATTTCAATGAATCGTGGAAGTAAAAAAATACTAATATGACTATCGAAAAATGATGCCCCAAGTTCGAGAGTTCGAGAAACTAAGTAACAAATAGCTTTCGTAAAAAAACCATTGTTGAAATACCTTCATTAAGGAGCCATATGCTTCTCATAAGGATCGAACATGGATTAGAAAAAAAATCTTGTCAAGAAGTGAGTTCTAGGACTTTTTTTTTAAAAAAAAGCACTTTTTGTATACATACATATAATGTTATATTGATTCATAAAATAATGTTTTATATTATCAATATGTTCAAGTGATCCTTAATAATGTAGCTGTCAGCTTTTCTAACTAGAAACGGCCTGTAGCCACAAATTAGTGACATCTCAAGCGCAATTTTTTTAATCTGAATATTGATAAATTCGATTTGCCGATGCATAAAATATATGATGAATGATTATTGGCCATCGATTGCATTAGTCCCGGAGAAAATCATTCATTAATACGAGCTAAATTTGATTACAAATGACATCTTCAGTCGAATAGGTGAGATGAGAACACTTGATATTATTTAACCTCACTTATTATGCAAGCTATTTTTGTATTATTGTAATGCGAACGAGTAGCACGAAACCTTTTTGATGATTGATTATATGAAAACTATAGTTCCTTAGGACTGGATACTCTATCTAATGATCCATCAATAATTTAATTCCTGAACGGTTTAAATGTGATAAGCCAGTAATTTATCACTGAATACACTGGACATCATTTTTGGGTGAAATTAAGTATGTTTATCATAGTTTGTCGTTCCCACAGCTGAATATTTAAAGTTCTTGTGCTTTCGTCTTGGTCGCTCAAATCCCCAAATGGAAACACTAACAAATTGATATTGCAATCAATTCATGGGTTTGTATCTAAAGACATTGATGTGTGATGTTTTTATACATTTCCTGGCCTATCTTGAAGATGGGGGTTAGAGAAAGTGATAAGCTTTCTTCATCCTTACTCTGTAGAACAGGGGTTACCAACCTTTTTGGACCCTAGAGCGCAATCTAAAATATTGGTAGGGCAAGCATCACATTTTTTCAAAATCTCAAAACCCGAAACTCGTTTTTTTTTTTAGCTCACCGAGGAATTTGAAATCCCCAATTCATTATACTTTTTCCCCAAAATATCTCCGATTTTTTTTTAGCCCACAGGAATTTGAAATCCAAAATTCTAGGATTCGTAACCCTGTAGCTGAGAATGATGTTGAGCGGTTCATTTTCATATGCTTTACAAGCGTACATACCACTACTTCCTATTCTTCTATCCAATGCAGATATGTAGGAAATTTAATTATACAGTGCACTCTCGATTGTCCGGGCTAATGCTGGGGAGGATGGTCACGGATAATTGAAAAACACAGATAATCAGAACCATCAAATTTTTATTATATTTTCGAATATAATATCATACACAATACAATTTTTTAACACATTATTTATATATTTATTATTTATCAAGAAAACACAAACAAATAAGTAAAAATATAATATTTTATCGTATATAAAAATATAAAAAAAGTATAGTTTTATGTGTATACAATAAAATCTGTTATTTTCATCTGTTTTCGAGATTTTTTTAACGAATTCCTTATTTCACTTTGAAATATTCTTAAAGCTGTTATATTATTATATTAACTTCCCCTTTGTTCAGCGTAATCTAGCAATGTTTCAATACAATTCAATGCCGTTTCCTGAGTAACGTAACCACTGGTATCCTCTTCGCTTGTAGTACTACTGTCTTTTTCTTCCTCTTGGGTAACAAGAGAAACGATATCAGAATCGTCCATGCGTTCAAAGCCTGGATCATTTATATCATGGTTAAGCCACTCCTCTATGTTTTCCTTATCCACGTCTTAAAAAAAAATTAAATCTTCCAATAATTCACACATTTCAGTTACAAAAATTTCTTCATTCTCTTCTGAATCCATTAAATCTGTTTCTATGTCAAGAAGAATCTTTCTCCATGATCAAACGAACTTCACTAATACCATTGTAAATAGAAGCACATGTGGAGTACAAAGGATTTCAATTCTTGACACATTCTAGTACCATAAATTATTATGTTTATTGCTGTATATGCGAACATTCATACATTCAAAAGATACAAGTGGTTAAAAAAAATTCAGGGTTACTTACGTAAACACAAACACATCGCTAAATTCATCCTTTTTTCAAATAACGCACATATTCAAAATCACAATTAATTTATGCGTCCTATAATCGTAATAGAAAAAAAATCAATCAAATTAAATTTGAATTAAAAATTATTTATTTTCAGGTACGAATAATCCGCAAACCGGATTATCCATACACGGATAATCAAGAGTACACTGTACATAGAAAAATGTCAAATTAGCATACATGGAAAATAGGGAAACTGATAATTTTCGTAAAACACTAATATAATATTAGTATAAAAAAAGTCAACAGAGTTCTGACGATGGCGTAAGCCGAAATAGCTATCAACCTTTAACTTTAAAAAAAAAACTGTAGAACTGAAATACCTTGATATTTTACCCTATTGAAATGGAGTTCTACCAAGTAAATGCCAAATCAATAAATAAATAAAATCAACAGAGCATGTCAAATGGAACTTCTTAAAACAAACCATAGAGAAAAAAATATTTCACGACTTAAATTGTCGGTTTCCATAATTCCACCGTTAAGGTTTTTGATATTTTTGTATCCTCGATTCAGCTTCTCACCAAACCGCATTGTTTTTAGATGGATTTAGTGAATTTTCGGGGAGTAAAAGAGTAGCATGTTGTAAAGCATATTGTCCGAAACAAATAAGTCCTGCCTTGTATATGAATGTGCTAGATAATGAGCAAACCAAATATTTTGTATATTTAAAAAAAAGCAAGTCCTTGGTAAACAGTCAAATAGGTTGTCCGACATCCATTATTAGTAATTAGTTTCAATAATCTAGCAATCAGAACCTCCTAGATTCAACTCTTGTAATCAAGAGTTCCAAATGTCTACTCATCTAATTCTGTATATATAATATAATCATCAAAAATTCTTTTATAATTTCTTGGAAGAATTATTCAATTGTATAGAAGACTTCAGTCGAAGGTATGAAACTTTTGTTCAATTTTATTTGACTTTCCATGTAAATAGTAAACGCATTTAACTAGGCACCCCATGATAATAATTGATTTATATTTGAAAGAAATGTTTGCATTAATCTCCCACCCTTCGTTCTTAAATACAAAGTACAGCAAGAGCAACTGCATATCTATTAGTCCGGTCTTAGCCCCATCCTTCTACCTTTGTTGTCTCCAACTCAAAAGAGTTGTTGAGCAGCTGAATAACAACCAGGTTTCATTAAAACAACTTATATTTCATGCTCTATTAGGAGTCCATATTCTCCACATTGGGAGTGGGCATAGTTTTAAAAAATATAAACAATGAATTACGTTTTAGTGATACAAATCTTGCATTTTTCCGATAGATGCACGTGGGACAAACTGAATAAGAAGAATATAAATAACGTAGAATTTAAAAATATATTTTTAAAAAATCATTACCTTACTGAAAAAATATCATCTTTCAAAAGTATAGCAATGTGCATGCTGACAGCAATATAGAAAATTTAATGACAATCAAAAATTTGGCATCCAATCGCATCTAGTTAGCACTGTTTTGCCAACCTTTGAAGAATAATAGACATTTCTCTCAACGGACTTGTTAAAATTATTTTATGTCTAATATGTATAAAGAATTATTTTTAATAAGTAAAAAAACAATGTGGAATAGCATGTTGGATGTTAGGTAGCTGTCTCTAGCATCTAAAGATATCTAATTTTGATGATACACACTTGCGTGAAGCATGTTGACTCCTACCGGAGCATCTCAACAGAACTGGTAGTTGGTCGGCCTCTGAAACTTTCTCTGTACAGTATAAGAGTAGAAAAATCAGGACCGCAAAGGTACTACGAAAGCTTATCGCTTTACGGATTAGGTTATAGAGAATAGGGGATTAACACATGCAGGTTTCTATACGGGATTCTATGAAGGATCAGTGCCTTTACTGGCACACTACTAGTTTTTTCTTGACTCCTATTCTTCAATCCTTACCGTTTCTGAATGGAGAAGTTAATCAGTTATTTGGTAAAACTCCCTATGCTGATTAAAAGTTTTTTCAATATTAATGAATCTTTATTTATCATCAGCAGTACGTTATATTAATCCTTTTTATTATAAGTCAGATTCCATTTTTTAATACCTGAATTCCCTGCCACTTAGCGCAGCAGTATAGCGACTGTTCTAAATGGAGAGACTGCCGAAGAGACGGTTATAAATTTAACATAAATTTAATATCTCACATATTTCTTTCAATTTTTTTTCATTTGCAAAGGAAATGCCAAATAAAATATTCGGCATTTTTCTGTTGACAGAATTTATGCAGAAATCACTACTTAAATTTGTCCGCATCTAATAAATCCCCTCTGTCCGATGTAAATAAAAAAAATCGAATTCTTATTCTTGCGAATAATATGCAAATGTTCCACTTCACCATCTCCGCCGTAGTGGTGGCATTAATGTGAATGTTTAGCTTCAGGAATAGATGGCCACTTAAGTAATAGATTAATGTTCATATCTGCTTGGCTCATAATGGCTATTTTCGGCTCAACTCGGACAGAGAATCTAGGTATACATAGCCGATGTCATCTTGGAGTGGACTCAAAATAGAAAGGCCCCTCATTCAAAGCAATCTATATTTATTTGTGCGCATTCATTTTTTCGAAATAAAATCACTAATTCCTTTTCATTCATGAATATCACTTTGCCAATGTAATTATTATTCTTTTGTTGAACTTTTTCTTTCTATTTATATTATATTAAATTTATATTATAAAGAATTCGTTGTTATGTTTGGTGGCATATATATTATATTTATTGCCAGACTCGTTGGTTACACCAATTTTAGATCCATTAAAACTGTTTTGTTGGATTGTTTAGCCTAGTAGTGAGAGCAATCAAAAAGTTTTGGGTTGAGATCTCGGTCATAGGTGTATGTGATGTCTTTTCTTTTCTACTTTAAAATTTCCCTTTGTTTGTATCAAGATATTTAGAAATTCAAAACGTTTAGCATGCATATAATATTTTTATTTATAGAAAATATTTTTATTTCACTTAAGGTGTGCACTATCAATACTTCGTGGAAAGGCAATAGATTCAAAAAAAATATTAAAATTATCATTTTTATTTAAAAAGATCAGGACCTGTTTCGCTCATGACGAGCATTAATTACCAACTGATAAGAAAATACAATTTTACAGTTTTATTTATTCTAAACAAAATGAAATAAAGCTGTAATAAACAATTGGTATTGAAAAGAACTGGTATTGAAACAAATTAATACCATTCACTAATTTTACTTCATGTTATTTTACATTACAGTTTGTTTATATGTAATTGTATGTTTGTATGAATGTCACACACCAGTTTTTTCTTAATGGGGCAAACAAGTCAAGGGGGGAATTTTTATCCTACTACCGTTGGAGATCGCTGCTGAAATCCTATGCAGGTGGATGAATTTTTGTTTATTGCTATCATTATAATATATACCAGTGTTTTTCAACCTTTTTCGGAGCCTGGCCCCTTTTGAGTGTCTTTATTTTTCTGTGGTCCCCATACCATTGTTTTGTCTTCCCATGAAAATTATAATTTCATTTTATTTACGGATTTACAAAAAATAGCTGCGCGACTTCCACCATTATGCTCTTCCCTGTATTGTTTTATCAATTCCCATGGCCCCCCTAAGCTGTGTTGTGGCTCCAAATAACAAAAATAAATCTCTGTGACCCCCTTAGAACATGCTGTGGCCCCCTGGGGGGCCACATGGCCCACCGTTGAGAAACCCTGATATATACAACCAACAAATTCATTTATTTGTGTCAGTATTTCACCTCCATCTGCATTTATTATCAGCTTAGTATAAATTGACTCATGCCAATAAAGTATAACAAGTCTCAAAAAAATTCTATTAGAATCTTTTCAATTCAGTTCTGAGTTTCTTCTACAAATATTTATTTTACAAAGATACAACAAAAAACTTGTAGAGTTTTTACTTGGGAGACTTTGAATAGTATAAGTGTTGTAAATAAGAAATTTCAAGCAAGTTTTTAATAAACATTGTTGTAAACTGATGTTTTGTATATTCGTAGAATGTTTTATTGTTCATTTTACTGTAGGTGTTGTGACATTCAACATTTTTCATGATGTAAACATTTCATTTGAAAAGAATTTATTTTTACATCTTGATATATAATTATTTAATGCATTTCGCTTTGATCATTGGTACAGTGCTAATATGTCACAGTTTTGATAAGATATTTGTTGTTGTTGCCAAAGCTTAGTGCAAGTATTTCTTAAACTGAAATTTATTTTTGAAACGGGCAACATTGATTCTTTTTTAATTTTCTCTAATAGTTTGAGTATTCATAAATAAAAACATGACAGATGTTACATATTAAATGTGTCCACAGTCGAAATGATTAATAGAGAAATGTGCTTCCCGTTATTTTTTACAGACTGAATATACATTTTACCGCTGGACGCCGATTGGTCAAAGAAAAAATCACGTTAAAATTTTATCGGACAACGCGAGACACTTCTGGCAAGGAAATAATTTCCAACAATATCCATCAACTCTAAGGTCAGTTGTTCAATACGGTTGAATCTGACTAGACTGTTTTCGTTGTAGAAATGTTAAATTCAGTGTTTATGGTTTAAAAAAACTTTTATAAAAATTCTTTTTATATTTATTGTACGTAGAAATAATTTAGACTTTCTATCAATTTAATTAAAAAGTTAAATACAATGTCATTTCCGTCAAAATCTGAGAGACAAGTGTGTTGGGATTCGCGCGATCGATATTGGGAATGTTTAGAAAAAAACAATCTCAACCCCGACAGTCCCGGGGATACAGTGTGTCAAGACGTGAGAAAGCTTTACGAATCTTCGTGTCCGTCGCAATGGGTCAAACACTTCGACAGAAAGTGGAATTATAATATTTTCAAAAAGAAGATTGAAACTGAAGGATACGAACCTGTCCCAGAAAAGTAATGCACAAATTTATAATCGAGTGTATCGGAACCGAACTCGCCTAACCTGCAATTTTTTATTTTATTTATGTTGAATTATATTTTTCATTCAGGAGTCGACAAATTTTATAGTCGTATAAATAACAGAAAATCTTATACAAATATGAGACTAGTATCGATAAGCCTATTCTTTCATATGATGATTCAAAACAGATGTTATATTTAACTCATTGGCTGCCAGAGACGAATTATCTCGTCAATAACTAATAATTGCAAATTATAGCCGGCATGCTAGGTAAAGACGTATTTTTTTTCTACATATTTTTTTCTAACTGTTAGTAGCGGGTGTGTTATTTTTTGATGAAAACTGGTTTATCAAATATAATATATAGATACACTGTTTTTTGTTTTCAATTGTTGCAATACTGCATTTAATAGATTAATCAATTTAATTATTTAATTTAATTTAATTTTCAAAGATTTATCTTGTAAATTTTACGTCTAATTCTGGCCTAGATCTTTTCGCATACATCTGTGTTCTTAGTAGTACTGTCTATATATGTACATTGACTATTCGTCGATTCCTGTTTAGGGTCATCAGTTTTCATTATTGAAAGTTTTACTCTTTTTTTCTGTAGGTGAGGTATATTTGGTTCTGATTCACTCAACGGTTGCTTGTGATTGAATGTTATTAAATTTTGAGGTATAACAAATTTATAGCGATTTCACATAAAATTGTGCATTCACTATGAATACTTTTCATTTGGCCGATTGTCAAAATTCATTCAAAATCTAAAAATATGATACATACTGATGCAATCTGTATTGGATTTGTTACATAAAGTTGTATTTCAAATAATAATACCGACTTGAACATTGAATGGGTTTTTTCTCTCTCTTTTGAATCATTGATACAAAATGGCAAATTGAACAATATGTCAAAAGATGTGCACAAATATTATTTCATTGTTTTTTTTTATCTACTATTCTATTTGCAAACACTCCTTTTATTTTGGAATTGTATTATCTTTATTATTTTACACTCATTTGCTCTAGGAATATTTCAATTATTACAGTTCTATTGCCAGCACAAAGCCCAGTATAACTGACAACCTGTCGATAAGTGCTGCTCGATATAATTCTTGAAACGAGAAACTTAATGTAGTCTCCATTAATTAATGTTTCACTTTTTTGATAAGGCTTCAACAGTACTCTTTAAAATAGTGTTCAAAAAGTTATTCGCAATATGACATTAGTTAAAAGTGTTCGTTAAGATGATGGGCCAAAAAAATAGTACCAATGATTTTGTAGAAAGACAGTAATTATTATTAATGTAGTGATTATTAGAAAGTTATACAATAACGTGGCATCTTATTGTAAATATGTGAATTAAAGTTGTCCAATATTGTTGTTAATAAACTATTTAACAAAACTAAAGTGCTTTATTTTATTTATATGCAAAAATGTTTGTTTCAGCGTGTCGCATTCGTTAAGTCTGACATCGAGAAAGCAGCGGCCATTCAAACAAGTGCTAAGTAATGTATAGCAACTGTTTGGTTGTTATCGCTTAAAATATTAATTTATAATAACACAAATACACATATTTAAAAACAATGCGAGGTGCAAACTTCGTTGATAAGAAATAAAAACTAAATTAAAATGGATTTACACACTTTAAAAGCTTGGCATGAATGGTTGGAAGTCGACACTGAAGATTTGAGCATAGAAACCGTGAAAGTAAGTATGCCAGTTCATTAGATGCATGAATTTAACTTTAGATTGAAACAATATGATTATCAGAAGATACAACTGCTTTAAGAGTAAAGAAATTTCGAAAATTTCTACAACATTCACATCTATTGGTAATATAAAATAAAAATAACTTTGATTATTCCACGTATTGTGTATCAAAATGTGACACGTGTTTCGCCTCTTTCAGAGGCATCCTCAGACAACTACTTTCGCAAATTTTTGCTTGAGTACGAATGATTTTAATTTTACTATTCTGATATATTATAATAAAGATCAAATTGGTAAGATATAAGATCTATTGGTAAGATAAAATGATAAATGACTTAGCATAAACATTCATGCAATTGAAATCATGAAATCTAGTAAGCCTGTAAAGGTTTCCTTTATGACACTATTCCACTAAACATCTACTGTATAAGGCGGATAGAGCGCCATTATCGTCTTTAAAAAGTAGCCATTCAGTAATCAGTTCATTCAAAGAATAAAACACTCATTTGTACTAATTCCACATTTATTTAATGTGATTTGGACCGGTTTCGCTCATGATGAGCATTATCGACTGGTAAGGGAATACAATATCATATTGCTATTTATACAAAACAAAATAAAATTATAAGGGTGTAAAAACAATTGGTAATGAAAGGAATTTACAGATAAAGATACAACTTATGAATCAGTGGCACTAAACTGTCAATTAAGATAAATATGAATGTAATTATAGTCTGGGAATATTTTACAAAATAGTATACAATCGCAACTGCTGTGCCATATTTTATTTTGAAAAATATACATATTTGATCAGTTTAATAAGTAACATGTCAATCACCTGAGACACTGTTAACATTCTGCTGAGCTGGATTTTATTAATCTCCCGAATATGTGTGTCAATTTTAAATACTAATTTTTCACATTAATAGGATGTCTCTGTCATATAAACTTCAGCATTTATTTTCCCTTAACAGCTTAATTTTTTTTAACACATTTACTTCAGACTATCAAGTGGCCAGGGCAAAGGTTTGCAATGCATGAAAATAATTATCATTATAACCACCTGAAGTGTATATATGTTATAAACAAACTTAAGCTGTTTCTTGAAACTTTGAGCAGCTTCTGATAGATAAGCCATTTATAAATTAAGAAAAAGAAGAGTTATGGAAAATTATTAGTTTTTGTTTATATATATAAATATTTTAGTGAGAGGAATTGAATGGAAAATATTTACTGTACACGATAAATGCTAGGAATGCAGTAATCTGTTCCGAATGGTTTGAAGGTTTTTAGCATGTAACAAAAACTACTAAAAACAGTGCCATTATTCTGGAGCATGAAACATTACAGACACACTAAGATGTGTTTGATAATAATAATAATAAAGCTAGAAAAGAACTACATTAGAACATATTTTTTTAAATTGATATATCAATTTCTATTCAAACGCATGACGTTTGTGATGTCTAAAAATCCAGTCCCACTATTTCAATCCTAAAATAACAGTTGTAGCAAGAACGATAGCTAAACATTAGTTCTGTTTTAGCCAAATGCTTGTATCCCTACTCTCTTAGAAAAAAGAGAGGTTCAGCAACTGAGTAACAAGCAGTTGTCGTAGAAAAACTTCTGTTAAGATACTTTCACATGGATTCAACCCCTGAGCGGACATGGATTTTTTTTTATAATTGACAGCTTTAATTGAATTACACTGTTGAATTAGCTCCAAAAATTACTTAACTTTCCGCATTTCACGATTAATTGAAAAAATGCAATTTTAAAATAATTAGATGGCTGATTGAATAGTATGTACGTAGTCATTCTTCGTCTAATAGAAAATAAAATTAAAAAAGATACAGATAGAAAAGAAGAAAAGTAAACAAAATAAAATAACATCTTAAATGAAAACTGATAATGTCGAAAAAACAAGATAGTCAAGAATCGTTAATTAAGTTTATTAAATAATTAAGAAAAAAAAACTGTAATACATATTAAAAATCTTTTACAAATTAACATAATGTTTAAATACCCAATCGGTGGATTATTCGCTACAAGCTGAAAAAATATTTTTTTTCAGTTTTTTTAGTATGTGATACATATCGACTGTGGAAAGGAAAAAGGATGTAACCCACAAATATCAAATTTTACAGGAGGCGCTAAAACGTGTTTTGATGATTTTGTGACATATGCAAATTATGAATTATGCACAACCTTGAAGTGCACGGAGACTTCTAAACTGGTGTTTAATTGACACAATCAATATAATATAGTCATTTTACGCTCAATATAATCAGTCGATATACATATATATAGATATAATATTCTATTGGAGCATCGAAATTGTTTACTAAAACTAATTGTAATTCAGTCACTCAACAGTTCTTTGGGGGTGATATTATTTGAGTAAATATTCAATCCAGATAATCAAGATTGTATTGTGTAATGGTTTAAAGATATCACTCTTTAGGATTTCACTGTCTATTTTTTTTTTTATATACGGATCAATCTGGGAAGAATATAACTTATTCTTTCAAGAAGTAAATATTTTTTTTTTGAATTTTATAATGTGTACTTAAAAGTGTAAAGTAAAACTTATTCACTATTACTATTAACCTTTTAGCTGCCGAAGATAATTTATAATAATTACCTAGCACACCGGCTTGATTTGCAACTATTAATTTATTTACTTATTGACGATATAACTCGTCTCTGGTGTGTTGAGCACAATTTTTTTACGAGATATCTCGTCTGTGGCAGCCATAGAGTTAAATAATTTTACAGAAGTTATTACTTTGAATTCAGGCCTAGATATTTTTTTGCTTTCTTCTGTGGGGATATGACGTTTTAATGATGTCGATTCCAGGCAAGGAATCAACCCGAAATGCAATTTTACGCTCAATATAATATAGCTACCTATTTATTTACAAATAATAACCTTTTTACAATTTTTTTTTGTAATTTGCAACAAATGATAAAAATAATGTGACTGCCAAAAATTACAAATCAATATTTTGTTATATTTATTTGTAGAAATAATGATATTTCAATAAAAAAAACATGAGAACGGCAATGGATATTAGACAACACAACATTTGGAGACACATATACGACCATTATACACAAAGTGTTAAGTAACTGTGAAGCAAAAAATCATGGAGCTTATTATCGAAAAATTATATGTGAAGAATGATTGATGAAGTGTGTAATTTTCCTAAAATCTTGACTTAATCTATTTCAATTGCAGAATATTTTCACGGTTATCCGCTCTAGGAAGCCAAGAGATACAAATTGCAAAGATGACGCTTTCTTGGTACGGGCTGCAGATGTTTCAGATTCATTAATGTCCCATCTACAGCACGGATTGCCCACAATGGAAGACCAGTCGATATGTTCCCTCACATACTGTTCAACATTGAATCTAATATCTGGAGAACAACTTGATAGTACCTTAAGAAATGTTCTCATTTTACTCTCTTCGTACCAAGAAAAACAATACTCTCGCAATGAAGACACAAAGTTGGCAGATTGTGACGATTCCAGGAAGTGTAACGTGATGATCATAGGGCTTATTAACGGCTTATTCAAAGCGGACACAGTAATCAGAGATGAATCTTCACAGCTTCAAAAAATTTGTGACAGTATTATTTTAACGTCGTTCAAAATTGTGACGAAATCGTGTCTGTCATACTCGAATGTCACGTTTCATTCTTTCAAGAGTCTCCATCTAATGATGGAAAAGATTTTAATATGGGGCATCGTTGACAGAATAATGACCGAAGAAATGGCTCACGTACTCGCATTTGTTATATTCAGTAACTGGGAAAATTCTATATCTGGCGTAAGAGAAATCAACTCTAAATCACTGAGAACTTTTCGAGAGTTAATGGAAGCGACTGATAGAAGTGAACTGGTCGATTCTATAAAAGAAATCACAACGCAATTTTCATGGAACAGAGCCAGGTACTTGATTCTCAGTGAAGTTCTTCCAGATTTAACTAAAGATTCAGTATTTGATCAGCACATACTCTGCAGAGACGGCTTAGAACTCAGCTTAAGAAGCTCCTCGCTCATCTCGGCCGGCAGCAGTCTCTACAAAATGATGATGCGGGGCTTGACAAAAACGAAATGGTGCGAACGATTTCTCGAGTTATTCAACAACAACATGCTCGGAAAAGAAAAATGTATTCAAGCTAGCATATTAAACCATTGGTTGACTCCTACTCTGAAGAATTTCCCCGACGTTTTTGAAATTCTTTTGGATTCGTTTCCTGAAACTTTGAGTGACAGCGACTATTATCCCGTATTGCATTGTTTAAAAATTGGTCGTAAAACCGGTCGCATCTTTAAAGATTGGTGTAATGTGACGGAAAAAGAACAGCATTTTAAAAACATTGTTTATTCTGGGCTTCATCATATTGATGAAGATGTGAGATCTCAAGCTTTGCAAGTTGTCTGCAGTAACCACCAATTCAGCGTCATATCCAAAGAAGAGTGTTATATTGCCAAAGATTTTTTAATACTAAATATAAATTACAATTCCACTTCTTTTTGTAATAATATTATCAACTCGTTCACTTTGATTTTCATTCGCCTCATCGAGTCGTTGTTGTACATTATAAAAAATACTAAAGATACCTCAAATTTTGAAAAATATCATTTCATTGAAGAGTATTTCGTTTGGATTCACGAATTCATAATGCAAAATCTGCAACAGCCGGGAAATTATCATCGAAAAATATTTTCACTCCATATTAATGAAATTGTTTTGAGATATCTTTACTCTGCAGAAAGTAGTAAATCACCGATGGAAAACTCTACAGGACACACGAAAAATGGAAGCTACCGCAAAGCGCCGAACCTCACGCAAGTGTCTAATGTAGTTAAGTATTTAGAAAGTAAAAATGAGTGGCATTTTCAAGAACAAGACAATATTCAGGCGTTAATTAAATGCATGCACGATCCTACGGATGACGTTCGAGAATTGGCGGCCAACATTATCATACGACACTACAGCGAAAGGTTATTGCATCTGAATAATATAACGCGTGAGCTTTTCATAAATGGACTTGTATTATGTAACAGCAGAATGTTTTACGAAGTAGAAAGTGGATGTTTGATGTTTAAAATAATTGCAAGCTTAACTGAGCTACCATCTCTACCGTTGGAAAACTGTTCAGATTTGTTTGAATATTTGATTAAAAACGCTACGAATCAATTCGCGCTGCAGAAGAATGATT
The DNA here is from genome assembly GCA_031772345.1 of Himalopsyche anomala. Taxonomy (NCBI): domain Eukaryota; kingdom Metazoa; phylum Arthropoda; class Insecta; order Trichoptera; family Rhyacophilidae; genus Himalopsyche; species Himalopsyche anomala. The sequence continues at coordinate 1,874,324 of CM062837.1, read as the reverse complement.
TGCTTCTATCAATCTACAACAACAAACCACTACACGGACTCATATCGGCTCTGAAGATGACAGTTCAGCATTTAAACAGCTCGTACTCCATGACCGAAAGCACCCTGGAAACATTGCTACGGCTCTCTGGAAAGATAACAAATCATTTTCTGAATATTCTTGCTTGTAAAAGTGAACACAGCAGTGATGACTATCCACCCAGCTTTGCGGAGATGAGTGAGAATATTGAGCATATTATTAATATGTCAGCTTATGAATACGATCCGGAGGACAATGAAAATAAATTGCATATCTCAAACGCTCATCATCTGGTGCTCAATGATATCTGGCTCAACTTGGATGTGAGTAAAGAATTTAATTTCTAAAATATAAACAGGTAATCATGATGCCGAATGAAACAATTTCAAATAAAAAAATATCATTTGATGTTCTTCGAGACTAGTAATGAATTATTTCTTCTCCCTCAGATCCTCGCTTAGCAGGTTAGGCTTAATAACTTCTCCATTTTGGCTATTGGCTTTATATAACTTAGTTTACTCTTACAATGCAACAAATTATCTAGCAACAAAACCGAATAAACTGCACGTATAAACAGAATTTTTTTATTCAAATTTAATTTTACTTTCCAGGCTAGTTGTGGATTGTCCTGTACGCTTCTCTTAAAATATGTCGCTCGGATGGATAAGGAAACAATCGGCGATTGCTTAAACATTATGGTAGCCGTTTTAACAAGATGCCGGCATAAAGGAGCTATAGAGCACGCAGGAGTCACATTAGGTAAACATCTGTTAGTAAATAAATGTACGCATCTAAAAAAGTGAACTCACTTCTTCATACATGATTGTCTATCGATATCCTTGTTTTCATCCTCATTTATTATAGATTTGAAAAAAGATATACAGCTATTTTTGAGTTATTGTCAATCCACTCTCGTGTTGACAAATTAGCAAGCAGGTAATTTATCACTATGTATTAGAATGCCTTTTTTACTTTTCTTAACCTGACTGACTGACGGTCACTTAGAACCAAGTGCCAATTATTCAATTCATGCATTCTGATGGTGCCGTTTTACAATTGCAAATCACAGTACCTCACAAAAGTTTGAGGTAAAAAGTTTTTTCTGTACCCTTTAAGTCATCCATAAAATCTAAAACTTTGATTGAACATTTTGTTTAGTGCAGCTATTCAATTAAATGAAAAAAAAGTATGTTGAAATTAGATATCGACGGCCATTGACTGGTTATATTATTTTAAGGGATTGCAATTCAGCATTTGACCTCGCTGAAGAACCCAGAAATTAATGAATTGATTTCTTCCATGCTGAGGGATTTCCTAAACCAAGCCACTTCAGAAGATAAAAGTCACGGTGGGTCAATAACTCGGAAAAGTGCAGGATTCACAATTCTCGTTCACAGAATTATTAGTAACGATTCGCGAGAAGGGAAGGTAATAAATTATTTTATTTCATTTATTAAATACAAAGAATTTTACATTATACGAGTTATGTTTGAGAAGAATAATTTAATTTTTAAAACATCCTTATTTCAAATCACTTGAAATGTTCAAGATAAGAATGCTTACATGACTTTTGTTTGTATAAATAGTATTTACAATGTTTAGTCTATATCAGTGCTTTCCAAACTGGGGGCCGCCTCAGAACATGATTTTTTTCAGAATTAGGGGGCCGTTGCATGAGAAAGTTTGGGAAGCACTGATCTATAATACACCATATGTAAAAACATCAAAACTTCTCAGTTAGAAATAATATATCATTTGGAAGATTAATTTGTAATAAATTAATACAAATTTTTACACAAAATGCAATAAAATAAATATCGACTGTGGAAAGGAAAATTGACGTAACCCACACATAGCAAATTTTACAGGAGGCACAAAAAATGTGAAATAAATGCCACCTTGAAGTGGACGGAAACTTCTGAACTGGTGTTTAATTGACATAATCTAACATTAACTTAAGAAATTGTCTAGGAAAAATCTTTTTTTCTTGGTTGCAATTTTCACAGGCCCATCTTTTTTCAAACTTAAAAGCTAAATTTAGATACTAATTCGGCATTTGCAGCTTACATCCTTTTGATACAACGTGTATCAAGCTGGATACATTGTGATTATCCAAAAAAAGCTGTTTTGAAAAAACTGTGGGTTACGTCCTTTTTCCTTTTCGCAGTCAATATGATAACTGTTTTGCTCAGTTTTGATTAGCATAAAAACAGGAGAGGATCAATTTGTGCACCATTTGGCTGTCTATCACTTCTAATGTGTAGTTTTTAAATATTTCTAGCCATTATTTTATCTGGCAATGGACATACTCTTAAAAGCTCTTAAACCACCAACAAAACACTCTGCACCAGTAATGAATGATATCTCGTTGATGGCTACAAATTCCACCCCAAATACTGATGACTTGTCGAATGAACGAGATGTGCCGCTGGCCAGAGCCTTGCATCTGCTCTGTCGAACAGTTGCTAATAGTATTTTGGCAAGCTACGTGGTGCAGTTTGCCTCCGAATTGACGACAGTTTGCTTTGATCATTTGACAAGCGAACAATGGCAAGTCAGGTGAGGAAAATAGTTTTTGTTGTATATTTACATATTCATCAGACTCCAAAATACGCCCAGTCAATTATACGTACCCAGTAGCTTCCACTTGATCAAGATTTTGCCATATGAAAGATGCTTTTAGAAAAATGCTGTGGAACACATCTCAAAAACATTTGCTATCTGAGGCCGTCAATTATATTTCTTAGAAACATAAGGAGTAATCATTCTAATTTACTGATAAAGGGCTTTTTCATCGATGTTTTAATAGAAACAAAACATTGATCTATTGGTTTTGATTTGGCAAAACTGTCCATTCTGACTTTCTTTGCCTTAGTAAACTAAATATGTGCAGTCTGTTGTGTTTAATATACTTGCTACAATTCAAGTAGGAAAAATCAAATCAAATTACTTACTAACCTAATTTTCAGAAATGCTGCTCTACAATTATATGGTGCGCTGGTTCCGAAGATTATTGGACAGAAAACAAGACAAGGTGAAGAAACGTGCCCCGTCTCTCCTTATGAGCTGTTTGTTCATGTGCCAACACTGTGGAATCAAATTCGTAACTCTCTAAAGGCAGCCTACGAAGAGAAATTTTCAAAAAATATTCTAGTCGTTCATTCAAATTTAGTTCCGATTCTGAGTCTTCTATCGAGCATGGCGAGAAGACAATATTACCATCCGTTTTGCCCTTCGGCGTGTGCACAACTCAACATTGAACCTGTGCAATTGGAAGACATCTTTGTGTACTTATATGAATTATTAGGGAGTCCAATTTACACTGTTCGAAATATAAGTGCCAAAATAATTCAATCATATTTTCCTTTCCCATATTTTTACGAACACTGCAAGAACAAAAGTAACTTGAAGTACAGCGAAAATGAATTACATGGCCATTTGACAGCGTTGAAATATTACGTTAGTTATTACAATATCCAAAAGAAATATTTGTTTACCGATGAGAAACTCAATTGGAGTACCAGTTTTGTCCACATCGTGCAAGACATAAACATGGCAACCAAAAAGTCTTCTTTTCCTGTTAAGACGTTGTTTTTTGAAGTCGGATGTCTATTAAGTTTGAATTCTGACGATTCAGATTTCCACATAAACATAGCAAAGGACAGTATTAAATTGTATAGAGAATCAACGAACAGTGAAAAAATACAAATCGCCGCTTGTCAGTGGATTTTTGTAAACGTGACTCACGCAATTATGGAATGTGAAGAAAGACATCTCGTATCAATTGTCGAAACATTTCTAAAAGACGAAAATACTACATTGATTGAAGATATTTGTATGCCAGCATTGAAACGTCGACTGAAAACAAATACGTTAGTACACAAAAATAACTATGAATCATTATTTGAAATCATTATTATGTATTCAAAAAACATGATAAATATTAGCAAAAATACTTTTAAAATACTATACATGTTGGCTTTAAACACTACGTCACCGAAACGATTCGATTCTCTTGGAGTTTTTAATATGCTGATATCTAATTTAAATCTAAAGAATGCTTACAGTCAAGGGTATTTATTACCACTGTTATGCTGGATAAAATGTGATGGAATATTTGATTCTGTAGATGTGTTGTTGAAACTGTCTCGTGTTTGTAGAACGCTTTCAAAACCTGACACGAGTGACTCTGAATATAGATACATAGCGGCCACTTCTATCCACCATTTGGTCAAAGCTCTGTTTATTCCTGAAGAAACAAATGACGGCTATGAAATGAAAGTTAATATTATTATATCCGCAATATGGCTGTTACAAGACGAAAACTCAGATGTCAGGAATCAATGTTCAAAAATGACACTTGAAAAAGATGAAAGAAATCAAAGCATTCACGCCAACGTACATTTGAAAACTATTTTAAGCCGAGATTTTCTTTTGAAGATATTCAGTCAATCTGAAAAGTCTGCAGTGACATTTCTCGAAACTGTTTTAAGCGAAATTCCATCAAACACTACAAAAAATAATGAAGATTTGCAAAATCCGTTCGACCACAATACAAGTAACACATATTGGGAACCTGAATTATTAAGAGAAATCATTTTAGATTTAATAGTTACCGTTGGTGATGTTTCAGTTGTTTAAACAATTTTATTTAATAACCATGTTTTGGCTTATAATGGACCGCTTCAGCAGAAAGTGCTTTAACAATAATTGAGATGAGTTGACACCAGAGACGAGATTTTTATTCAATAAAATAAATTTTGAGCCATTTTGAATTTACAGATAACTTTTTTTCTAGCAAAAATAATCATAAAGAAATTGTATAGAAAAATCGTGTGACCACATGTTATGTAATATTGTGTAGTCAGTGGTAAGGATGAGCGTGACCATATAGTCGCACAAATATTTGGGATTGAAATATAGTTAAACGTGAAATATTAAAAAATATTTACAACTCGACCTCTTTAGATCAACATGATTTCAATACAAATATGTTAGTAAAAGTAGTGTAAATAATTTAAAGCTTTTACTGGATGGCTGCCGCAGACGAGATATCTCGTCAATAACTAATTAAATTAATAATTGCAAATTATAACCGGCGTGCTAGGTACAAACGTACTTTTTTCTACGGCAGCCAAAAGGCTAATAAAATAATTACTTACAAATTTCTAGAAGTCAGTTTCTAAGAAAAAAATCGTGTGCTTTTGGTAGTTGTGTCCATCCTGATAAATAGCTGAAAAGGATACCGACATCCTTTTTAACCAAAATTTAATGCAGGCAACAATATTCAGGTAAAAAAAGGATGAATAGTGGGATCGATAGACAACGGTGTTTACTGTTACCATATGGTCACACTCGTCTTTGGAGGATTAAGCAAAAAGGAACTAACTGACATATTTAGGTACCTTAAGTTATCAAACATAAATTCAGCCTAGTTTCTGTTTTATTTTCACTATTCCATTTTTACTTAGCAGGCAAATTCTTTTAAAGTCATACTGTGTTATGAAAAAGGAACTGAGTACAAAGTATCCGTTATGCTTAATAAACAAGTAATAAAGAATGGATAACATTTTAACACAACTATGTGCATTCATATTAATTTCGTAAAGTATTTTAAAACATGTCCAAGCTTTGACACTCAATATCTCTGTTCTGCAAATTTGCAGTTGGTTCCTTTTTTAACTCAACCCAATTATTAGTTGAAATAGAAGAAAAGGGCTAGAATTATTGCATAGTAGTAAGCAAAGCGGTCTCTTTTTGTCATATTTAAGAACCAGAAGTGGAATTTAAATAAGCTACCCACCATACCGTATTAGTAAATATTAATTAAAAAGTTGTTTAAGGTAATCTAAATTATTGTCAAAGTTTTTTTGGAAAATACTTCAACTGTGTTGTGAATTAATGTGTATTTGTATAATTATTGTGGCTGTACTATGTGTTATGAACACATGCACGGGACACTGAATTGAAGTCATTTGGTAGATCTCAATTAAAACTAAGTAAAAGATATTATTTTTATTGAATTCTAAAATAATTATCAATAAATAGATAGCTATTTAAGTATTTTAATAAGTGAATCATCTAGTCATCCTGACTTTGTATTGTTGATTGATTCTTTTATCATTGTATGAACTGATGCATTTACATATGTATATACTGTCAATGAATGTATTTCTGTACAGTAAGAAAATTATCTCTAAATCTTTGAATTAATTTTTACAGGTAAAATGTTGACTGAGGTTCTAGTGATGACAAAATTAATCAATAAGTAACATAATGTCTTTAAAAATTGCGATACCTATTCTGTTTTGTAAAGCAAGGCTGTGGCTAAGGGCTGAGGAGAAGGGCGATCGCCCATGGCGCTGAAGGAGCATAGAGGGTGCCAAAATGATCACAGGAAGAAAAAAAAACCAAATTTCAGTACAAAATCTTTCAGCCCTGTTGTAAAGCACATTGATAGTATTTGGCAATGAGTTATTTTAAGTAAGGTATGAATTTAAGTCCCATGTTCTTGCTGTCGGTAAAGAAACTGACAAGATTTCTCTAGAAAATTAATAAAAATAGCATACAAGATAAATAATAATAATTAATTATTTTAGACATTGATAAAAATTATAACTGCTCTAGGCATCTAGAATAACTCATTAATTTAAGTCTTCAGTGAGACCAATTGTTGACCATTGAAATACATAGCATTCGAGGGCTTGTTCACTGGAAAAATATGTCATATTATTATACTTGCTATAGAGCACTTTTCTATAGCATGTGCAGCAGTCCCTCCTAGACCGCCGTTTTCAACAAAATGCTCAAATTTAAAGTAAAATTATAATATGAAATCTTTATAGTCCATGAAATATCGTAAAAAAAAAACTACCTGCCGAGTCCAATTAAAAATATATAGGTAAAACAAAGTGAGTCATTTAAAATATGTAATGATTTCATTACAATTTACAAGATACGCTAATAAACCTAAATACAAATTTTGTGTGGGTGCCTAGTCTCATTAGGGCGGGTTTATATAGCATGGGATCGGCGCTATAGAAGGGTTAACAGTATACTTATAAAGACATTGCTTTACACTGCAGTACAATGAATGAAAGTGATGACTTATTTACTTTTAACCTTAGAATAATTTGCTTGTGATGTATTAATATAATTGATGACAAATAAGTATGTCTCCAAATGGACGTAAATAACCAAATTGAAATTTTGCTGTATTTAAATTAATAAACTCTTTTTAATTGTGTTATTTTGTTTTATTGTATAAATTTCGCATTGTAAATATAAATAAACATAGACCTACCTCATTCTTGAAATAAGGTAATACAATAAATTTGCAAAAAAGAATTGTGACTTAATATTTTTTTAAGGTGGTTATAAATTGTATTACCTTTTATGCTATTTGAACCATTTTCTATATTGACCGAGATCATATGAAATGAAATCCATCATACCCAACATAGACAATTATTAACATAAAAGAATTATTTTGTTTTTTTTCGGTAGGTAAATTTAGGCCACACATTAATTATTTAAAGACATATAGGTATTGTTCTATTATGCCAGGCCAAATTGATTTTAAATACACTTTGTCAACTTTGAACGGTGATCATAAAAAAGCTGTTGACTGAACTTGAATGCTGTCGAGTTATTATTTCTAATTTGAGTACTACATCAGTCTTCGGCGTAATATTTGGTAACTGGTGTCGTATCATCTAATTGTATTGACACTATGTGTCTGCCGGGTACCATTACTAATCCCAGAACCCTCGGCTCTTCACCGTCTGATTCAGCTTTGAGGTACTCAGCACAGGAACCTGGAAGAGAGAAATGTAAAAATATAGTATGAGTAATCTATCAATGTTCAAACACTGTTGTAGTAATTCCACATTTATTTAATATGGTCAGGAATGTTTTTCTTAAAGGTAGAATATCCATTATTGGCGCTATATGCAAGCAGAGCAGGCAAATGCCTGTATCAGCCAAACATCTAGTGCCAGCGCTGTTTATATTAAAATCAAAGCAGATGCAACCAATTTCTTAAAAAATAAAAAAACACTTCTGTATTTATTCCTCATTATTTATGAAGATCATTACCGGTTTCACTCATCAGCATTATTTATTTATTTAATTAACATTGCACAAAGTTGACAAATTATAAATTTAAAACTTTTACAATGAAGAAAGAAAAATAGTACATCATGTTAAGATCATCATATATCAGTTGATAAATGATGATCTTAACTCGATGGCCGCCACAGACGAAGTATCTCATAAAATTTTTCGTGCTCAACTCGCCAGAGACGAGTTATCTCGTCAATAACTAGTTAAATTAATAGTTGCAAATTGCAGCCGGCATGCTAGGTAATTACTATTAATTATCTACGGCAGCTGAAAGGCTATGAATAATCTGGAATAAATACTAGGGTGTTTTATTTTATTTTTTAATATAATGCCTTTCCACCAAGAGTTGACAGTGAACACCTTTAAAGTGATAAATCAATGGCTGTCCAGAACCTTGAATTTTGATATCTTTTACTTTTTTTTAAGCAAGTCAATATATATGCTTTACAACATGCTACTCTTTTTCTACCTGAAAATTTACTCAATGATGGTAAGTTAGTAAGATCAGAGCATAGCGAGAGCGATTAGTTAACCCTAGTCCTATTCTAGCCCCATCCTTCTATATCTACTCTCTTCAAAAAAGAGAGGTTGAACAACTAAGTTACTAAAAACTTATGTTTGGTACCTCCATTAGGAGACCATATATTCCAAATCAGGAGTGGATATAGATGAAAAAAAGTAAAATAGGATATAGTTAGGAAAGGCCGAGTAGTTAGGTTATCAATCTCTCATGCCTTTGACTATGCCAACGAGTAACCCAATAGCGTTGACCATTCAGCTACATGACAACCAAACCATAGTCTTTCTGTACAGCATATAATGCGTTAATGAAGAAGCTGCGTTTGAAATTAATTTATTCAATGAATAATAGTCGAGTTTATACATACCAAGAATTATATTAGCATCTCTATCTGTACATAAAAATATTCCAATGAGGACGCGCCCATCCGTCATTTCTATTCGGAAATTTTTGTTTAGCCATTTCTTAAGTTTTTCTTTGCCTTCGGATATTACGGTTGATTGGACCTAGTGAAATTATAAAAAATATTGCACATTATATTTTGGAGAGTTATTTCGGAGTATGTGGGTATAAACATGTTATGTTTACCAATTCTTTTTCCATGGAATCAAGAACGACAACATCACCCTCGTTGGCGGTTTTCATTTTACAATTAGTCTCTTAATTTAATTACAATGATTAAGAGACTGGTTTAAGGTTAAATTTGTATATTATTTGACAAATCAATTGACATATAGGTATTAATTGCCAGACATGAAAAATACTGTATTTATTACAATAATGTATAAGTTGTATCATATAGATCTCGGTACTTTTTAGTTAAGTACAGACTTAAAAAATATATTTAAAAGCGTTTATAACGAGAGATTAAGCTAGACTATTACTCAATGCTCTTTCAAGAAATATATTTAACATATTTATCGATACTAGCAATGCTTGTGATGATTGACAGCTGGTTTTTGACCATAGACAATATACTAGATTTTTGACATATAAATAAATAAATTTGTGATGGCAGTAGATATATTTAAAAACGATTTTAAGTATTACAAGTCTCGTGTTCCACCTCCAGATTTATCAAGAGTATTAAATCTGCATAATTTCATCGATGACGACAACGTAAGTGTCATTGTGTTGACGTAGTTATTCCATTTTGAGGTTATAATTAAATTTCAATATTTTGTTTAGTAAAATAATTATTTTGTTAATATATCTCAGTGTGTCAAATTTGTGGCGCATTAAACCATTTCGTATTTCGCATAATTTATCAGTGTTCTTCGTAATAATGTGTGGTTTTAACACGATTATCAAGCTCTCAAAAAATAATTTTAAATCGTGGCGTTGTTTTTAGCTTAGTTTGTGAAGTTTTTCGCCGCAATAGTCCGTGTGGTGAATTATGACAAATTTACCAACCAAATTATTCAGGCACATGAAATCATGAACAAATGTTTTTTGATATTTTCCTACCTGCACGTTTTTTTTGCGGGATTTAGTAAATTTTCGACAAGAAAAAAAGCAGCATGTTGTACAGATAACTTACCGTAATATGTTCTTTATTCACTGTTAAACGAATTTTTCTCTTAAACTATCGGATATAATAAGTTTGCCAAACAGTCAATGACAACTTATATTTAATTAGTAGGTGAAACTAGACTGTTCTTTCGCAATTATACTTAAAGTATACCTAAACAACTTTCATGTATTAATGTATAGTTAATTTATTTCTAGGAGATAATTTCCACTAATGTTAACCACAACATCGGGGTGTCTGAAAAACTTTCTAAACATGGATTAATACCATTAGAAAAATGGCAAGCGTACACCTTCTTCAATCGGAAAGGCTTGATATATATAAAAAATCCTTTCACATGTGCAGGACAAAGATATTGGTCAGTGAGGTGTCTGCGAGATTTTCCAAAGAAGCCTCACAAGCTCAATCTTGATATTCACGGTGATCTACCAGATGAATCGGATTGGTGGGATTCTTGTCATTCATCTGATGAAGAGAAAAATAAAGTCCTAAAAAAGAAATTAAGATGGTGTACTCTGGGCTATCATCATAATTGGGATACGAAAGTAGGTAACCAATTAAAAGTCACTATGTTAATATTGAAATTTGGAGTGTTTTTTTTGTTTAATCATAACGATAATAAGTGAAAAAAGCCAAGAAAGAAGTTTCATTTCAACAAGCTTAAGCAAATTTAGCAAGCGAGAGTTGCTAACATACTTAATGATATTTACAATGAAAAAAAAATGATTATATGAGGTTATCCTAAAAATGTATATCTATGAGTTTAAGAGTTCTGTATTTATCGTTTTGTTGAGCCTCAAAAAAATAATTGTGGTACCTGTATATATCCACAGATGTTTGTAGTTTTTTCACCATTGTTCAAAGATAGGACGGGGATAATATTATTTGTTTGCGAATAAAAGAATACTTTTTTTATGTTTTAGCATTACACTGAAGAGAATAGACATTCATTTCCATTTGATCTCGCAGAACTTTGTGGAATAATATCCAAGTCTTTAGGCTTCCATGAATTCGATCCTCAAGCCTCGATAGTAAATTATTATCACATGGATTCAACGCTGGCACCTCACACTGACCATTCTGAAAAGAACTTGGATGCACCTTTACTATCAATAAGGTAAGTTACTAAATACAGTTATGACAATAGAATAAGAATTATTATTGATTGCATTGAAATCACATATAGTGTTATTATAAACAGTGCCCTAACTAGGTGCAAATCTACTTTTCCCGTCAGTTAAAGTTTTCAAAATCTACATTAGAAAACCTGGGTGGGTTGAGAAAACAGATCCTGAAGTATTTATTTTTTGTTTAAAATATCTACTTAGTTTGTAAAAGAGTGCAAATTATTTTACTTTTCACAGCTCGTATTCAAAATTGCAACTGACGAGACAGTGCGAATATTTTATCCCTCACATTAAATATGTCAACGATTTTCATTTGTTTAAAATATAAAACATTCATTTGTACTAATTCCACTTCTATTTTATATGATCTGGACCGGATTCACTTATGAGGAGCATTATCAACTGATAAGAGAATACAACATTACAGTGCTATATGCAGAACAAAGTAAAATTATTAGGGTGTAACAAACTATAAATATAAAAAGAATTTACAGATAAAGATACATAGTATGAATCAGTGTCACTAAATTGAATATAATTAAAATGTTTATTACCTCTTAAAAATAAATGAATAATTTGAAAACTCATAAAAGGACAATTAAGTTAAAGTGGCGACTAACGATTATGTAATTCAAATGTAATTATAGTATGGGATTTTTGTACAAAAAAATTTATATAATTTAAGATTTCGACGAAGGTGCTTGGTGGAATTTCAATTTCAACCTATTTATTTCTAAAATTTCCTGGTAAAAGAGCTTATGACTGTCCGTATTTGGGTGTAACATTTGTTACAAATTTATTTGTTTGTTTCCAGGAAATTTTAGAAATAAATAGGTCACAGCTGCATAGCCTTCCGATTTTAAATGAAATATTAAACCTACCGAGATCTCCACTTCTATACCCTATATAAATATAATCATAAAACCTTTGCCGACAAACAAATAAATAAAATTCCTAAAACCGCTCACTACTCAAATCTTTGGGCATTCCCATGAGCTTATCCTTTTCGCCAGCAATGGCTTTAGACTCAGTGATACATTTATTTATTATATAAACACGAAAAATTCATTTACTAAGCGTCAATTCAAGTTCATCCGTGCACTTGAACGCCTGAAGATGCCGAAAGGCGAAACCCGGGTCTTTAGTGACAAAATCTGTGAGAATGTACATAGTTTGAACGATTCAAATTTAAAAAAAATTATGTTACATTTTTCATTTTTTTCGGTAAAGATGTTGTTTCTGTAATTATATCAGCAAGATATTCCGCAATTTCAGATGACCAAAAAAATGTTGTTGAATCGATCTGGTAATTGTAATTTACGATCCAGAAAACATTTCGACAATTCATGGGGCACATCATAAATTCTTACAAAGTCTTGACAATGATCTTGGCACTGATTTACTGCTGGCCAAGGCTTTGGTATCATTACCCTACCTCTATCGTGAACTACAAAACATTGATAAAGATTGTTTTTATATCATGTTTATGAGTTTTTAATCTTTTTAGTCAATTTTTTCTGCATCAAGATTATATTCTTTTACACGACTTAATGTTTATTGTTTTTATATTTGTGACAGTAGCGGATTAAGCATGTGAGAGGCCTAAGGCGCAATGAAATTTTGATGCCCTGTTTTACGGATTGTATAAAATTGACAGAAAATTCCATGTAAAATATTTAAAATCTGAACAAAAAGTATATTGGTTTGATAATATAAGCTATTTTTGAGGCCCCTAAGATTTGAAGGTCCCAAGCGCTCGCCTCATTCGCTTATGTGATAATCCGCCACTGCTTTGTGCAACCTTAGCTTTGTAGAACCCATTTTGGAAACCCTGCCGTAATCATAGAGATTTACACTCATTGAGTGTAAATAAAACATTATTTTCTAGTGCCGTTTTTTTAGGATTTGTAACTAACATAGTTTTGCATTGTTGTCAAATTGGCATGAAACTCTTATTTGGCAAAGTTGTATCATATTTCCTTGGCATCTCAGCTTTTTCATTTTCTTTTTAATAATGTGGCGGCAATATATAAATACAAATAATATGACCGATATCTAAAAAACAGTATAATGAAAGATTCCTTTTAGTCTAACTATTTTTCTTTTTACAGTTTTGGACAGTCGGCAATATTCCTGATTGGCGGAAAATCAAAGGAAACAAAACCGATGGCTCTGTATCTCCACAGTGGTGACATTGTCATCATGTCTAAGGAGTCCAGACTTTGTTATCATTCAGTACCTAGAGTTACCTTTGCAGATATTACGCCGTGGCGGGATATGATACAAGATAATGATGCTGATGTGAATTCAATGATCGTGCAACATATATGCAATGAAAGCTTTTGGAAGCCTTTCGGAGACTATTTAGAAGATTCTAGAATTAATATCAATGTTCGACAAGTTTTATATAAAGATCAACAATATCTTGATGATAATAGATAACAATGCTTGCTGGCTATTTTTCCATTATATAATATAAGCGAATTATATTTATTTATTGTTAATTTATTAATTTTCTTCTTTGGCACTACAGTCCAGGGTAGTATTCTCTCAAAGCTGTGGGCACTCCTGTGCACACGTCCTAGGCAGGCATGCACTCCAAAAGAACTGTTACTAAATTTTAATTGTAATTAACCGAAATAAATTAAAAATGAAATATTTCGATAGCTTGATTACAATTAAATCTTATATATAATAAGGTTTTATCTTAGAGATTTTTTTTTATTTTGACAGTTCATATTTTGAAAATTTTGTAGGACCTTATTATGGCTAGTATCAACTATGATACTTGGGGTCCTTACCATTAAAAAAAATGCATTTTTTTAAATTGTGTACAATTATATTTTCGTGAATTTAGTCATACTACTCAACAATAAATGGAAGATAGAGTGTCCACGTGACAAACGCAATCTGCGATCAGTTTGTTTGATATTTTGATTCCCTTTATCCGTGTTCCAATCGTGTTCGCAATGACTTCACCCAGGTAAGAAGTAGCGTTAGAATAAAAGGCAATAAAAATATATTTACAATACAATATTGTTATCATTTTCAATATTTTATATTAAAAAATAAGTTGTATTCGACGGTGTGTATAATTTTACATCAAACCAATTTGCGAAAATGGTTGTCTTTCTTAGTATATTGGTTTGTTATTTGAGTGATAATCTCCATAATTTGAACCTACAACTAGTGGCAAATTATCCCATTAACCCATGAGGTGTGCCATTATTGGGACCTCAACAAAACATATTCTGTACCTGAGAGCTATCTTGTCCTATCTCAAAAATTGGCTTTTGCAGGAGGAGCATTTTAAACTTTTTTTTGATCATTTTGTCACATATTTTTTTTGTTTTTTACCCACAAAAAAATGTATTTTTACAGTTTGTGCCTTATTTGACATGCATTGTTAAAGGAAAGGTTTTTTTAGAAAACTTTGTTATTTTGGCATTTTGATTCTCATCTTTTTTCAAATATTGCACATAAGTCAAAATGATACTCTTGATAAATTCTAATAAACTCGGGGGTTTTTTCAATTACTTGTCGGTAGATGAGAGTGGTCAAGCGGTCGACATCGTTAGCTTCAGTTGCACAGACTCAGTTGGACAGATGCTTAAATAGATTTTTCAATTGATTTATGTTTGAATGTACATATTTTTGTCTGTGATATCTGAAATATTCTCAACCACCCATTCTTTATCCATGTATGCTTCTAATTTGAAGCATTTAGCCTTCTAATGGAGATATCTCAACAGAAGTTTTTCTACGAGAACTGCTTGTTACTCATTTGCTCTACTTCTCGTTTCTTCGAAGAGGGCTAGGACAGCACTAGTCGTTAGCTAATCACTGTCGCTACACCCCGATATTTAAAAAAATGGAATGATGTCGGGGATTTTTCGACATCACAAACATCCATGCCTTCGAACAGAAATCGTTGGAAATATTAAAAATACAGAGATTCGAACCTGCGAGGTCCGACTTGGAAGCCAACAACTTTTACTACTGAAACACTATTAACCTTAAATTATGAAGTTTTGATTTAAATCTGTATCTCCTCCCAAAGAGTAAACAGTATCAAGTAAGTTGAAACTTTTACACATTCTGGCTGCTTTTTTAGGTTAACTATGATATTTTCAACATTCAACCATCAATGCGGTATGTGACAATGGATCCATCACTACACTCCAGAGTCAAATCGACAGTCAGGTGAGTGGACAGCAGCCAGTGAAAAGTTTCGGCTATTAGCCTATTTTGAGGTCTACGTTTTACGAAAAAGGCATTGAAATGTTAGAAAAGCGTTGGAATGATTGTATCAATCACTCTTGAAAGAGACTATGTTGATGAAAAAATTTTGCCTAAAAGTTGTTTGTTTTATCCTACGGACTTCTTGAGTGACCTGTTAACAAGTGCACAAGAAATAATCACATTTTTTTGGCTGCACTCATGAAAAGATTAGAAGTATTTTAAATGTGAATACTTTTTTTTCTTTCTACGGTTATGTCTGAGTATGATTTTATCCTATGCAGTTGTATCCTGTCCGGTTTTGTTTGTGTAAGACTTTTTCCTGCCTGCTTTAATCCATTCAACATATTAATCAGAGCAATTATACATTGATATGTTGACGAACAAGTCAAAGATTATCATCTCCCAATTGTTTCAAAATTTACTTTCCTAGGCATGTATGTATAGTGGAACCTCGATCTACCGTTCTCACATTGTTCGTTTTCCCGCATGGAACGTTTATTTTTCATAGTCCCGGCCAAACACCCATAAGAACAATGTAAAATAATCCCGCATTAATCGTTCCCCGATTTACCGTTTTCCTCGATCAATTGTTTAAATATTTTAGTCCCGTCACAAATATTATGTCGATTGACCGTTTTCATTGAATATTTCTCATAACTAGTGTTACCTTGCATCTCGTTTCTTGTTTTTTTCAGTGGAACCCCGATCATCCGTTCTCGCTATCTTTGTTTTATTGCATGGATCGTTTATTTTTTACTCGACCAAGACCCGTAAATAATGTTTAATAATTCCACGTTAATCATTCACCGATTTACCAATTTCCTCGATCTATCATCTAAATATTATCGTCATGTCTCTATTACAATCCCAATTGACCGTTTTTGTTACATATATATGTTACACCGAATCGGTGAAATTGCCTATTTCACGCAGTCGGCAGACATTTTGCTGAATGCGTGAAATCGGCAAGCCCGTTGCCTATTTCACGCATTCGGTAAAATTTCTCCCAACTGCGTGAATTTGGCATAAAATCTTTTGCTTATTTCATGCATTCAGCAAGGTAGATTAATAGAAACTTTGTAGGTTGTCTATGATCACAGCGCTCTGGCGGTGTTTTTTGGAACTAAACCAAATGTCATTTCATAGCATATAAAAGCATATTGTTAATTAATTACAATGTCGTTCATCTCCATACAACTTGAAAATAAGTTAAAACTGTAATATGATAGGCAGCACTCGTCGACATCAACTCATCGGGCGTCATTTTAGAGATCTATTTTCGACTTTGAAATGTATCCCTATGTGACAGATGTCAAAATAAACCATAGACCATAATAAGTTATATTGGAACTATCTATGGTATAAGAATAAGCTGTCATAGTGATGATAAAATAATTATATTTTAATTGTAGAAAGCTTATAAAAATTAGTAATTAAATTTACTCGCATTTTTGCATCCAATAAAATCAAATAACGTTCATTCGGACGCAGCACTGTACAACATAACCTCAACGGGTGACGCTTCTATAATGTACTAGCTGTAAGCCCGTTGCCCTCAACGGGGGGATTTTTTGCATTTTTGATAAATCAAATATTTACTGGCGTGGAAAATCAAATGCAAACTTATTTATTGAATAAGCCAGAAGGTTTTGCTTAATTAATTCTCTAACTAGTTTTTAAGAATACACCCAGTCCTCTTTAAGAATTAAAATAAAAGGGGATTGTAAAAAAATACGCAAATATCGGAAAAACGTGAATTCTGGACGTTTTTAAACAGGATTTCACTGTACATAATAAAAGTTTACTCGGAACCAAATTTAAATTAAGAAAAAAGAAATGTTATGATATTTTTTTTTTAAGAGATTTTTATCAGTACAGCTTGTTATGCAAAAAACTGATTGAAGTGTCTTTTCATCATAAATTCTCATTTTTTAATTATAATTATTTGTTGCATGAAAGTTAGTCTAAGTATTTATTCACTATTTTACAAAATAGTTTCTTAAACAACTTTATGTCAGCATTATTGATAATTCAATCTATTTTTTTCGTTTCTAAGATGATTTTATGACATGTCTCAAAAATTTTAGATTTATTTTTGTGGAGTCGGAAAAAAGTTAACTAATTATTTTAAATTTAAAAAAAAATAGTAAAAAAGTAAGTAAGGTCCAATTTGAAAACAATTAAAACTCTTTTAAACTCTATCCGCCCTGTGGAACCACGGATTCGCGTCGCTCAATGCTAGCCTACTGGTGAAATAATGACTTGTGTACTAGAAGAAAAATAAATTATCGATAAAATTGAAAACCCTTTCAAGGGAGAAAAAAGAAAAATTCACCATCTTTTAAAAGCGCATTCAGAGACGTGTTTTAATTTAAGGTTCGAGTCGGAGTCATATTTTTTAAAGGAAAGCATGATCATGTTGAGGAATTAAGTAAGACGGCAGGAATAGTTTTACAAATTTTAAGATTGTTTTTGTATGTGAAAATATATGTTTAGACCATATTATGTTTTTAATTAAGTAACATTATCACTATTTTTATATACAGTTAGCAATTCATTCCTGCATGTTGAAATGTATATAAAAAAAACATATTTTTTTGGGTATTCTCATTATTGTAGTAATCATTCCAAATAATGAATGTTATTTTTATTTTGTAGACTAAGAAATGGAGACACTATGATTTTTTCTTCCAACACTTTTAAATTGGCAAAAGCCCCTTTTTTTAAATATTGAAAAAGTACTCTTGGTAACCCAAGGGTTAAAGGTACTCTTACATTAATCTCAATAACAAATCACGTGGGGATAGGAGGTATTCTAATATTTAGATACTCAATCCAGGAGATTCATCATAACTTATTCTTCCTATAAATAAAAAAACATAAGTTGACATAATAAAAACAGAAAGTATAATTTTCAAGTATATATTTATTTATACTTCACATAATATAAAACTGTTTACAAAAGTAATAAACAAAATAAGCTTTAAAAGTCATTCAAATTTAGAACTGCTTTATGGATGAAATTTACTAGTATGATGGAACATTATTTGTTATTAACAAAAAAAAACTTATAAACAATGAAAAAAATTGTGTAGATTGAAGTCTAAGAGTATCCATAAATAATTAATGCTACACAAATTTATTAGTGACAAACTAAATCAAAACTAATAACAATATAGAAAATAGTGTAAAAAAAAAATACATATTTACAATGGAAAACTTTTTTATATCACAATGTTAGAATTAGCTTACAGTAGATATTATAACAGTTACCTGTGGTTACAATTATATTTACAAAAAAAAAAAAAAAATTAAATAAATGATTTTTCAAAATTTAAATCATAAGATAATTATTTGTTTTTTTTTTAAATAATATAACCACAAGGAAAAAAATATCAAGATGGAAGTAAATAATATCATTAAATAGACACTGAAATGCGATAATCATAAATAACTATAAACAGTGTTAATGATAATATTATTCAAAACGCTAAATCTGCTTACAGTGTGAAAAGAAATTAATAATAACAATCTAAAGACATGGTTATATACATGTCCAAAAACTTGAATTTAAAAATAATGTCGACATCAATATGATGAAAATATTAAGACAACAAGAATATTATCATCTATACTTATTTTCACTAATACTAAAATACATTGTATCAAAAATAATATGCTGGAATTAAACAACCAGACTGCATGAATTAGTAACAAAGGCGTAAAAAAATATTGTCCACATCGGAAAAATACATTATTAAGCCTGGATCAAATTCAAAAATGTTTTTTAAATTACTTATCGTAAATCATAAATGTAAATGAGATTATTGTAAATATAAACCCTATTCCGGACTCAGTAAATCGAAATCATCCGACACATGAACCATCGGAACATGTGTCTGCTCGATCATTGGAGTCGTCTTATAATCGCAATGACCTAATTCTTTAAGTTTCCACTCCCAGTTCATGGCTTGCGTGGCATGAAGAGACTTAGCTTCGGTGTGGTGTCGTCTCACCATCCCTTCCTATAAATACACATTCAGTTGAAAACACAAACTGCAAAATCGGATCGTTGGAATAATGACTTTTACATCACAATATGAATCAAGTGTTTTTCAAATTGATAGTGCAACTTCTCACTATTAACCCAGATAATCGGGATGTGGATATTGCAGTAAAGGCGAGTCAATATTAAAAAAATATTTAAATCCAGTATAAGGTGCTCATGCTATAAATATGACTGACAATATAAAATTTTCCAAAATTGCAAAAAGGTGCGTGCAGAATAAATGAGAAAAAATATATTAAGCACTGTTTACCTTAATCTTTTCCCATTTGTCATCAACGTCTTGCAGCCATGACAAAAATAATCGCCCATTATATCTAAGGCGCTGGGCATTTCGCTCTTTTTCTTCCTGCTCAGGTGTCAGCATGTTATAGACCTCCTTGTCTTTCATCACCATACATACTGAAAAAGGCAGGGCCTGAAAAATACATAGATAGACTTAGTAACCATTATCTTAAACAAATACATTTTTATTGAATTAATATTATTTCTTCAGACACGGATTCTACACACAGCTATCAGCGATTTAACAGTTACATTATGTTGCGTAGGTGAAAATTTGTGAACTAGTAATATTGAGCGAAATTCTATTTCAGTCCAATCCCGTCCCTGGAATCAATGTTGGTAGAGGCCACATGTCCACAAATGAATGCAATAAAGATATAAACCCAAATTGGTACAAAAATATTTAATGGAAATAAGTGATATTCTCCCAAATTGGTGCATAACAAAAAGTTTTATTTGTGTAATATATTTTACCAAAAAAAATACTCGCTAGTCAGAGGGTTAAAATAAAGACGTTCATTTAAGTTGGCAGTTACCAATCTTATAGACTTCCCAAGCCACTGTACTATCAATCACTTATATAAAGTAATCTATATATATAAAACAAAGTCGGGTTATTTACACCACGTATATCTCGAGAATTACTCCAAGGATTTCAATGATCTTTGCTTTATAAAATTCCTTTTTGCCTAGAATAGCAGAATAAGCATTAAAACATCGGAAAAATATCACGGAAAATAAATTATAAAGAAAATAAATATCTTCATACAGAATAAAATTTTCAAATGACGAATAGCTTCATCAAACGATAAAATGTCGTAAGCTGGTTTCAGAAAAATCCACCAGATCGCACTGTTTTCTATATTTGTTTGTTTTTGCTTCTTTTGCGTACTACTGACTTATAAAAAATTTTAAATTTAGAATATGGATTAGAATAAAAGAAATCGATGATATGAAATTAAAACGAAAGAAAATCGGATAATATTGAAGTAAGGTTATATTTATAATTAGGTATATAAATTTTTGACAACAATATTTTGCACGAACGTTGTTTTACTCTGAGATGACACGTTATTACACTTGGAACGCTATATCGAAGAAATTTTAACGTCAAAAGCAAAGCGTTGCGGTTCCTGATCACCCGAATGACTATTGATGCTCTTGGTCGCATTTACACAGTTCATCCGAAAAATGACGAATGTTTCTACTTGCATGTCAAGAGCTCAATTTGCTTGAAAATTATACTTATTGGGACATGCCAATCACTGAAGAAATTGTTTCTGAATCTCCATGTCAGATACGCACATTATTTTGACATGCTTCATATCGAATCCATGTGAGCTTTGGAACAAGTTCAAGGATGACATTTTACATCGAATTCGTGTCAGTTCAAGGAATCTCGATCTCGAGGTGAATGAAGAGATAAATAACCAGGCTTTGATTTAGATCGAAGACATGTGTTACCTCATGTGAGGCATTTTGTTAATCAAGTTAGGAATGCCAACTTTAAACTAAATCGAAACTAAATCTTCAATATCCATTTAAAAAAAAAACTTTTAGGAATTTATGTCTCATGTTCCTCACCGTCGCTAAAATATATACTGAAATGTGAAAAGACGAATGGAAGTACATAAAATCAGAAGGTATGTAAAAAAAAATCAGTATACTTTTCATGTATATTATATTGTTATAGAATACTATCAAATCATTATTTTATTTTTGATCCCCATATACAGTCAATCCTGTTTTTATGTGGTTTTTTTATGCGATTTCGAAGTAATGCGGTTTTTTAGAAATGCATTTTTTTAGATGTACCATATTTTACGATATAACTTGGCGAAGAAAGGTTTGATACCTTTAGCGAAAATTATATCGACGAATTACTTACAGATAAAGCTATAAGTGACGAAGATGTTCATAATTTAAATGTAATTATTGACAAAAAACCAGAAAACAATGACGAACTGAAAGAAATTCCAGTTTCTTCACTGCAAAAATAATTGAAGAAGGTATCCAACTTTTCAGTAAATTAGAAGATCATTTCTTTCTAAATGATTCAAATTCTGATCGCGCATTCAAGTTTCAACTATAACTTTAAAATATATATATATGGGTATAACAAACTGCATAACCAATTAATTATCGAAAAAGAAAATCTGAACAAACTCTGATCACTAATTTCATTGTTAGAAAACAGCCATAGTTTTATGAAATTGATGCGCATACTATTTCTTCCGAAAAGGAGTGATTTAGAACCACATGCTTTAAAACACACATAGAATTTTCCTACAGTGATTATTTTTTAATATTTTTACGCCGTGGTTTTCCCCTTATTTTCATATACTTTGCGATTTAGTGTATATTTTAACTCGCTGTTTCAAAGTTATGCGGATTTTACAATTTAAGTAACGCACCCCAATTTTTGTATGGAAGTCAAGTTTTTTTATGCGATTTTTTTTTTTGCGATATTTCCTGGAACGCATCTACCGCATAAAAACAGGATTGAATGTATAACTGTTGGTATGTGTGGAACATTAAACAAAAAAATGATATTTTTTTTTCTAATGAAAGATAATCTCATAAATATAATATTGAAGATTTAGAAAATGTTGCGTTCTTTGTTATAATGAGAATTTATATCATTTGGTAATATAAAAAATATGAAAATTTAGAATGAACTTTCGTAAAATTATAAAAAAGTATTATTTGAATAATTTTGAAAAGATCCCTGTCATTATGTTGGTGACATGCATAGAGAACAAATTTATCCTACCTAAATTTAATAGTCTTTGTTTGACAGTTACTGTCAAACAAAAGTAGTCGTTTGTCAACATTGTGAAGATGTAATTTTATTATTTAAAATACAGTGAAATAAAGAGGTATTAGCTATGCCAAGTATTTCTAAACCAATCAGTAAGAGTGCTCGGAATGATTTTCTAAGAGTCTTTCAGTTCTGTGAACATGAAAAATCTGAAAAAAAAACAATTAATCCCTTCGGGTCGACATTTCGAATCATTTCGAACTGTCAATGGCGTCGTATTCCAAACATTTCGTGCCGCATGTCAATAGCTCAATTTGCTTGAAAACTAAACTCATTGGGACATGACAATCGCTGAAGCAATTGTTTCTGCGTCTCCAAGTCAGATACGCACATTATTTGCTATCATTTTTTTGACACGCTTCCCATCGAATCCACGTGAATTGTGGAAAAAGTACAAGGATGACATGTCCGAAGACACTTTACACCGAATTTGCGTCAGTTCAGGGAATCCCGATCTCGAGGTGAATGAGGAGATACATAACCAGGCGTTGCTTTTGATCGAAGATATGTGTTACCTCATGCGCTGCATGATGCGTCACCAGATCGAGGAATGAACGACGCTTTCAATCGAGAATCGGAACGTAAACGTGAATATGATCGAGATGCATTGAACCAATCACTTCGAACGAATGTACCACTGTTGAACCCCCAACAGAAAGTGTACGATACTTTAATGAAGGCAATTGATGAGGGAAATGGTGGCTTATTTTTCCTCCGCATTGGAAGCACTCAACCGAACTATGAAAGATCAGCGCAATGACTCAAATGTTTTGGAGGCGCAATGATTCTACTATCTGGCGATTTTCGCCAAACACTACCAGTTATTCCAAGATCGACCGCTGTCGATGAAATAAACGCTTGACTTAAAACATCGACTCTGTGGCGCTATGTTAAGAAACTTCAGCTAACGACAAACATGCGAGTCGCATTTCTAAACGACCATCTGCCGCAGATTTCTCCAAGCATTTGCTGACTATCTGTAACGGCCGTGTTCCTGTCGACGAATCAAATGGATTGATTTCGTTTTTGCCGAATTTTTGAAATTTCGTCTCATCATTGCTAATCACAAACATCATAATTGGTTGAGTGAACGAGCAATTCTTGCAGCAAATAACAAAGATGTGGATCATTTCAACTTCACAATTCAAAATCAAATCGTTGGTCCACTGCATTCCTTTAAATCTATCGACTGTGCCACGTGAATAACATCATTTCAATGTAATTAAAATACTTTTCATTTTTAATTTTGCACATTTATTGAACTTAATTCATTTTGAGTATTCATTCAAACTGAATTTAACTCATCCAATAAATTAACACATTATTTATTGATTCTGAGGCGGTACGAAGTTCGTCGGGCCAGCTAGTATATACATAATATAAAGTAATATATATTTTAGAATCACTTTTAATGTAATTGGTATTTTCTTTTCAATGCCAATTGTTGTTTATAACTGTTCATTTTTGTATAAATAGCACTGTTAAATTATATTTCTTATCAGTTGACGATGCTCGTAATGAGCGAAACCGGTCCTGACATATTAAATAAAGTGGAATGAAGTACAAAGGATTATTGTGTTTTTACTAATAAATTTATTGATGACAAAAAGTAAATTTTTGATTATGAAATGGTAATATCATTTCTTTAGTTAAAACAAACTAATTAATTGTGAAATTAATTGCTGTACGTTTTAAATAAGTTTATGGATTCTTGGCTACTCCTGTAAAGTTACTGCAACAATTCCATGGACCAGCAAAATTTTCTCATGGATCACCTGGCTGGTGACCGATTATTAAGGTTATATAAGTGTTGCAATATTGGCAATTAAGTTTACCGTCAGCATTGTGAGAATGATTGTTTAAGTGTTTCTTAATGGAATTATTAGCGAATATCAAGACTTTCTAATCTATAACAGAGTGCGATAGTTAGGTTTTTAAGTGTTTTGCTACTGGCATGTATTCTTTAACAATGTGAAGTAAACTGACTGCTGGATCCGTCGGCTACATTGAAGATTAATATATTTATGGTACCACATTAATATTTAGTGGAAAAATAACTTCAAGATTGAAAAATGCAGGGCCTACTGCCATTTGAATACCGATATAAATGTTAACACTATACGGTCTGCACGTTTTCCCAAAATCCAGCAATTTTTGATCTCTAAGTTAAAAGTGATGTACCTATGGATATATTTCAATGAATTTTCAGAAAATACTTAAAATTTTATAAAAGTGCGTCATTTATACAGGTTCATAAATAGTCTGAAACTACTGAAGTCTTAATTTCAAAGATGACGTGTCGGCAATGTTCCCACTAAGGTGTGTGCGCGCACACTTACCAAAATGTGGCCGCACACATTTTTCCATTCCCCGCACAGACCGCACACAGAAATATTGTAAAAAGAAGTTTGTTCTAGCAAAATAATGGACTTGCTGGACTTTAATGTTAAAAAAAGCACCAGCAATTGGGTATGAATAATATTATAATTTTAATAAACATCATTAATTCCTAGTTTTTTAGCAGTATGATATAATAACTGATGAATTTATCAAACGTCCTACTTTTAAACCTGCACACACTTATTGTTTTTGCTAAAAATTAACCGCACAAAGAAGTGGATGGTTCGCACACACAAATTAAAAATTAGAGGGAAGTGTTTATGTACAAAAATAAAATGGTAATATGCCCGCCTACCTGTGCAAAAAAATAAATTATCTCCGCACAATGTTCAAACATCTATTGATAAATATGAAAACAAACATTTATTTTCAATAGTCAAACTGTACATATCTAAAGACTTTACCTGATTGACGATAGCTCTGGCAGCCTTTCCATGGACACGGAGAATTTCTTGTTCAACAGCGAGCACCAACTTTTCCTTCTCTACCAAATGCTGGACTCTCAACGCGTGACTAGAATCAAGCAAACACAGCTAATATAACATGTAATACTTAATAATACAATTTTCTATGAAAATAAAAACGCAAACAATCACATGATAATTACAAAGATAATTACCGTTCGTTTTCTTGAGAGATAAACTCTTCACGCATTTGAAGCGGCAACGATTGTGGGGGATTAATAATTGGTTGCTGTTTTGAATTACTTTTCAACACATAAGTTGACCTGTTCATTAGGTAATCCTTGAAACCTTCTGGAGGTTTTGGTTGGACGGGGAAAAGGCTCTTCTGGCGACCCTCAATCTGAAATATTCATTGTATAAACAAATGCATTATAAAATCAATACCACCTGTACAATAAAGAAATGAAGAAAAAAACTTTCCAGAAAAATGGAAATAATAATGAAATAACATTTATTTGCAATAGAAAACCAGATTGCCAATTATATCAATATACATACTAACAATACCGAGTAACAAACCTGTTTCTTCACGTTGAGGTACATCTGATAAGGGTTCATTTGAGGATGACAGTGGGAAGCCGTATGCAAGTCGTCAACCTTTGATGAATGCGATGCATCCGCATTGGATGTTGATTGATGACCGTGACTCTCTTTGGATGCTTTGATTTTCCGTTTCCTAGGATGTAGTTCTACGGAAGACTCTTTCGAGGAACCAGGATGACACGAACCAGATGAGGTGCCATTGTTTGTTCCTCCAGATGCATTATTATGATGAGCGTTACTCCCCAGGTTCGAACCATCAGAATCCTGCAACTAAGATTTAATTGAGAAATAATTATATTTATGACATAGCTTTATGAAATATTTTTGATTAGCAATGAAGGAAAAGATTTTAATTTCATACTCGATAAATAATAAACAAATTACTTGCAGATCAAAAATGATCTTTATTGCTCAAAAAAAAATAAAAATCTATTTTAGTATGTAATGAATGAATTTAAGAACATTACGAAACAATTTGTAAATTTTAAAACGACTTGTATAAAACGAACAATAATAAACACTCATTCAACAAATGATAACAAAAAGTATGATACGAATAATGAGGACAAAACAATGATAATAGTTAGAAGACACGTAGTTCAATGGAAAAGTTGATATTTGGCTTAGGTATTGACAATGTCATATACGGAGTTACATTATATTATATAAATGAAAAGTTTAAAAAAAAAAAAAACTTTATTGTACTATCCTATCTAGGATATTATTACACTGCTAACAAGATCCTCAATAATCAGTAATACGAAAGGATCATTTAAAACGAATAAAAATACGAGCATAAAAAAATTAAAAAAAAACCCATTTTATAAAATAAAAGAAACACATTGAGGAGTGCAAATATCATAAATCTATAAACTACAAAATTACAAGGGTAATTTTGCAGGTAATATTTAAACACTGATACCGAGATCCTCAAAACGAAAGGATTATCCCGACAACAGCATCGAAAAATAAAACAAAGCATAATATAAAATAAGAAGAAGTGTATCGTACGTTTGCATTCCTTAATTTGTATTTTTTGTAGAATCGTCCACAAAAATCATACATTCAACGGCAAACGAAAGAATAAATTCATGTGTAAACAAGTTGATTGTTCATTGTCCCACCACCACCTGTTATATATATGCGGCCGCCGTCCACAACGCGATTATAATAAAAAAAATAAACCGATATCCTCTACATATGCCTGGCACAATACAGATAGTAACGAGACGTATCTTTTAACCATGTACTAGTGTGCTTAAAAAAAGATCATCTTTACAGGGAGTTTTTGTTAACCATAAATGCGTCCTATTAGGAGCATATTGCTACCACACAGTTCCTAAAGATTCTGTCTCCAGACAGTCTCTTTGCTTCCTTTTAGGTCATCCCACTGTCCCGTAACTCCGCTGAGTACATCCTAAGTATGGATGGTCATCAGTGGCATTCCACGGCGACAGGATCCATCTAGTTGGTAGAAGAGACAGGCAGGATTCAGGCTCCCTCGGAGCATCCACAGCACATGTCCATGCCACGTCCATCATTGATTTTTTATTTTGGATGTAATAAAGAACTGGTTAGTCCAGTCCGCTCCCTTATTTTCGTATTTGACAAAGTCAAACCGCCGCAGTATAAATTGTGCACACTCCACTACCAGTTAAATTAGAAATGTTAAACACAAGTAAATAAATAATGACTAGGTATTACTAACCGTACTCGGTAAACAGTAAGTAAAGATATATTAACATTTTGACCGCGGCCGGGTGCAATAGAAGTTTAATCTGACATGTCTAGTACATTTATCAATATATCAATCACAAAAAAAGTAACATGTTCTCTAAATTCTTAGCCGTAGTCAAAAGGTTCACACTGAAATTTCAGTGTTAATTTTCTATAAAAATACCTGCTGATTCACACTAGGAGGCGGGGTCTTTGTAGGTCCAGGAGCTCCACTAGGACTGCAAGGAGGAATTGACGATGATATATGGGGAGAACTTAGACCTCTTTCTTTATCTTTCTCAATACCATCAGTATTTCTATGAGATCGTAAAACCCGTTGACCAGAACCAGCCTTGTCATCTGGGCCACCAGATGACCGCTTATCATCTTTACTGGTTTCAGACGTAGAGTTGTCGCCTCCTTCTGCATTAACGGGTACAGTTTCACCAGCAGCATTAATGTTAAAATGAATAATATAAGGTAAGGTTGATGTACTGCCTCGATTTTTGGTGTTACCCCGTTGTGTTGATTCCCCTTCTTGCTGGCCACCTGATCCTCCGTTGCCTCCCACACCTCCCGGAATAACAATTTTGAGAGGCGGTACTTTCGGTCCACTTGTATCAACCGTCTTTGATTCTTCAATATCGGCATCATTTTCCTTCACATGTACAAAAATGGGAGGTTTCGGACTCGCACATGGACTCTTTTTATCGGTAACTCCTTTTACGTTTGACTGAGTCACGGAAAGACCAGATTGAGATTGCTTAATATTTACAGAATTGGCTTTCCCCGTTTGTGAACCACCCTGTGCGCCTCCAGGCCCGCTTTTACTTTGTGCTCCTGATGAACTATTTGCAACATTCTTGGTTTGATTATTTTGAGCCGATACTTTTTGATTCCCACTAGTCACCGATGATTTAGAGTTGGAAGTTTGTACTGGGCCACCTCCTCTACTGAGGGGTGCAACACCAGTCTTGCTCGCTGGTCCGGGAGGTTTATTTCCAGCAATAATAGCATTTCTGAAAATAACATTAATATTAAATAAAGTACAATGAAAGAATAAAAATTTCAAAGCCAAACTGAAACAACGATATTATAATTTACCTCCCAACATTAACCCTAGACTGTTTCAATGGTTTGACAGTTTCTTTTACAGGTTCTGTCTCTTTTCTTTTTTTGCGCTTGGTGGCCTCATCATCAGCCGTCTCAGTCTCACCTGGATCTGCAGTATCGACAAGAGCTCTCTTATTACTTTGGGTTACAGTTGTTCCAGAAGAATCTTCTTGAGTTGAAGATACAACGGCACTGCTGATTGTGCTAGAACTGGTCTCACCTAAAAAATAAAGAAACATGTTCCATAACTAGATCAATATGCCAGAAAACACTTCAAAGATTATAAAATTTGTGCCGAACTATCTACAGATAAATACTCACTATAACATAACAATCACCACTACAAAACTCACTATTTATGAAGAATTAATATACAATGCTAAATCTAACGGAATATATTAGGTTGATGCAAAAGTTTTTACATATAAAGATTTTTTCCCCCTCCCAATTGATGAATTGCATCTGGGCTCAAACCATTATTTTGTGTAAAGGATAACGTGTAGCTGCATTCTATTCAGTTTTTACTTGACTAGCGAGTCGTGAAGAGCCTATAGACAATAACATAACTGTCACAACAAAAAATATTTTTGATGTATTCGGTAGTGATGCAACTTAAGTCTGATTGATTCAAATTTGGTTTTAGAGATTTCTGTAAACAACAGTGAGATTGCCTTAAAAATGGGAATCAATGTGGTGCGACATTTGCATCGCATGGGGATGATTTCCAAGGTTTCACCATGATAACACGCGGCTGCACGTGGCAATAATAGTGTATCACAAGATAAGTGAATTGAATTATGAAGAAATGAAGCATCCACCAGCATGCTCCATCGGATTTAATTACTTCAATTGTGGAAGTCAAAACAACCTTCAATGACTCGTAATTTTTATACCTTAAGAATAAATAAGCTTTTGGAAAGATGGGATACTTTTAAAGTTAACAATAGAGATTACATAATTGACGGATATAATAAAGGTTTTGAAAAAAAATATGTAAAAACCTTTGCATCTTCCCAATAAAAACCCACGTGCAGAAGACCATCACATTTCACTTATTTTATGAATTCAAATAAGTTTGCATAAAATTGATAAATTTTAAAAACACAATTACCTTCATTGGTTTTGGTGCTCGTAGACGCTGGAACTGTTTTATCGGTGCCTCCCGAAGAACTAGATTCTTTAGAATCATTTTTGTCATCGGATAATTTTGAAACGGCCTCCATTATAGACGAGCTGCATCCAGATGAAGATGAGTCTTCGAAAGATACAACTTTGTTGTTATCATCTCTCGATCTGCCAGCGTGTGAAGCTCTCTGGCCTGATACACTTTCTGAAATTCAAAGATAAAAAAACTCAAAATATTATTCTATGATAAATCCATATCATAATTCGAATATTATTAATGTATTAAAGAATTCAAAAAGATTTTCAAGGTCAGACGTGAAAAGATTTAATCATTTTGATTAAATTTATCAAATCAGCTCCAAAGAATACTGCTCTCACTCGACTCACACGATCCAACGATTCATTTCGATAGCCCTATAATCATAGTTTGCAATAATCGAATTTAAGTCATTGATTATTCGAAAATTTTCGAATATCATGATCCACGGTGATAGAATACTTCAGCTCTACACCAAGAAATATCGAATTTTCAAACGTGGCGATATCAAAACATTCACGCGCGGCTTAAAATAAAATAAAAAAGTCAATTTTAAAATAAGCCGCTCTCATTGGATAGAACGACATTTCGAAAATGTGTTCAAAATAAGCTGTTATCATTAGGTGAATTCCACGGTAGGATCCACATTTAGCGCTATTAATAATATGAAGATTGGGCCTTTTAGTTAGTTCGTGAAAAATGGTTGGAACATGGTATAGAAATAGTCTTTTCAGAACGCGTTTAAATCAATCATTCTGCATTCTTAATTAAAAACAATAATGACAATATTACAGCCAAGCTAAATTTGACTTCTGTGTCAAAATTATTTTTTCAACTGTCATGTTGACAGTTAAAGAATTTATACACTGACCATAGACAATAATTAAACACCCTGGCGAATTCACTCAGTCGGCAAAAATTTTCGAATTTCGACACACCGAATCGGTGAAATTGCCTATTTCACGCAGTCGGCAGACATTTTGCTGAATGCGTGAAATCGGCAAGCCCGGTGCCTATCTCCATACAACTTGCAAATAAGTTAAAACTGTTATATGATAGGCAGCACTCGTCGACATTAACTCATCGGGCGTCATTTTAGAGATCTATTTTCGACTTTGAAATGTCACCCAATGTGACAGATGTCAAAATAAACCATAGACCATAATAAGTTATATTGGAACTATCTATGGTATAAGAATAAGCTGTCATAGTGATGATAAAATAATTATATTTTAATTGTAGAAATCTTATAAAAATTAGTAATTAAATTTACTCGCATTTTTGCATCCAATAAAATCAAATAACGTTCGTTCGGACGCAGCACTGTACAACATAACCTCAACGGGTGACGTTTCTATAATGTACTAGCTGTAAGCCCGTTGCCCTCAACGGGGGGATTTTTTTGCATTTTTGATAAATCAAATATTTACTGGCGTGGAAAATCAAATGCAAACTTATTTATTGAATATGCCAGAAGGTTTTGGTTAATTAATTCTCTAAATAGTTTTTAAGAATACACCCAGTCCTCTTTAAGAATTAAAATAAAAGGGGATTGTAAAAAAATACGCAAATATCGGAAAAACGTGAATTCTGGACGTTTTTAAACAGGATTTCACTGTAAATAATAAAAATTTACATCTGAACCAAATTTAAATTAAAAAAAAAAAAGTATTCGACCCACGGTAAAAAGAATTGTTATGATATTTTTATTTTAAACAAAAGAATAGTGTGTCATTCCACTGTGACAGTAACAAAAGACAGTGGAGGATGTTAACTAATAAAATATTGAGAAACCGTGTTACATATAGGATGACAAAAATCATCAAAACAGAGGGCGGGGGTGTTGACTCTAAAAATTGTGAGAAGCCGTATCACATAGGATAATCGAAATTAATTGCAAATTGTATCCAAATGTATGATAAATAGTCAAAATATATTCTCATACATTATGAAAAAATAAAATTATATTTATAATATATTTTATCTAGTATGGAAGATAGTCAAAATATATAAAAATCAAAGCAATTTTTCAATAAAAAATCAATTGCACATTTTATCTAAATGTATGAAAAAAAAGAAAGCAAAATATTATTCTATAATAAGTCCATATCATAATTCGGATATTATTAATGTATTACAGAATTCAAAAAGATTTTTAAGGTCAGACGTGAAAAGATTTAATCATTATGATTCAATTGATCAAATCAGCTCCAAAGAATATTGCTCTCACTCGACTCACACGATCCAACGATTCATTTCGATAGCCCTATAATCATAGTTTGCAATAATCGAATTAAAGTCTTTGATTATTCGAAAATTTTCGAATATTATGATCCATTGTGATAAAATACTTCAGCTCTACACCAAGAAATATCGAATTTTCAAACGTGGCGATATCAGAACATTCACGCGCGGCTTAAAATAAGCCAATCTCATTGGATAGAACGACATTTCAAAAATGTGCTGTTCAAAATAAACCGTTATCATTATGCGAATTCCACGGCAGGATCCACATTTAGCGCTATTAATAATATGAAGATTGGGCCTTTTAGTTAGTTCGTGAAAAATGGTTGGAATAAAATTGGTCATGTTGACAGTTAAAGAATTTATACACTGACCATAGACAATAATTATACACCCTGGCGAATTCACTCAGTCGGCAGAAATTTTACGGAATGCGTGCAATAGGCAACAGGCTTGCCGAATTCACGCATTCAACAAAATTTCTGGCGACTCCATGAAATAGGCAATTTTACCAATTCGGCGTAACATATATAATATTTCATTATTCTTTCATAAATAGTCTTACATCGTATCTGGTTGCGCGAATTTTTCTAACTAAAAAATGCCTAAATGAAGGAAACTCGAACTCTAACTGAGAAACTGAAAACAATTCAAGGCATTGAAAAAAAATCTAGGAGAAAAACGAACCCCTTTGAAGGGTGTCTGTCAAAATTTAAGTATCAAACCACAAATAGACAACTGAGTACATATTTAAGTTATCTTAAGCTATATTTAAGTTATCTGGAAGTTATTTTAAAATTAAACATTTTTTGGTATTATTTGAAGGTTTCCCGCCTTATTCGTTGATTTATTACGGTCCCTTGAAAAACGTAGAATCGGGGTTTCGCTGTATTTATGATTACTTTTGTTTAATTTAGGAAAGTATAGAGAAGTTGAGCCTCTGTGCAAGAGAGCGATTTCAATCCGTGAAGCAGTCTTAGGAAAAGAACACCGCGATGTGACTATACTACTTCACAATCTTGCTCGGTTTTACCAAAACCAGGTATTTTGTATATTCTATCTATTTATCTGGGTGTAGATTTTTTTACCTACATATTGAGAATAAAACTTCTTCTTTGACCATATTAGCTCCTTATGTATATGGCCGCCATGCTTCCCCATCTCTCACCAATTGCTTTTCTTCTCTTCATCTCTCGGTTCCTTATCCTTCGCCGAGTACATCCTATGGATAGTACCCGACAGTTATCCAGGTCACCGGAATCCCACTGGTCGGAAAAAGAGGTATGTAGAATTAAGGCTTTCGGAGGCATCTGCAGCACGTGACCCAGCCGGTTCCAACGTCTCTTCATAACCGCTGAAGTGATGGGGCGCTGCCTTCTACGTCCCCTGAGCTCCGAGTTCTTCACAAAATCAATCCACCTCACCCTCATTATCCGACGCAAGCATCTATTCTCGAAGCTCAGTACACAATTTTTCTAAGTCAGGTGCCATGATTTGATTGATGAGGAAAAAACATATGATCATAAATATTATTAAATTACACTAGATTACCCACAAGCAATTCATATAATCTGTACCTTAAGAGTAAACGTTTTATAGCAAACTTTTATGCCTCTACAATAACGGTTGCTTGTATTTGGTTAATAACATCAAGGTGATTTTTAAATTAATATGTTTTTTCATGATCAATTTTTAGGGTAAATACGAAGACGCGGAAAGTTATTATCAACGCATTCTAGAGATCTTCAAAGATAAATCGGGATCGAATGATTTAATCGTTGAAGATATTAAAACAAAATTGATGTCATGTCGTGTTAGACAGGTAATTTAAATAATAAAAGTTTCCACATCATTTTCTTACCTTTATGTGGTGGGAAATTTACAGCCCTTACTGAAATCGTGTAAAATTTATAAGATCAATCAAAATAAAACTCCATATTGAACAATGCATATCTTTAAAGCAATAATTGCCACCATGTTTTAAGCTTGATGCGTTTACAATAATTTTATACTTGCCATGTCATGTCCCTGAATATGTTGCGATTTCATAATCTCTCTTCTCTGAGTACTCGAATTTAAAAAAAAATATTAATGGTTTCTTTGATCAGTTCGCCGACTTCAATATCCTAAGTCAGTGTTTCCCAACCTTATTTGTGCTATGCCCCATTTCGACGCCTCAAAAATATCCATGTCCCCCTTTCCCAACCAAAATATTATTCTTGGGTACCAAACCAATTTGATTGCTTCAAATAAATAATGCACATAGTCAATACTATATTTAAGCTTACTTTCGTACGTAAAACTCTTAAAAACATATACATATATTAAAATTGGTACGAACCATGTTTTTGTTGTGAGCTGTAAAGAGTTTATAGGTGAGGTACTATTTTTTTCAATTTAACTGTAAGTCTTCATGGTTTGTGATACCCAGATTCCTTTTTTCACTAGCTAATCATTTACAGCGCTAAATTGCATTCAACTAAATATGATGATGGGAATGGCAACAGTAATTTATTTGTCATAAATGGGTATTTTTAGGGTGTTCACTGTCAATACTTGGTGGAAAGGCATTATATTAATGAAAACACAATATTCCTTTGTACTTCATTCCACTTTATTTAATATGTCAGGACCGGTTTCGCTCATTGCGAGTCAGTTGACAATGCCCGCAATGAACGAAACCGGTCCTGACATATTAAATAAAGTGGAATGAAGCTCAAAGGAATATTGTGTTTTTTTTAATAAAATGGGTATTTTGTTTGTAAAAATTGTAACAAATATCAATGATTTGTGCATTGCCCCCCAAACATTGAAATCGTCCCCCAGAAGGGCGTCCACCCCACGTTGGACAACACAATCCTAAGGGATTGGTATGCATGGGAGACATAACCATTCATATTCAGTTCTGTTACTGTTTCTCATACTTTTTTTTTTTCATTTTATATTAGCACAAAAGGGGAAAAATCTACTTTGGACAAATGTCGTACAACTGATGCTAAGGAAAATAAAACTAAGAATGAGGCGGCCGAAGAGAGGACTTAAAAGTTGTCTGTTAGATTAGATTTGTCATTTTTTCAGTGACTTGTAGGATTAAATGTCTTTTATAATAAGATACTGCAGCTACCTGTTTCGATAACGGCAAACTTGAAGCCATAATAGCTTACATAAAGTTACTTATATAAATGATAGGTTCCATTCATTATTTTGAGTGTGTTATTTCGAAAACATGAAAATAAATAAACCACGAAAAAAAAAAGATTAAAAGAACTTTTTTATTATTTTATTTTAATATGAAATATTTAGGTATACATTTTTTATTTATATGTAATTCAAAAGTTAATACGCTCTTTGTATTTGTTTATTTTAAGCTAATTCTTTATACTTTTACCTAATATTTGTAGTATTAAGCCGCACAATAAATACAATTTTTCATCAGCAAGCCTGTTTCTATGAACCGATTTATTCTCATTCATTAAAGGAAAACCTTTGACACATGACACCGCCGCAAACTTAAAAAAGGGCCGCAGGTTCCGCATCACGATCACGATTTCCTGGCTGAAATCTATAGTTCGCTTAAGCAACCTATGTTTGAAATTGAAGAATTCATTTAAAACACTACCTGCAGCCATCTATCCTGTCTAAGAGATGGATTAACATGTCATACGGTATTCCACATACTACCAGCTGTGTGTAACGCTGTTATTGCAGAAGGCAGCGGCTACATGGACTGGGCTTAATTTAGAGAGAGAGATAGGGTAAAAAAATAGCAACGTATTTAGTTCCACAGTTTTTTTTTTAAATATTTGTTAATAGCTATTTCGGCATGCGCCATCATCTCAAAGCTTCCAACCTCCTCACAATTCAGAAAATCATCAAATAACTCGGAACGTGCAAACCATTCAGGCAGAATATTTAAATTCAACAAATAACGATCGATCTCGACAACGATTGCAAAATGAATTGCGATTATCTCACTTTAATACTAATGCTGATGCATTGTCACGAATAGAAAATCAAGTCTTGAATATGACAACCTCTCACTCTTTATCTTATGATAATTTCTTAGAAAAACAAAATGAAACTTTTAATGTTAACTTTAACGAAATAGACGAATCTCTTCTTAATCAAAAACAATCTATAGCGCATTGTACTTCTAACGACAAATCGATGTCCAAAGGATTAGCTTTAGAAATAAGTAAAATGTTCTTTAATTACGACGAATTAGTAAATACACACTCTAAAGTAGGAGAAGTATTAAAATCAACAGAAAGTAAAAATAATGTTTACCATTTAATAACGAAACAAAACTTTTGGGAAAAACCGAATTACTTTTTTATCTTTCAAGCATTATGTAAAAAATATTCTGAGTAGCGATAAGGAAACAAGTATCTCTTTTCCACGCCTTGATAGTGGTTAAGACAACCTATATTGGGAAAAGATAAAGAAAATTATCCAATATGTTTTTCACAACTCAAATATAAATATAACGATCTGTCATAACAAAATAATTAATCCTCATCACGACAAAATACCACAAATACTTAAGGAGTATCATGACTCTCCTATAAGCGGACATTCGGGATATCATACAACTTTCAATAGTTTACGACTCAAATATAAATGGACCAATATGCAAAAAGACGTTAAAACATATATCAGACAATGTGAATCTTGCCAGAAAAACAAAATATCTCGTCAAAATTTAAAACAACCCATAGAAATAACTGCGACTAGTCGAAAACCGTTTGAACGTATTGCTTTAAATATAGTAGGTCCATTACTTTTAACCGAAAGTGGAAATAAATATATTTTAACTCTCCAAGACGATCTTACAAAATATTCTCAATGTTACCCTATTCCTAATCATGAAGCAATGAAAATTGCAGCTTAATTAACCAAAAATTTCATTTGTCAATTTGGCATTTCTAAAAAATTCTTACTGATCAAGGAAAAGATTTTAATTCAAACAAACATACAAATAAAAACCAGTGCGTATTCTCCTACTAGCAATGGCGCGTTAGAACGTAGCCATGCTACTCTAGCTGACTATCTAAAACATTATATATCTCCTAGTCAAACCGATTGGGACGAATGGTTACCTTTTCCTATGTTTAGCTATAACACTACTCCACACACTGCTACAAAATTTACACCATTCGAATTAGTTTACGGAAACTCAACAAAACTACTAACAGCTATAGTAATACCTGAATTTAAATATACATACGACTCGTTTTTAGACAATCTTAAACTCAAATTAACCAAATCACACGAAATAGCAAGAAAGAATCTAGTTGAAAGAAAAGAAGACACACAATTAAGGAATAACAAAGATAAAACCTTACGAAAATTTAAAGTCGGTGATAAAATATATTTAACAAACAATGCTACTAAACTAAATAAATCTAAAAAAATATCTCCTAACTTCCAAGGTCCGTACGAAATCATAAAAGTCAGCATTCCTCTTAATGTTACAATTAAAGTAAAAAACAAATTAATTGAAGTTTACACTAACAGAGTGAAACTTGTTATTTTAGATCCCTTACAGTAAGTGCATTTGAAGCAGATTACGACAATCATAACACCATCTCAAAAATACCATATTTATTCAACCTTAAAAACAATATACACTTTTACAAACTCTAGAAAATTGTTGTCAACTATTTAACCAAGATTTTATTTGTAAAACCTGAATGTAAAAGTTACTCTTAAACCAAAACTGGTCCTGATCAAATAAATTTAAAGTGGGAAAAGTACTAAAAATCTTTTATTATGTTTCTTATGATCATATATCTATTGTATAAACTCATTTATGTTACCAATAAGGAGTTACCAATTTTTTTTAGGGGAGAGTTATGTATATGTTACACCGAATCGGTGAAATTGCCTATTTCACGCAGTCGGCAGACATTTTGCTGAATGCGTGAAATCGGCAAGCCCGTTGCTTATTTCACGCATTCGGTAAAATTTCTGCCGACTGCGTGAATTCGGCATAAAATCTTTTGCTTATTTCATGAATTCAGCAAGGAAAAATAATAGAAACTTTGTAGGTTGTCTATGATCACCGCGCTCTGGCGGTGATTTTTGCAACTATCCAAATGTCATTTCATAGCATATAAAAGCATATTGTTAATTAACTACAATATCGTTCATCTTCATACAACTTGCAAATAAGCTAAAACTGTAATATGATAGGCAGCACTCGTCAACATCAACTCATCAGGCGTCATTTTAGAGATCTATTTTTGACTTTAAAAGGTTTCCTATGTGACAGATGTCAAAATAAACCATAGACCATAATAATTCATATTGGAACTATCTATGGTATAATAATAAGCTGTCATAGTGATGATAAAATAATTATATTTTAATTTTAGAAAGCTTATAAAAATTAGTAATTAAATTTACTCGCATTTTTGCATCCAATTAAATCAAATAGCGTTCGTACGGACGCAGCACTGTACAACATACCCTCAACGGGTGACGTTTCTATAATGTACTAACTGTAAGCCCGTTGCCCTCAACGGGGGGATTTGTTTTGCATTTTTGATAAATCAAATATTTACTGGCGTGGAAAATCAAATGCAAACTTATTTATTGAATAAGCCGGAAGGTTTTAGCTTAATAAATTCTCTAAATAGTTTTTTTTAAGAATACAGCCAGTCCTCTTTAAGAATTAAAATAAAAGGAGATTGTAAAAAAATACGCAAATATCGGGAAAACGTGAATTCTGGACGTGTTTAAACAGGATTTCACTGTAAATAATAAAACTTTACATCTGAACCAAATTTAAATTAAGAAAAAAGAATTCGACTCATAGTAAAAAGAAATGTTATGATATTTTTTTATTTTAAACAAAAGAATAGTGTGCCATTCCACTGTGACAGTAACAAAAGACAGTGGATTATGTCGACTAATAAAATATTGAGAAACCGTGTTACATATAAGATGACAAAAATCATCAAAATAGAAGGCGGGGATGTTGACCCTAAAAAATTTGAGAAGCCGTATCACATATAGGATAATCGAAATTAATTGCAAATTTTATCCAAATGTATGAAAAATAGTCAAAATATATTCTCATACATTATGAAAAAATAAAATTATAATTATAATATATTTTATCTAGTATGGAAGATAGTCAAAATATATAAAAACCAAATGCAATTTTTAAATAAAAAATCAATTGCACATTTTATCCAAATGTATGAAAAAAAAAAGCAAAATATTATTCAATGATAAATCCATATCATTATTCGAATATTCTTAATGTATTAGAGAATTCAAAAAGATTTTCAAGGTCAGACGTGAAAAGATTTAATCATTATGATTCAATTGATCAAATCAGCTCCAAAGAATATTGCTATCACTCGACTCAAACGATCCAACGATTCATTTCGATAGTCCTATAATCAGAGTTTGCAATAATCGAATTAAAATCTTTGATTACTCGAAAATTTTCGAATATTATGATCCATGGTGATAGAATACTTCAGCTCTACACCAAAAAATATTGATTTTTCAAACGTAGCGATATCAGAACATTCATGCGCGGCCTAAAATAAGCCGCACCCATTAGATAGAACGACATTTCGAAAATGTGCTGTTCAAAATAAACCGTTATCATTGGGCGAATTCCACGGCAGGACCCACATTTAGCGCTATTAATAATATGAAGATTGGGCCTGTTAGTTCGTGAAAAATGGTTGGAACATGGTATAGAAATAGTCTTTTCAGAACGCGTTTAAATCAATCATTCTGCATTCATAATTAAAAACAATAATGACAATATTACAGCCAAGCTAAATTTGACTTCTGTGTCAAAATTATTTTTTCAACTGTCATGTTGACAGATAAAAAAATTATACACTGACCATAGACAATAATTATACACCCTGGCGAATTCACTCAGTCAGCAGAAATTTTACCGAATGCGTGCAATAGGCAACGGGCTTGCTGAATTCACGCATTCAGTAAAATTTCTGCCGATTCCGTGAAATAGGCAATTTCACCGATTCGGCGTAACATATACACAACATCTACCTATATGCTATGTTAAATAATTTATGACAACTTGTAACAATAAACTTTTTAACGGACTAAACTAAAATCCAATTCCTTCCCCTCAGTTACAAACGAGAGTTGAAATTGAAGGGTCGACAGCCAAGTAAAATTTTTTTCGATACCAGTGGCGGTTCCTGACCTAAAATCTTGGTTGGGCTAGAGAAAAGCATATTTCCACTTCACCTTAAACATTAATCTACAAGCAAATTAACAAACACTACGACACTACTGCAATGCATAAATTATTATATAATAAAATCAATGCTAATGTAAGTAAGAAATATTAAAAAATTCATACGGGACCTTAAATTCGTCTCTTTTAAAGTGAAAAAACAAGTACTAACAGCAATACAGAGCTAGCTATCAGTGAAAGTCAATACCTGTCACTTTCATACAATACATCGATATTGGTATTTGTGTTTCAATGCATACGTATGCGTCATGTGCTGAATCAGTTCAACTCCCAACGAAGACAGAAACTTGTTAATTTAAAACACAATCGCGTGTATTAGGTGACGTTTCCGTACATACAAATACAAAACAATCTAATCGTGCTTGATTGCGCCCCAGTGTAAATAAATATTGTCTGTGGTTACGGGCTTGAAGGATTTAGTCCCTGAGTTGTGTTGCCAGAGTGACGTGACGTTGCCTGTTCCCTGTGAAGTATTTATAGGGTTATTGTTTTTTTTTATGCCGGCTCAGTTTAAAATTGTAATACAAAACACAATCGAGAATATGATTGTAGGTAGACGTAACATTGTCTTATATTAACAGAGGAAAATTAAAACAAAGATATTATATTCGAAAAGGTTAGTTACGCTTATAAATGTATTTATTTTGTTCAGCGGCCGAATTGCTGTTCATTTTTATTCAGCCATCTAAAGTTTTGGGTGAAAAATGCAGGTCGGGCTTAACCCACCTAGCCCAGTACCTAGATCCGCCACTGTTCGATACTCATATCGATATCATTTTGATTAATATGATTAAGTGATTTATTTTAAAGTGTTAAATTATATACGGAATAAAGTTGAACCAACATTGAAATTAAATTAAGTGTTTTAGTAAAAAATATATCCATAACAGGAAAACACGGCGTAAAAAAACTTTATTAAAAAATAAAATGTGTTGGATATTATTTTGCTTTAGAAACATTTTAAGTAAAATTATCGTTTATTTGAATGTGGTTCGAAATCACTCTTTTTAGGAAGAAATAGTATGCGCATCAATTTCATAAAACGATGGTTTTATTCTAACAATGAAATTAGTGATCAGAGTTTGTTCAGATTTTCTTTTTTCGATAATTCATTGTTTATACCCATAAATACAATTTTTAAGCTATCGTTGAAACTTGAATTTCAGAATTTGAATCATTTAGAATGAAATGATTTTCTAATTTACTGAAAAGTTTTAGACCTCTTGAATTATTTTCGAAGCGAAGGGATCTGGAATTTCTTCCTTTTCGTCATCGTTTTCTGGTGTTTTGTCAATAGTTAAATTAATGAAATCATCGTCACTTATAGCATTATCCGTAAGTAATTCGTCGATATAGTTTTCGCTAAGGATATCAAACCCTTCTCCGCCAAGTTCATGTGCTAAAAAGTAATCATTTCAACTGATATCGCCAATGTTTCAATGGTTTCATCGACTGTAACACACCAGTAGGTGGATTTAATTCAGCGATGGCAGATGCAACATGATTTAAACAGTCCAAAATCATATTTTTTCCAAATATCGGTTGTGTTAATGATTCATTCTCTATTCAGTCTATTCTATCCAAAATACAAAGATACTTACTCTCGATGTAATATTTAACATTTTTATATATCTTAAAATATAGTCGATTTTTTTGAAAATTTGCATTTCTAAAAAACCGCATAACTTCAAAATCGCATAAAAACAGGATTGACTGTCCTTGGTAGTCTAATAGAACATAATAAATATTTTGATGAATATGTGTAGTGCTATCTATACATAGTCAATATGTATAGGTTTTTAAAATATCGAATTCGAGTGTATATTAGGTAAAAATATTTTTCTCAAAAATACGCAGTATCTCTGGGACATATTAATGATTTATTTGAGCGGTTTTCAAACGGTTAACAAAAGAATACATTTTTGTGATAATCAGCAATAAAATTTGGCAATCGCTTTTTATGATATGATTTTTGTTACTAGGAAATGGTTTTGCTCTTATCTTTAATAATCAATACATGGATAAGACCCACCCATACAGGATTATTGGAGTCATTGTCAGTGTGCGCTACACCTGAAAATACTGAGTTCATTTTTCAATTGGTGAATTTAAATC
Organism: Himalopsyche anomala; assembly: GCA_031772345.1. Taxonomy (NCBI): domain Eukaryota; kingdom Metazoa; phylum Arthropoda; class Insecta; order Trichoptera; family Rhyacophilidae; genus Himalopsyche; species Himalopsyche anomala. Next base: position 1,831,576 of record CM062837.1, on the reverse strand, counting down.
TGTTGTTTTATTTTTTTTGTCGTATCTCGACCTTTTCCCGTAACCAGCATCCTGCTCGTTTGAAAAATCTACTGTAAGTAAATGTTTAAAAACTATTTATCGTTTGAGTAGAATATAAGTAGAATTCATTTTGAATAAAGTCATGTCCATGTCCATGTCAAGACATGTCCGGATTTTTTACAATATTTACAAAATTTAGAATGGTAATCAGATGTATGATTACCGAAAAATTGATTAATATTATTTTCTGTATTGAAAGAGTGTGGCTTTGATTGTTTTGTGAAATACTTATGATTGTTTATATTTGGGTTGGAGTTCATTTCTCTAATTGCACTATTAAATTTTTCAGATATTCGTGGCTTCAATAAAATTTTTGGGTTTTGAAAGTCTGACTACTGTTGATAATTGACTGGTCATCAATGTTCCCGCTAAGGTGTGCGTGTGTGCGCGCGCACACTTCCCAAAATGTTTCCGCACACATTTTTCTATCCCCGCACAGGTCAAACAGACAGAAATATTGTAAAAATAAGTTTGTTTTACCAAATTTTACTTTTGCCTAAATACTTGTACTAAGCCATCGTAAATTTTATTACAATCACCAAATGTGTTGCACATTTTTCTTAAAATTATTTCTCGCAGAACGAAGACTCTTTTCACCTTTTTTTTTACTTTTAACGTGTTCACTGTCAATACTTGGTGGAATGGCATTATAATAAAAATAATAAAAGATTTTTAGTACTTTTTCCACTTAAAATTTATTTTATCAGGACCGGTTTCGCTCCTCACGAGCATTATCAACTTACAAGGAAAATAAATTAAACAGTGCTATTTATACAAGTTAAATTGAAATAAAAAAGTGTAAGCAATTACTAACAATTAAAAGGATTTACAAATTACATTATAATTACACAAAATTGTATGTTATAGGTGTTAAGCATTTTAAGTTTGCTTAAATAATATTTGTATTTTCAGCAATGTCGTCAGATCACGTGAACACCAATTATGAAAGCCCAGCCCAGCTCCGCGCACTTCACAGCCGTGTCGAACGTTTTTGTTCTCTAGGTCGCTACGACGATGCTATAATGCTTTGCAAGGATTCTCTCTTGGGTCTGAAAACAATCTATGACCATAATCATCCAAAAGTTGCTTTAACACTCAACATCTTAGCTGTGATATATGGCAAACAAGGTGATGTTCTATATGTTATATTCATTTAAGTGTTATATGTTATATTTAAAATATACCCAGAATCGCATAAAAAAAGTTTAGGGTAAAAATGACTAAAAAATATTTTTTATTGTTTAAAATTGTTGGTTATTGGGTACTTCCTTGTTTAACGCCAGGCACTGAAAAATGCAACGGTCGTAAGCGCACCTCCATGTCCATATGAGATGTTAATCAACCAAAATCAAAATATAAAAAATAACATTAAAGATGGCCCTTTTATGTGTTCTCGAACACCGACTTCAAGGCGTTAGTTAACGCTACAATTGTTTCCTCAAAACGAAACATCGAATTATTCTTAATTAATACATGGTAAGCTTTTTTGAATACACACTATTCAAGAAAACGAATATTTCTTCATAGTTTTTATCTATTAAAGAAAATAACGAAATATTCCTAGTATTCTATTCTGTCACTTTTCACAGAATAATGTAGTTAGCAGTGGCGGTTCCTGACCTGAACTCTTGGGTGGGCTAGAGAAAAGCATATTTCCACTTCACTTTATACATTAATCTACAAGCAAATTAACAAATATTACGATACTACTGCAATGCATAAATTTTTATATAATAAAATCAATGCTAATGTAACTAAGAAATAATAGAATAATAACACGGAATCCTTAAATTCGTCTCTTTCAAAGTGAAATAACAAGTACCTACTAAAAGCAGTATAGAACTGTCACTTGCTGTCACTGAAAGTCAATACCTGTCACTTTCATACAATACAACGATATTGGTTTTGTGTTTCAATGCATAAGTATGCGTAATGGGCTGAATCAGATCAGCCCCCAACGATCAACAGAAACTTGACAGATTGAAACACTATCCTTTGTGTTTGATGACGTTTCCGTACATACAAATACAAAAAAAATCTAATCGTGCTTGATTGCGCCCCAGTGTAAAGAAATATGTCATGATATTGTCTGTGGTTACGGACTTAACGGGCGCTAGCCCCTGAGTGGTGTTGCCAGTGACGTAACGTTCCTGTTCCCTGTGAAGTATTTATAGGGTTATTGTTTTTTTATGCCTGCTCAGTTTAAAATTGTAATACAAAACACAATCGAGAATATGATTGTAGGTAGACGTAACATTGTCTTATATTGACAGAGGAAAATTAAAACAAAGATATTATATTCATTTGGGAAAGGTAAGTTACGCTTATAAATGTATTTATTTTGTTCAGCGGCCGAATTGCTGTTGATTTTTATTCAGCCATCTAATGTTTTGGGTGGAAAATGCAGGTCGGGCTTAGCCCACCTAGCCCAGTACCTAGAACCGCCACTGGTAGTTAGAATAAAGGTAATACTCATCAAATACTGAATCGTGATTATAATGCAGTTGGCTGTTTTTTTGATTTATCGCTATTTTTAATTGTTAATTAGGTTTCCGTCCTTTATAAAACGAGCCATTTTAAGCTCTGTTTGGGGACAACAAGATAGACTACCTAAACCAGTGATGCACAAACGCGGCCCTTTTTGAATTTTGTGGCGGCCCTTAAATTTCTTTCTCAAACATACTTTTTTCACGTAAAACATTTATTAAACAAATGTAAGCAAGCTTTTTCTTCAATGAAGGAGAATAGATCGGTTCATAGAAACAGGCTTACAAATATTATGTCAGAAAAAAAAATAGTTAAAAATTAACAAAGACCAAGAACGCATTAACTTATGGTTTGCATATAAATGAAACATAAATATTTCACAATGAAACGATTTTTAATAAGCACGTACTCATAATCCTTTTTTTGCATGGCTTATTTATTTTCGAAATAACACGGTCAAAATAATATAATGGAACCTATTATTCATTTATCTAAATTCACTTAATCTTTTTTACACGGTTTTAAGGCTGTTTTACATGGAACGTACATAAATTCTGTATAAAAATGGATTTAGCGTACTTTATTTTTTTTCTTTGCGGCCCGAACCCACGATAATTTGTTTTATGCAGCCCGCTAGAAGGTAAAGGTTGTGCATCACTGACCTAAACGGACGTATGATCATATTTCATATAATGTGACTTGTCGTATGGAAAGGTTTCACCGCCTGACGTTAAACAAGGAAGTACCGGCTATTATTTTACGTAAGTAACATTTTAAATAAAACTTTCATCACTGTATAACAATGCTACGTGCGTCTTGCATGTGGCTTGAAATCAGTATTCGCATCAATTTCAAAAGACGATTGTTCTGTACGATGGAATTAGTGTGTTCGTTCTGTGTTATTTTTTTTTTCTAACAATGAAATTAGTGATCAACGTTTGTTGGGATTTTCTGTTTTCGATGAATTATTGTTTATGAGGTTCATTATACCCTAAAATACAATTTTCAAGCTCTCGTTACAATTTTAATGAAATGATTTTAAAATTTAAGTACTGCAAAGGAGACCTTCTTAAATTATTTTCCCAGTGACGGGAACTGGAATTTTTTCCACTGTGTCATCGTTTTCTATTTCTATGTCAATAGTTAAAGTTAAATTAATGACATCGTCGTCACTTATAGCATTATCCATAAGTAATTCGTCGATTTCATTTTCGCTAAATGTATCATACCCTTCTCCGCCAAGTTCATGTGCTAAAGTAATAATTTCAGCTGATATTGCCGACGTTTCAATGGTTTCATCGACTGTAACACACCCAAGTAGGTGGACTCAATTCAGCGATGGCAGATGCAACATGATTAAATTAAACAGTCCAAAATCTTTTTTTTTTTCAAATGTCGGTTAGTGTTAGAAAGATTAGAAGTATTTTAAATGTGAATACTTTTTTTTCTTTCTACAGTTTTGTCTGAGTACGATTTTATCCTGTGCAGTTGTATCCTGTCCGGTTTTGTCCGTGTAAGACTTTTCCCTGCCCGCTTTAATCCATTCAACATATTAATCAGAGCATCTATACATTGATATGATGACGAACAAAAGAATGATTATCATCTCCCAATTTTATCATAATTTATTTTACTAGGCACGTATGTATTTATGAATACTTTTGTTTCGTTTAGGGAAGTATGAAGAAGCTGAGCCTCTGTGCAAGGATATACTTTCAATCCGTGAAGCAGTCTTAGGAAAAGAACACCCCGATGTGGCTAAACAACTTAACAATCTTGCTCTGCTTTGCCATATCCAGGTATTTTGTATATTCTATCTATTTATCTGGGTGTAGATTTTTTTACCTACATAGTGAGAAAAAATCTTCTACTTTGACCATATTAGCTCCTTATGTATATGGCCGCCATGCTTCCTTATCTCTCGCAAATTGCTTTGCTTTCTTGCATGACATGCCAACATCTCTCAGTTCCTTATCCTTCGCCGAGTACATCCTATGGATAGTGAGAAAAAAAAATGTTCTTCTTTGACCATAATCGTTTCTTAAGCATATGGCGGCCATACTTCCCTATCTCTCGCCAATTGCTTTTCTTCCTCGCATGACATGCCAACATCTCTCAACCCCTCATTCATCGTCGAGTACATCCTATGGATGGTAACCGACAGTTATCCAGGACGCCGGAATCCTACTGGTCGGAAAAAGAGGTATGTAGAACTAAGGCTTTCGAAGGCATCTGCAGCACGTGATCCAGCCGGTTCGAACGTCACTTCATAACCATTGAATTGATGGGGCGCTGTCTTGTACGTTCTCTGAGCTTCGAGTTCTTCACAAAATCAAACCACCTCACCCTCATTATCCAACGAAAGCATCTATTCTCGAAGCTCAGCATACGATTTTTCTGGTCAGGTGCCATGATTTGATTGATGAGGAAAAACATATGATCATAAATATTATTAAATTACACTAGATTACCCACAAGCAATTCATATAATCTGTACCTTAAGAGTAAACGTTTTATAGCAAAGTTTTATGCCTCTACAATAACGGTTGCTTGTATTTGGTTAATAACATCAAGGTGATTTTTAATTAATATGTTTTTTCATGATCAATTTTTAGGGTAAATACGAAGACGCGGAAAGTTATTATCAACGCGCTCTAAAGATCTTCGAAGATAAATTGGGACCGAATGATCCAAACGTTGCCATTACCAAAAACGGCTTGGCGTCATGTTATCTTAAACAGGTAATTTAAATAATACAAGTTGTCACATCATTCTGCAACATTTATGTAGTGGAAAATTTACAGCCCTTACTGAAATCGTATAAAATTTAAAGGATCAATCAAAATAAAACTCCATATTGAACAATGCATATCTTTGAAGCAATAATTGCCAGCCCTTATTAATGTTTTAAGCTTGATGCGTTTACAAGAATTTTATACTTGCCATGTCCCTGAATATGTTGCGATTTAATAATCTCTCTTCTCTGAGTACTCGATTTTCTTAATAACAAAATATTAGTGCTTTCTTTGATCAGATTGCCGACCTCAATATCCTAAGTTAGTGTTTCCCAACCTTATTTGTACCATGCTCCACTTCGACGCCTCAAAAATCTCTATTTACCCCTTTCCTAATTAAAATATTATTGTTGTGTACCAAACCAATTCGATTGCTTCAAATAAATAATGCACATAGTCAATACTATTTTTAAGCTAACTTTCTTACATAAAACTCAGAAAAAAATATATTAAAATTGGTACGAACCATGTTCTTGTTGTGAGCTGTAAAGAGTTTGTAGGTGAGGTACTAATTTTGTCAATTTAATTGTAAATCTTCAGGTTTGTGATACCCAGAATCCTTTTTTCACTAGCTAATCATTTACAGCGCTAAATTCGCATTCAACTAAATATGATGATGGGAATGGTAACAGTAATTAATTTGTCATAAATGGGTATTTTGTTTGTCAAAATTGTAACAAATATTAATGATTTGCGCATTGCCCCCCCAAACATTGAAATCGTCCCCCAGAAGGGCGTACACCCCACGTTGGATAACACAGTCCTAAGGGCCGGGTATGCATGAGGGTATCCAATCCCGAGATTTCGGGATTGATAAACTTTCAATCCCGGGACCCCGGGATTGGGATTAGCTCACCGAGGAATTTGAAATCCTCAATTCCCTATACTTTTTCTTCAGATTATCTCCAAACCTTGTTTTTTTTTTAGCTCACCGAGGAATTTGAAACCCGCAATTTGGTATACTTTTCCCCAGATTGTCACAAAACCTCGTTTTTTTTCTCACCGAGAAATTTGAAGTTCTCGATTTGCCAATTTCGTGTCGAATTTCGGGATTTGCTAAAAATTTCTCAATCCCGAAATCCCGGGATCGCGACCATGTCAATCCCGGAATTTCGGGATCAGAAAATTGAACGGGATCCCGAATCCCGGGATTGGATGCCCTAGTATGCATGAGATATAACAAATTTATATTCAATTCTGTTATTGTTTCTCATATTTTTTTGTTTCGTTTTATGTTAGCAAAACTACGAGAAGGCGGATATTCTACACAAACAAGTTTTGATCACAGCTCTAGAACAGGCAAAAGCTGATGCTGAGGAAAATAACACTAATAATGAGGCGGCTGAAGGAGCAATGAATTAAAAGTTGTTTGTTAGATTCGATTTGTCATTTTTTCAGTGACTTGTAGGATTAAATTAATAAGATGCTGCAGCTACCTGTTTCGCTAACGGCAAACATGAAGCGATAATAGCTTACATAATGTTACTTGTCTATGATGTCCCAAAGATTGTAAAGCAGACATGCAAACCTTTATCTTCTAGCAGGCTACATTAAAACAAATTATGATCGGTTAGGGACGCTAAGAATTTTTTTGCTTAAGGTGTGTCAATTCTCTTTTTAGATAAATGAATGGAACCTTCCATTCATTATTTTGACTGTGTTATTTCGAAAACATGAAAATAAATAAACCACGAAAAAAAAATTACAAGAACTTTTTTACTATTTTATTTTAATATGAAATATTTAGTTATACATGTTTTATTTATATGTAATTCAAAAATTAATACGCTCTTTGTCTTTGTTTATTTTAAGCTATTTCTTTATAATTTTACCTAATATTTGTAGTATAAAGCCGCACAATAAATAAAAAAATTCAACAGCAAGCCTGTTTCTATGAACCGATTTATTCTCCTTCATTAAAGAAAAACCTTTGACACATGACACCGCCGCAAACTTAAAAAAGAGCCACGGGTTCCGCATCACTGTTGTAGAGGATCACGATTTCCTGGCTGAAATCTATAGAATTCATTTAAAACACTACCTGCAGCCATATATCTTGTCTAAGAGATGGACTAACATGTCATATGGTATTCCACATACGACCAGCCGTGTGTCACGCTGTTATCGCAAAAGGCAACTCCTACATGGACTGGTCTTAATTTAGAGAGAGAGATAGGGTAAAAAACAGCAACGTATTTAGTAACACTGTTTTTTAAATATTTGTTAATAGCTATTTCGGTGTGCGCCATCGTCAGAATGAACGTAACCAAACTTAGATTTGACGATGGTGCATGCCGAAATAGCTATTAATTAATATTAGAAAAACCGTATTACTAAATATGCTGCTATTTTTTACCTTATTACAATGGATTTCTGCCAAGTAAATGCCAATTCAATCAATCCATTGAGAGAGTTCATTCGATTTACTATGGAGTTACTATGTGCACAGCTTGCTACTAAGGCTTGTCAGTTTTCAAAAACCGGTTTCAAAAGCCGGTTTTTTTTGCAAAATTTTCGACATTCGAAAACCGTTTTTTTTCAACTTCATAACCAGTTGTATCTTCAACTCTTAAAAAAACCATGGAGGAATCAATTAGTAGATTTCTTGAGGAACCACAACAAAGAACTTCAAATTTAATGACACTAAGGACCGAATTTTCCATTTAAGAGTCTAAGGGCAAAACAATGGATCTTTTATTTGATGCCTTAAAGACCATATGCCCCACATCATTACCCAGCGAAAAGGTATTTATGTTATCAGGAAATTTTGTTACAACACTTAGATCATCACTAAGTGATCGATCAGTGGATGCTTTGTGTTTTCTCAAATCATTTTTTCTGAATAGTAACACCAAATAATTTCTTGTTGTGTATTATTATGTATATAAATAAACAAAATAAAAAAGAATTTTAAGCTTACGATATTATATAGCCCAAGCCCGTTAGGTTTTGGAAGTTATCTGGAAAAAAACAAGAAAATTTCTAATTTTAAATAGTTCATTTACTAATTTAAGAAAAATGCTTTTTAAAATGGCTGTGAGATGTGAACGAATTACCCATAAATAAAATAATAATGCCGATAGAAATTTGTCAGTAAGCTTCGGCCGGTCGCTTGGTGCATACTGATCTTACTCGTGTGACGTCACACATTACTGGAGATACTTTACGAGAAGCTGAGGGACTCCCCGCTGTCACCTTTATAGTAAATCTAGGTAGATTATTTGTCTCACTATGAATCCCTTGCAGTTTGTCACCAGAAATTATATTTGGGTAAAAGAATGTTGTCATTTATTTTTCAGATACGTTTCTTTTATACTGCAAGCTTTGGAGAAAGTAAAATAGGTGGATAGAGGATAGCGCCTGTAAAATATATATTGTATCGTATTTCACGTATTTGACAGTTAATTACTGATCTTGTGTTTATGAGTATTCATTAAAATAAGTTTCTCGAAGTCTTATTTAAGTAATGTTTTCTCTCTCGGTGGGATCCTAGAATCCCAGTGAACCAGTGGGTCCTGGATTCCCCGAAATTAGAAAAAACGATCCCGGGAAATGAAAAATTACGTTTTTATTATTTGTGAAGTTGTGCCGAGCTCACTTATTCTCCCGTGATACTTTTACGAGCTTATTGCACCAGTAAAGAAAATATGGTGCAATAATAGTATTTTTATATGTGTTTCACATGATAGGCTTTTGTAGTTATATTTTAATATACATTATCTAATAAAAAAAATACATATATATTTTACTTGTTTTATTTTTTGCTTTTTGTTTTTTTTCTTGTCTATCCTTGCATTTTTTAGTTTCCCGGGAAAATTCTGGGATTGGTGTATGTATTACCCGCTATCCCGGGATCCACAAAATATCGGGAAATGTGAAACCCTAATCGGAATCATATTGGAATAAGAGTCAACAATATTAGTTTTTTTTAGATTCTACTTAACGGACGTTATATGAATAAGGTTACAACAATGGAAGATAATTTGGGGTTTTGGACTAATTTTTATAACAGTCATCATGCCATAGGTGTAAGCTTGTACGTTTTTAAATTACAGTAATTATTTTGTAGACTTAATTTGACTCCCCCAAATGACGTATATGAAGCCCCCGGCAGAAAGCAGCATTTGCCCCTTGAATTTGAAGAAATATACACATCCATCTCTTTTTGGGCTGGATTTGAAACTAACCCCCCCCCCGTCTCCTTAAAAAATGATAAAATGACATCACATGGTTGCTTCAGTTCCGTTAACATTTTTACATCAGCAAAACTACACTTTTATACAATTTGCTTAACACAATGCTTGTTAATACTCTGTCTGTTGAAGATTACACCAGAAAATCGTTAGCTTAAATGATTGTTTTAGTACCTTCCAAATAAATCCTCTACTCATTGTATGTACAGATTATTAGCCCAATGGCCTAGGTACTGAATCATTGATAAATGACAGTATTAATAATGTTTTATAATATAGATAACATTAACTCAAAGATAAGTAAGTGTTAGGACTAAAACTAAACACTTGAGAAATTGCATTTACATTTATATTTTTTCGGCAAAACTTACCGAAATATTATATCAATAGCGAATAATTGAACACACTTGCCTTCAAAATTGAAATTAGCGATCCAATTATGTAATTAAGGAAATAAATATTTTAAATTGATCTCAGCGCTGGTGACAAACTGCCAGCGGCTGGAGTGCCCGCTGCACACCTGACGGCGGGGTGCTGCGCCCTACAATTAACCGGAGATATATTTGACATTTTAACTATTCCGAACAACAAGCAAATGATAGGCCGACACCATAAACGATAAAGTGGCAATCGAAATTCAAAAGGGAACACTGCCTTATATTTTATGGATATTTCCATCTTTGTTGCTTTGTGTTTTTATTGTTTATTTTGAGGACATTGCTCGTTGAAAACATTGGTTTTGACACATTCCGTGCAAGCCGAGATGGCGTTTTGTGCTCTTACAAAATACGTATTATTAAAAAAGCTTTGTTCATAAGACATTATTTAGATCGAGCTATTTTGTTGACCCTGAGCATGGGATTATAATCATTTAAATTGTCTTCTGACGTCCATTTAGGCACATACCTAGAAAAATAGATAATAGGTGAAATGCTTTTGAATTTTCAAGATTTCAAGATCAAGTAGTTTTTCTAGTTACTTCTTATCATTTTTATGAACTCTGATTAGCCACTGACAAACAACCAGTATTCATTACAAACCATTTATGTAGAAATTATATAATATAAGAAATTACTGTATTTTAAATAATTTTCTACATACGAGAGGACATTATATACCGTTAGTATTATCTTTTATATTGTAATTGGCTAAAAACTAATAAATCTTAAGTTGACAAGTATTCACTGTTTATAGGACACTTTGGCAATAAAATTGAAATAATAAATATGATGCGGGTTATATCAATCGAACCGTGAGTCAAAAAATCTCTAAGAAATTAATAAAAAAAAAAATAAGGCTCTCCAATCAACGCGTTGCCAAGGGCGACAACCATAAATAATTATGCCTTTCCGGAGGAGCGATTCATAGAGAAGATTAAAGGTTACCGGAGGAAACAGGGTAAACGAATAATATTTGGGTTGTGACATTGGTTTGAAAAATAAACCGGTAACTTTTATGATACTTCATTAAAATACATATGTGTCATCTTCAGAGTCAAACGGGAAAAAAATCTTCATACACGATGGAATCAATAATTACTTTGATTCCAGTCAGTGCCGGCGCGAGGCTATTTGACGCCCTAGGCAAAGTTGATTAAAGCGCCCCTCTTTTAACAAATTGTTCCATTTTTTAAATAATAAAAAAACAGTTCTGGATCATTAGAAATATATTTCTTTTTTTATGTCCGATCCGAATGTGAAGCAAATGGCCTCCTAATGGAGGTATCTCAACAGAAGTTATTCTACGAGAACCGTTTGTTACTCAGTTGCTCAACTTTTCTTTCCAGTACATTCTTACTTTAGACAATAACATTTTAATTAAAACAGTTGTTATATCTTTTAACACTTTAACAGCTATAAAAGTCTTTAGTAATTATTGATTTTAAAATACAAAGTCAGCGGTTGGCTGCCAATACGTTAACATAATAAGGGGCTCGCTTAATCTCAATCGCATTCTCTGTTGAAGTAGTGAATTTTTTATCACTTATATTAATGTAATTATATACGAAACTTAAATAAGCAATCGATTTTTACTTAGTAGGTACACTTATTATATTATGTAACAATATGCAATTTAGCCGTAAAATTATCAATCCTAATGGCCAGTGGCGGCCGGTCAATGTGACATTGGATCAATGCATCCCTTGTACATATATGCAGGGGCGGTTATATTTCATGAAATAATATTCAAACATAACATTTATACCATTCCCTCATTTAAAATTATTCATGTATAAACTTATATTAGCTTTGATTTTTTTATACAATAATTTATGCTTTGCAGTAGTGTCGTAGTAATTGATAATTTTCTTGTAGATTAATGTATAAGGTGAAGTGGAAACATACACAATTTCTTAAATAGTATACAATGGTAAACTTTTCTCTAGCCCACCCAAGATTTTAGTTCACGAACCGCCACTGGTGAAATATAATTGCATAGGAGTGATAAACAAATTCACTCCTTCCCCAAAAACCGAGAATTGCGTTGAGATTAAGCGAACCCTTTGTTAGCGTATTGGCATCCTACCGTTGGTTAAAATGTCTTAAATGTGTTAGTAATTACAAAATAAGTTATATGATTTTTTATAGAATGTTTCGTCGTCTTAATGCCAAAAACGTTAAGTCAAATCATACTAGTTTTGAATAATCTATGTTGAATATATGCAATGGCAAAAAATACACAGATAAGCAAACTATGTATATTAAAACATAATATGCACTTCAGAATTAACCTCTTCTACGATATTTGAACAATACTATTTTTGAATTTTTCAATAGAATTTGTCATTTTTTAAAGACATATAATACATATGATATATCTATAAAATATAAATGTGTAAATAAGCAATAAGCTTCGAATCATTTGTGAAGCTAGGAAAGTTTCGCGCAATTTTACGTTTCATATTGAAAGATGTGAAAGATGGTTTTTCATTTCCAGTAAAACAGGTGTGCGCCCACATTTATTTCATTTCAGTTGAAATAAATAATAAGGCTGCAGCTCACGATGCAGTGTTGCACTATGTGAAAATGTTACATCGTTATTTTTGCTTAGTATATTATTCTAAAAGTGACATCTAGGCAACGTGTAGGAGTGATCAATTTCACAGACGCGTAGTATAGACATTCTAAAAGTCGTGTAAAAAAAGACGACTCCGAAGAAATTTTTCAATAATTTAATTTTAGCTTATATATTTGTATTCACTTTTAAGTTGTTCACTGTTAATACTTGGTGGAAAGGCATTGGATTAATAAAGACACAATATTCCTTTGTACATTATTCTTTATTTAAAAGTTAGTTTATCAGTTGAAAATGCTCGCAATGAGCGAAACCGGTCCTGACCTTTCAAATAAAGTGGAATAAAGTGCAAAGGAATAGTGTTTTTATTAATATATAATATGTATTCCATCAGATCATCTTTAGTCAGCCAAGCATGCAATGTCAATACTATGGACTAGTATGGTTTGAATACTCATCATTCTTTGTTTTAATGTTTCGACCCGCTAATTTTTCACGACTCCAACTCCGACTCCAGAGCCCTGGATTTAGGGATCTACGATGAGCCAGGGCTTCGCGCCAGCCCCTGTGTGCCCACTCCTATCAGCTATACAAAAGTATAAATGAATTACAACAATCTGGCAGGGTTTTTTTTACCATTTAACGCGGTGGAACGGCGTTCCAGCACCTTTTTCCTTGGCATTTTTAAAGTTTCAAATCAATATTCGCAAATTTTATTTATATCTTACTTTTAAGCCATTAGCTGTTTGTTCTTAGACCTATTATGAAAGTAATGTAGTCTAGTCGTTGTGACATCTAAAAAATCCTGCCAAATTTAAATGAGTAAAAAGAGAGAGATTAGAGAAACATTAGTAATGTTCTGACCCTATCCTTATATCTTTACTATCTTCGAAAGAAAAGAGAGGTTTAATAACTGAGTAACAAGCAGTTATCGAAAAAAAACTACTGTCGAGATACCTTCATTAGGAAGACGTATGCATCACATTGACAAAAAGTGAATTCCGGCACCTTATTTTTATTTTTTTGACGATCTGGCCTTTCGTATTAATTTGAAATCCCCTGCAGTAGCCCGCGCTTCATTGTATGTACGTACATACTTCACTCTCATTATTTCTCACGACTGAAGTAACAGTGTCATTACCGGGGGAAGTGTCTAGTGTTGCGTACCCGATGCGTGTAATTAAAGATGTCATGAAAAAACTTTTGTTTCAAGCCCAGCGCGTTGATTGGCCAGAACAATTTTATGCCGGCAGCCAATCATCAGTGAAGTATCTGACAGGGATTCCATTGTTTTGCGTGAAAAGGGTGGATCGCAATAACGGCTAACAGCGTCATTATTAATTCTCATTAACTGCATCGTCCCTCCATAGATGGCAGTAAGTGATGTTTATTGGAGGAATTTTGGAGATAAAACCTAATGATATGTAACTAACTTTTCTCGCTCTGATAACGGGTCACCATTGCTGACTCACCGATGAATGACGTCACATGATTTTTCGGTATTTTGTAATCACATTATCTAGGGGGGCCATGAGGGCCATGTCCCTCGAGCAGAATTTATTTTCCATTTTTCTTATGTATTAAAAGTTTATTATAAAATGGGCTCTTTAATTGCTTTTTTACTTATTTTTAGACATGGCAATAATAAACAGACATATTATTTTTAAATCATCTATTTTTTAATGTATTGTTCATTTTCAAATTGAATGGCCACCCCCTGAGACAATTTCTGGATCCGCCACTAAATTACCAGTTACTATTTCTAATTATTCGTTTAATAAAAGCTTAATATACAATTATTATAAATGCTAGTGACGACATTAATATATTTAATTTTGTTAATGAAAAAAAAAATAGTTTTGCTTGAGATTAATTAATTTCTTGTGAGTTAATAAGTCGCTATTTAAGTACACCACTAGCTTCCTGTTCATGATAAACAATAAAATCTTAGTGGAATAGTATAATAAGGAATGTCTTTATCAACTCAGAAGTTTTGCAAATAAGTCACCTAACATTTTTTCTTATTTATAGATGTCGCTATAGCACGTTTCATTCACTCTTAAATCCTTAAATGTACAACTAAAACAGTGACATTTAAATGTAGGATATCTGCGCCGGAAGCCTAAAACGACATTTGCAATATGCCTCCAATATTATTTCCCAAATAGCAATTTGTTTTTTGTCTAGTGTTATAATATTTTGATTTTAACAGATGGTATACGGCTACGAATATAGGGCTGCCAAGCGTCCCGGTTTCGAGTCCCTTGTCCCGGCGTCCCGAAGAAATCTTTTGGAACAGCACAAAAGTCTGGTTTTAGTTAAATTACCATTATTCAGTTATACTGAGTCCTCGCAGTTACTAAGTTGCAAAAAATAAAAGAATATACAAAAACACGTGTAATATCATATTCTTAACCTTTTAGCTGCCGTAGAAAAAAGTACGTAATTACCTAGCACGCCGGCTATAATTTGCAATTATTTATTTAATTAGTTATTGACGAGTTAACTCGTAGCTCGTGTGTTAACTCTCGCGGCTCGGAGACTATAAAAATACTTCTCTGCCGATGGGGGTCGTTTAGGGACCCCAGTGGTTTCCTCATTATTGGCCTTATTCTTATGAATTTCAAAAAAAAAATAGTCTAAGGGCTTTAAAATAATCATATTTTAAGTTTCGCGTAAAAAGTACGTCATTCCAGTTCCAATATGTATTTGCAACTGACGCGTTCAGCCTAGTTATCTTACGAACGATCGCTGATAAGCGGACGCTTATCTCTCTATCGCATCGCGTTATCGCGTATTTATATAAACTACAAAAGGTCCAAAAAACTATGATATAAGAATACCTTAATTATAAACATTGTATGACCCATATTAAAATAGATATTTAAGAAAATGTGGGTATTGGGGTCGCATTTCTTGAGCTTAGAACCGGAAAAGTTAAACACGAACAATTTTACGAGATGTTTCGTCTGTGACAGCCATCGAGTTAAAGCCAGCCCAAATACTAGTTATTAATCTTTTAAAAATTGAAAATAGTCCAGGTAAAATATATTCATGCAAACAAATCGTCAAATGCAATTTCGGACGGTATTCATCAGTGATTCCCAAACTGGGGCGCGGTGGGTTTCAGATTTTAGGGGTTTGTAGCATAAAAAGTTTGGGAAACACTGACGAATATATAATAGTAGTCGAATGTTGCACACACTGGTTCTCGTCCGATTACTGAAAGTAATACCATGGACCCTTTGAACAAGTATCAACAATGTCCCGGTTGTGATGACAAGAAATCTGGCAGCCCTATACGAATATAGCAGAGGATGATCTTCCAAAAGCCTTCTACAACAGCAATGACTACAAATTATAAATTGACAAATTAATTTATATGCTTCCTGACAATCGATTTTACAAGAGGCAAGGTTCACTGTTGGTGTTTGATGACAGCGTTGGATTAAAATATGATTTCAGTAAGCCGATTTAATTATCTAAAACAGCGTTTCGCAAACTTTATTTTCTGCGACCCTGCTATTTTAATAATTCCCCTTCGTGACCCACTAAATTTGGTATGGCCTTTACTACCGGCCTATAGGTAAAATAAAACAGAATATTTATGTCCATACAGTCTTTATACTACAAAATAATTTACTGTTATAAACCTATAAAAAATCAAATGTACCAATAATTAGAGATCAATGAGAGATGTGCTGCTGTTTCTAGTTAACTAAAAGCGCTAGGTTTGGAGAAAACGATGATAGCTTTATTTTTAGATCCGATTCGACTTCCAATCGGTTTCTGTATTTTTTTTTTGAAAACCAATGTTGAAAAGCCTGCTTCACACTTGTAGGTTGTGACAAAACGCGAGCTGAGTACTACAAGGTTCTATATGGACAGCTGCATGAAAAAAGATATGAGCATTTGAAATTTTGAATGCTTGTATTTTGAAAATTGTAATTGTTTCCAAGTTTCTTTTTGATTGTATATATCAATGATAGTACTGGCATGATATAACTATTAAAAAAATATTGTTAAAAATAGTCCTTCATAGTTTATTAAAAATACCTAAACTTCAATTAGAACCTTGTCCACTTGAAATTCAAACGAGCCGCCAGTGCTACAAGGTTCTAAGTGAAATTTGTATGAAAACACAAGTGGTTCAAAAAACTGATTTACGCTTTTAAAATTTAAAATAAAACGAATTCTATGGAAGATATCTAATGTGATCATTATTATTGGAAAAAAATATATTAAAAAATTGAGGATAAATAGGAAAAGGAGGTTTTTTTTTTGTAATTTGTGTTTGATATCATTAATGTACTAAGTTTATATTGTAAAATGTAATAATACCACACTGCAAGAATACAAAACATCATAATGGTAAAAAATAACACCACTGTGTTGAAGAATAAAAATAATCGATCAAAATCAAATAACTGAAGAAAAAAAAAGGAATAAAATTATCAAAATATAAAAAATATTATTCAACCTATGTAAATTCAAACAAGTTTTTTCACAAACGACCCGGGTTTCGCCTTTCAGCATCTTTATGAATTCAAGTTGAAACCTCCGATATCTTGCGACGCGCACCTAAAACTACGGCTTATTGGAAATTTAAGCAAAATTTCGACTTCGTATTAATACAGAATGTAGATAATGCTACGTCTAAGAATGCCTCATTATTACTTTAGTTTGATCAAATGTCGACACTTAGAACCTTGTAGTACTTAGCTCGCGAAAAGGCATTATAAATTGTATCGCCTTTTGTGCTAAAACTGAATATTCTTGACGACAAAATAGCCATAAATGAATCAGTGGTATTATAGTGGTACACGAGAGTTCAATTATTGAATTAATATCTAAATCCTGCAATTCTGACCACTGACTATTTTTGACCATACACAGCGTTGCGTCATGTTTGCTCGTTACGAAATTATGTAGTAAATATAGAGATTTATTTTAGGAAATTGGTGACCCGGCATTTTGCTTTCTACGACCCGGTACTGGGTCGTGACCCATCATTTGGGAAACGCTGATCTAAAACACTAAAACTATCACAGATGTCCCTGGGATAAAGCTCTCGAAGGTCGTTCGTTAACCTGGCACTGCTGGAGTTTCAAATACACACCTGAAGTCTAAACCTTTTAAATTGTTTATCCTTCCGTTCAAGGTTCCGCTTTTAGGCGTCTTAAAAATAGAATACAACAAAACCGTATGTTGAAATTAAATTATCTACCTTAATTTAATTAAGTAAATAATTATGTTTGTATTTATAAGTAATATCGTTATCGATGTGTTTTAATTCTGGTAACTGATTTATACATACATACATTCGACTGTCAAAAAGCAAATAGACCTAACGTAAACCACAGTTTAAAAACAGATTTTTTTAATGTTCCCAATATCAAGTTGATACACGTTCTATCAAAAAACTGAAAATGCTCAATTAGTATCTAAATTTAGCTTTTATGATTGAAAAAAGAAAACTCTGTAAAAATTGCGACCAAATTAAAAAAATATATTAAATTGATATTAGATTAAGTTAATTAAGCACCAGTCTTCATTCGCTTCAAGGTTGTATATCGATGTCCATACGTAACAGAAAAAAGGCACACCAAACTGCCAGAAGATAGTAGAAGAGCTACATTGTTTTCCTACTATTTGAAAATAGGTGAGAAAAAATTTCAGCATGCTTTCTGAAACATTTTGTATTGGAGAGTGAACAGTCCGTAACTGGATTAAAAAATATATTACAATTATGTATAATTTTTCTTTTATTATATGGATGAAGTTCTACAGGTGCATTGAATTGATTAAAATACTTGGAATTGTTTTCTCGTATTATCATAAAAGAATAAACAAAAACAAAATTGTGAACTCGTATCAAACATTCTTGTTAATAAAAAGTTTATTTAATTAATATTGTGTCAACAGATTATTTTAAATATACATAATAATTATTTTACTCCAAAGTGTCTTTCATTTTCATTGATTTCCCAATACTTATTTATTTATACAGTTTTTTTGGCTCTCCTGTAAAATTGAACAAATGTCGGTTACGTGTTGTCAACGTATGGCCATCGATATATTTCATAATTTGCCTTTTTTCCAAAATCATCAAAAAACATTTTTTGTGTATCCTATCCATTTCCTAAATCTAATTATATATTTATATATATTGACTGTAGTCAGGAAAAATGACGTAACCCACGCAGCACAAATTTTACTAGAGGGACAAAAAAGTCAAAATATTAAATAAACATAACCTTCAAGTGCACGAAGACTTATAAACTGGTCGCTTTTAAAGTATTCACTGTCAATACTTGGTGGAAACTTTCCAGGAAAGACATGATATTCGAAATATAAAATGAACGTCATGATTATTTTGATTTATCTGGCTATCTGCAACACATATATATTTTTCGTATAAAACTGAAATTTCTTTTTCATTGAAATAATCATTATTACTGGGTTTTAAAATATTAATTTTGTTATTAACAACTACTTTTTATATCGAATCAATTAGCATGTTGTTTTTTTATTAATTCCTGATAGGTAACTGTTTCTTAAATATTTTCTTTTTTCTCCACATAATATTTACTTATAATGAATTGGTATCGGCTGTGAATAAATTAGTGTTATTTGTTTTGTAATAGTAAAATTCAAAACATTAATATATTCATATTTGTCGAGTCGATAGCAATGCGATGGATAATCTTTACATATTGGTCAGCAAGTGGGAACCTTTATCGAATGCATTTTATCATAAAAATATAATATTCCGATAATGAAGTCGAGTGGTCAAATACTCTTGTGCATAGATTCCCAAACATATTTGACCTGTTACTCCAATTTTAGCTAAAAAAATACAACGCCTCCCTTTGCTTGAAATATTTCTTTGAATTAAATAAAACATTTTTCTGTACATATATATAGTTGTTTATAAAATAATCATAATGACAACAATGACCACCGAATTCACACCAATTTAACAATATTTTTCAGTTTGTTATTTGCAATAAAATTTAACTACAGTAAGCTGATTTGTCAACATTTTTGGTTTGTTTCAAATCCAGACACGTCCTCAGTGTAATAAAGGGTTATAGAATATTTCATAAGGTTAAAAAAATTAAACTGCTCAATGGCCCTTTTTTGATTCTAATGCCACTCGATTTTTTCAAAGTCAGCAAGGTACTCTCAGATTCCTTCAGTACACAATTTTATGAAAAGATTCGCCTATAGCAATCATTTTCAGCCGAATAACACAGCGTTGTAAAAGTGATAACGTTGATACACTCACCTTTTCCCATCAGAAAACAAGAACAACATCGTGGGTAAAAAAATCGAGTAAAAGGGTAATAATGAAGACACGAGAAGTGAATTTCACAAAATATTATTTATAATGTGTTTTATTTAAGAGAAAATAATATTATTCATAGCTACTTAATTATACACGGGGATTTTTATGAGGGACTGGACATAAATCGTTTACGTCGCTGAAAAATGTTGATATACTTAATGTGTGAGAATTCAAAGAAGCCATTTGTTTATCATCACTGTCTTGTGTTGAATTTCTAATTTTTGTTTCTGAAAATCGTGTTGGAACAAATAATTCGTGTAAAAATATAGTATCCGTTTTTTTAGTGGACCGTGTTAATTTTAAATCGTGTAAAAAAATAGTTAAGTGTATTTCGGCTTCACGCCATCATCACTATTATTTTAATGATAGTGATAAACCGAAATAGTTGTAACAAATACTTTGAATGTTTTTTTGAAGGCATGAACTAGAGTGAGGTAAAGGATGACCCACCAACGGTTTCCACTCCCTGACAATGACTGAGGGCCGCTATCAAGCAAAGTCTTGTTGGTCCGCTGTCTTATGACTGTAGGTGTCTATCGACTGTCGCAGTGTGCCAGCAGGGGTCGAACCCCGCCTCGTTTTATTTACATGAACACGGGTGACATTATTTTCACCGAGCGTGTCCGGAGCTCGTTTGTTTTTTGGATTCCTTTCCCGCCTAATTTATTGCCCTTCGGTGACCATTTCGAATTCGATCTCTTCCATTGGTGTCAAAGGTTATGTAAACTAAGCACTAGCCCTTCGCATAGTTTTATTTCCAGTTATCTGAGTACGCATTAAGCATTTTAAACTAGGAGCCATACTTTCTTTAAACAAGTATCTTTCTAGAGCTATACTTTCCAAACTCTTCATCTAATTATAATTAACAAAGCATAAAAAAAATAGTTTTTATGGAAAAGTGAAATAAATGTATCATACTTTTATTTAAGCAGTTCCATATCTAATTTAATATCAAAACTAATATAATGATGTCAGTTAATCATTGCACAGTTCATGACAGTCGTATTTTCGTTAATTTGGCGTTTAATGACATTCTGGAAGATGACACTTTTTCACTCTCACTTATAAAAATATTTGCCATAAATTGTTAATTGAATATTTTTTTTTAATTTAAAATAAAATTTGACAACTTGGTTAAGTTTAAAATATAATTCTGGCTTAATGCAAATTAGTTTTTTAATTAAAACGACTGGCTTCTTGTTATTAAATTTATTTCCTCTATGATTTTACCCTCCAAAAAAATAAGTAGTAATTCTAATTAGATCTGTCATTGTTTTGTATCTAACCACTCAACTCGCCTAGTTTATTGGAATAAATCCACACATAATCAGAATCAATGTCTTATAAAAATCTTCAATAGATTAAGTTTGATGGCGCTTTTCAAGGAAACGAAACACGTACCACACCTAGTAAATAGTAATACATCCAGTTGAAATAAGAAAGGCATACATTGTATATAAATAAGTTTCTAGAAACTCGCCGTCAAATCCACTGGGAAAATTGTTTTACAAAGAAAGTTAAAGAAAATCGTTAAAAAAATTGAATGTAAAGTTCTTGTGTATTATAGAATTATTATGGTTTTGTGGTTTTTGATAGCAATAATTACATCGTTATAGAAATATGGAGACGTCTGTTTTGACTAAGGGCTGGAAGCATTGTATTATTTTCTTCGATTCGATTGGACAGATGCTATCTTGTATTTAATCCACCGATGAATGATCGATGCCAAAATGCAGTGGCTTACTATTTTTGTAAATATATTACGGGTAGAGAAAAAATACCATTAGTTTATGAATCAAAATTTAATTTATTTTAGTGTCAGTTTACCTGGTAAAATCTTTCTTGTTTTTAAAAATATACCTACGCATTAATTGTTTTATAACAATTTATTAATATAAAGTAAATTATACAGTCAACATAAAACTCAAATACTCAAAAAGACTTTTTCGAAATGCTATTCCTGATTTAGTGGTTGAGACAAATGTAAGATTGAATCAATGAGACTTAGACGAGATGTTAAATGCGCGGGCCAATCCAACAAATGCGCAACATAATTTGTCATATTTCATATAAAAAAAATCGTTTGATTTAGTGAAAATATTATCATTTGATAATTTATGAATAAGTTTTTACTAATGAGTGTATATAAAACATAAGAAATAACAGACCTAATTCTATTTTTTTCATAAAAATAAAATAAAGCACAAATTAATAAAATAACCAGAATGAAACAAATAATCAGGTGCTATCAATCAATATTATTAACATATTAATACAAAGCAGCGGTGGGCTGCCAATACGTTAACAAGGGGCTCGCTTTATCTCAAAGCGATTCACGGTGCTCTGGGGAAGCAGTGGATTTTTTTTTATCACTCTGAAGCAATTATATGCAATACTTAAACAAGCAATCGATTGTTTAAGTATTGCAATATGCGATTTACCATAAACTTATCAATGTAAATGACTGAAAATGTACTACTGTGTATTATTAAGCTGTTATAGATAATATATAAGTCATAAACTGCAGTTATTTACTAATTTTATCTGAGAATATTGTTTTCGCTTGAATTAACAAGGGGCTCGCCGGCCTTAGTAAAATTTAACAAGGAGCTCGCACGAGCCCCTCCGAGCCCCCTCCAGCCCACCCCTGATACAAAGGGTATTCTCGTCGTTACTTTCAACCAATTCTTATATCATATACTCTATTAAGATCAATTTTTATTGTGATAAAAAATAATAATAATTTAACTCTAGTAAAATTATCTAAATGTTAAATTTATTTCGGCCAAGTAGGGGTATTCCAATTTAAAAAAAAACATATTATTTGAATAGTTGTATTGGAGAGCGCGCCGACCCGTAATGAGTTCGCAGAGGTTTTCAAACTACTGCGCGGCCGCGCGCGCGTGCAGCTTATAATGGACGTTGGTCGGAACCTGTATTTTGTTCATTGAAGTATTCTGAAGGATTTTTTCATGTCTCAGGATACGAGACCGTAGTCCTGTAGTAATTTTTACGATCAATCTTACACAAATATTTGTATGTAAGAACACTGTTGGTAAGTCAAAATTAATCCAAAGGATGACAATATTGTATTGTAAATGACAATATTTTTTTCAAATAATTTCTTCGTATACTTTTGTCAGTTTTGCTAGTTACCTGTTATGATCGAGTATATTTTTAATTTTGATTAATCTCTTAGTTTTTGGAGAAATTATTTTATTTGGAAATATGCTACAAATATTTGTAGGTAATAAGGACACATGTATAAGTAGAATTCTTCGTACGTCAGTGTCCTTAAAAAAGTACAGCAGCGACCCAGCTCTACGTTATTAATCGTAGCTATAAGTTGTGTAGCTTCACGCCTGTGTTCCGGGCGATGGTATCTCTTGCAGCCTGACCTGGTGACTAATCGCGGGTGACCGCCTCTTCGTATTAGCCGACAATGATGGATCCTCACAGCAGATAATATGGAGCCGAGACGACTCCTTAACCCTAACTACACAGCACAATATAACATCACTTAAAGTTTTTTGGCCTACTATACCGTAAACACTAGCACTCGTCCTTATTAATACACTCTGGGTTTATTGTCATGCTTACGACCAAATTACTTAGATCAGGCATGCACAACTTTTTTTCTTGTAGCGGGCCGCAAGTACGATCAATCTTTTTTGTATACAGGGAATAATTTCCATGCGTAGCAAACGTATTAAAAAGATAAAGTTAAATGCATGACAGATACACTTTACATTAATTCAGTGCCTGCCAAACTGTGTGCCGTGGCACACTATTGTGCCGCAAGAAGTCTCAGGTGTGCCGCGGTGGAAGAATCGTTAAAAATATTAATTTTAAATAATGTCTAAAAGCTGTGAGCTAAAAAAAAGGAGTTTTGGAGATAATCTGCGGCATCTTGGTGTGCCGCGGTACTAGTTCCATTCATCAGTGTGCCGTCAAGGAAAAAAGTTTGGCAGACACTGCATTAATTGAACATGTTAATTCTAATCCGTGCAAAAATACGATTCGGTGTACTTATTTACAAAAAAATATTTGTTGTTTACTGTAGGTATATGTAGATGTTATCTTTATAATTCAAAAGTTGACGTGATCTTTGTCTTTGCATTTTTTAAACAAAATTTTTCGAATTTGACTTCATATGAGAAGTATTAAGCTGCAAAATTGAATCCATTTTTTTAATCAATTTCTATGAACCGATTTAACTTGCTTCATCACATTTGCTCACATTTGTTAAATTCACTTAAAAATATGAACTATATTTTAATTTTAAGACGGACCGCCGGCTGTGCATCCCTGATCAAGACATATGAGGATTTTTTAAAACAACGTTCTCGTATAAATATACCGGCTGCGTGGTCGAGTAGTGGACGTCGTTGGCTTTGATTACGGAGGTTGCGGGTTCGAATCCTATCACAGACAGTTTTTATAAATTGATTTTCAGTCGATTTATAAATTTCTGTTCACAAGTAATGATATATGTGATGTCTTGAATTCCCCCTCCCACCCATCCTATCCTAACATCGGGACTTAGTGAGAGCGATTAGCATACCATTAGTCCTGTTCTAGCCATATCCTTCTATCTCGAGAGAGGTCGACCAACTAAGTCGCAAGTAAATCTCGTTGAAACACTTAAATTGTGATGAATTCATATAGGAGTCAATATGCTTCACATTGAGAGCGGACATGTTAAAACAAAAAAATAATAATATAATCATATTTTTTTCAAAATTATAATAGATAAAGTATACATTTGGAATGACAGCAAAGCGTTGATTTATTTTCAGATTTAATACCACTTTAGATAAACACAAAGATAATTATTGACAATCGATGTGTATCCGGAAATAATTTTGATAAAAAAGTAAAAAACATACCTGCGCACAAATCAAAACTTAAGTTAAACAGTCTTTTAACTATCTAAACAAAAAATATATAACAAATTTGAATGTGTAAAATAGAAGGACGTCACCTTCAAGGGTCCGAATTTGTATTTGATATTTGAATGGATGACACGAAATCTCGCTTAATTGAACGATCATGTTTTTATATCAACCGGATGGTCATGTGCTTAAATTATCATAACACACTTGAGTACTTCTTGAGTACCCAATGAGTACTTATTTAAATATCCAAGAACAGCTGTTGAAAAGTTTTTAAAGAAGGTACGAGATTTCAATGGACTGTCTCATCATGACCTCAATGCCACAATTGCAATGTACAAAAGCCATTTTTTCAAAAACTTAAATATTTTTTATGAGTTATTTTTAAATTTCTCATTACAAAATTTTCTTGTTCTACAAGCAAAACTCGCTCTACAATTAATGATAAATTAATTTTAGTTTTCGAAGATCCCTGTTATTGGATACACCCACGTAGTTATTTATAATTATGTAGCTACCAAATTATTCATTCATCTGTAAGCTATTATCTCACTCGAAATAACTGTACTTTTAAGGGTTGTAAAAGCTTCTTCGGCGTAAGAAAGAAAGTTTTCATGTTTTCACAAGTGATTAAAATAAGCAAAATTTAATTTTTTGAAGAGCTTTTTGGTTCAAACCCTGGTACGGGAAGTTTTAAAACTGATTTTTTCGATCGATTTATGGTTTTCTGTTCGAAGACTTGAATGTCTGTGGTGTCAAAGATTAAGTCTCACAAATCTGACTTAAAATGGGACTTAGTGAGGAGAAATTAGCCAACCACTAGTCTTGTCCTAGTCTAATCCTTTAAACCCTACTCATTTAAAAAAGGAGAGGTTGAGCAACTAAGTATCATTACGTTATGAGAATCGTCTGCTTAGATAAACTTCAAGAAAAGTTTATATACTCTACACTGGTAGCGGGCATGTTAAAAAGTAATCACAAAAGAGTTTTAATATAAAAAAATAAAGTTTAGCAGTATCTTTTTTCACAAGTTTAATCTTAAGTCTTAAATAAAGAAGCACAGTATTGTGATAATCAATATATTTAAAATATGCTACTACTGGAAAATTACTGCCGCTAAATTCACAATTTCAAATTCAAGAAGTTATCTTAAATGTAAATAAGTAAAATAGCCAGGTATCGATAGGTTTGTTCATTCACCGAAACAAATTATTTCGTAACAATTATTGTCGCATTTTTGTGTTATTGTGAAATGACAAACAATAATATCGATAATAAAAACTAGGTAGGCTTTTGGCTTTATACGTTTAGTATATTATGAATGAAAACCGGTTTTATTAAAAGATATGAGTTGAATATCTACATCTAGGTTTTCAGATTTGAGGACAGAATACTTTCTTTTAGTTACTTGTTTTATAGCAAAATGGATTTTCAACATTCTAAAAACACACTTACCTGCATCGGATAGTTTGTTTTATGTGTGAATGGGTATCGCTGTTAGTTTTTCGAGAGAAAGGCTTCGATGCTGAGTAAACATAAAGATGGCTACTTGGTCACGAACCTGAAAATGCCAGAGAAGTTTATTACAATAATAAAGGATTCGAACGAAGTTTCGAGACACACTCGTGCCCAACAAAAATAATGCCGTCACATTTACCATTTATTGGTTTTGGTGTCAAGTGTATACGAAATATGTATGTGTTAATATAATTTATTACAGTCATATTTTACACAATTGATATTTTTTAGGTTGTTGATTGTGAATCCTTGAAGGAATGATATAATGGAACGTAACAAAATATATTGCATATCGATGGCTATACGTTGACAACACATTTGTTAAATTTTACAGGAGAGCCAAAAAACTGTATAAATAAATAAATATTAGAAAATCAATGAAAATGAAAGACACGTCGGAGTAAAATAATTATTATGTATATTTAAAATAATCTGTTGACACAATATTAATTAAATATTTTTTTTATTCACAAGAATGTTTGTTTCTTTTATGGTGGTACGAGGAAACAATTTCAAGTATTTTAATCAATTCAATGCAACAGTTTTAACTTCATCCATATAATAATAGAAAAAGTATACATAATTGTTGTATTTTTTTAAATCCAGTTACGGATTGTCCACTCACTAATACAAAATGTTGCAGTAAACATGTTGGATTTTTTTCTCACCTATTTTCAAATAGTAGGAAAACAATGTAGCTTTTCTACTATCTTCTGGCAGTTTGGTGTGCCTTTTTTCTGTTATGTGTTTCCAACTTTAGAACAATTTCAATGGAAAATATTTTTTGTAATTACGAGATGTCAATATTTTAATAGAGCTTGAAAAACAAAGAAAATGCTATAAATATGTGTAACTAATTTTTATGAAAAAATGTCGGTTACGTGTTGTCAACGTATGGACATCGATATACGAATTTTGTGTTTTTTTATAGATCAGCGACAGGATTTTTAAAAATTTACAAATAAAAAAACAGCTCAAACTAAAACAGCAAATTAACATAAAATGGCAATTGAAAAAATACAAAAAGTACGTGTGACAATAATGATAACTAACACACGCCTCTACTCTATACTAACTTCGGCGCCTCTCAAAACGAGATTAAATTGAGTGGATAATTCTTAAATCTTAGTTCGGTGCCTATTTGCCTGAGTACGTCGGACTTGTGCCTGTGTGCGACGCACACTTCGCACACGACATGAGCCGGCCCTGTGTTGGGTATTAAAAATTACTTTGAACACTGTTAAAACCTTGACTAAAGATTACTATCGGTGTATAAGATTACATTTTCAAATGAATGATTAGAAAAGGCAATCAGTATTTTTTTTATGGTGTAATAGTATATTTTGCATCTTAGAAAAGTGCTTCTTTTCAATTGCGATAAATATTCATATTTATTAAGAAACATTTTTTATTGTTACGAAAAATTGTGATTTTTTTTGCGATTGTCTCAAAACTAGATTTTTGGAGATTATGAGTTATGATACTAAGCCCCTTACACATATATTATCAACGAGTACTTGACATGTTTTCATATAAACATAATCAATAATTTCAAGTTATACTTTTGTTTGCTTGAAGCACAGAACACAGCTATTACAAATGAATTGATAAAATCGGAACAAACAACTGAGCGTCTATTATTGATTTTCGGAAATAACTTCTTTAAACATTTGTTAGTTAAGCCATTTAGCGCTTCATTGAGAATTGACTCGTCTAATATGTTTATGTCAATATTTACCGAGAGATGACACTGAAGATTGCTTAAGTCACTTAACTATATTGTCATAACATGTAAATGAACTCAATTGCTTATTTTTAAAGTATTTTTAAAACTGCTTTAAGTGAGTGTTTTAACTGTTGTGTAAAAAAATTGTTTTAGTATTTTATATAATATCTAACCATTCATTTTTGTAGATTTAACAATCATATCGTTAGTAAAATATTGGTGACGAACACCACTTGAATTACATAGAAAAAAAGCACTTGTTATAATATGTAATAAATAAACGTTATATATGTCGAAATTGTAATCTTTGTGCTGCTTAACATTATAAGTAGGGTCAAACAATACATTCAAATATTTCATTTTTATTATGCCCCGTTCACACGTAGCATTTTGCAATATGAAAATTCGTGGCCACATTGCCGTTTTAATAAACTCTCGTTCCTACAATGTTTCTTATTTTTAATATTTCGTGAGAACTCAACAACAGCTGTGTTTGAATTCCTTATATTATTTCATATTATTGAAGCCGCCTCGCAATTTTGAAACTGCTGTCATTTTATAGCCACCCAAAAACACAATCTTCGTTTGCCTTTAAATCAGACTCGAAGTAAGGAAAATCCAAAAATAATAGTAATATCAAATAATTAATAATATTAACACAATTTTCTATATAGAAATTAAGATAACCTAGAAATCAATTCCAGGTGGCTGCAAGTGCGCTAGATGCAAACGATATTTAAACAGGGAATAAGCGTGTGTGTGAGTATACGCTGTGAGCTTCTGTGCGTATCTCACGGGTTCGAGTCCCAGTACGAACAGCATTTTATCGATTTCTGTTCGACGGCATGGATGTTTGTGATGTCTAAACATTCTCTCCCATCCTTCCGATCCCTTAATAAGAGCACGATTGGTCAACCACTACTCCTGTCCTAATCTTATCCTTCTATCCCTACTACTCTATTTGAAAAAGAGAGAGTGAGCGACTGAGTAACAAACAGTCTCGTATAAAAAAAATGTTGAGATACCTGCATTGGTAGGCTATATGCTCTAGATTGGGAGCGGACATGGATTAAAAAACAATAGGCTCACACATACACTCTGTCGATGCGCTGTCAAAAAAAAGTAGGTGTTGCGATCAGAGCTGTGGAGGCGGAGTCGGAGTCGCGGTATTTTGGCCGGAGTCGGAGTCGTAAAAAATAAGCGGCTCGAATTCTTTTTGAAAAAAATGTTTATTGAAACAAAATAGTCAAAAGTGTTGACATTTCATGCTTGGCTGACTAAAGGTGATCTGATGGTACATATACATATATATAAGTTAAAATGAAATTATTGAAAATTTTTCTTGGAGTCGGAGTCGTCTTTTTTTTACGCGACTCCACAGCCCTGGTTGCGATATAGAATGATAGATAATTCAAGACATATAAAACCTATATTGTAATGAAACAAATAAAGTTAAAATATTTTTTTGAGATATATTTTGCTGCATATTACTTTTTTTTACTTTGAAAGGGTTTGCTTTTGATTGCAGGGTAATACGTGGTGCCGAATCTATCTTTGCTAACTTCTTTATACATAATATATTTTTTGAATTATGATTTAATACACAACAAAAAGATTTTTTTACGAGTAAATGTTAAATTTATAATAAAAAAGGATTAAATAAAGAAAAAAGGATTAATAAAATTGTTGAAATATTTCAGGCTTAGCCACTAATTTGTATCGATAATCACTATAATTATAGTACACCTAATAACTTCGAATGGTATTTAAAAAACACCACGGAAGCATCATACTGTTTCCTAGATTAGCTCTTGCAGCTCTTTGCCCCCTAGTAAAACAAACAAAATAAATAATAAACCTGTCAAATCGGATACACTTCGCTTACGAGATACGTATGAGTACCGCCACGCCATCTGTTGGCATGAGAAGTTGAATCAGACTAGGCCCTCCGGCGGGTAGGCGTCGGTCCTCCGCTCTCGTGTTATGATTGTTTTCTGGCTCGGAGTCAGGACTCAAGGCTTGGCTGAAGGAGGAGGCAGGAGGTTTTCAACTGAACAATGTTTGTTTTTGTGCATGATTGTTGACAGGCGCAGTGCGCATGAGCAGGCATGCGCAATTGTTGTGCGCCCTGGTCGCATTCGCCAGTCCGATGTTATTAAAACAATAAATATATCGAATGTGGAAAGGAAAAAGGACGTAACCCACATATATCAAATTTTACAGGAGGCGCAAAAAACGTGTTCTGATGATTTTGGGCCATATGCAAATTATTTATTTATTATTAAAAATTAAAATTATAGTACATGACATAACAGCTGATGCCAATTCGCTATGTACTTGACAAATATAAAGACACAAAATATAAAATAAAACTACTTAATATATCAAAATTAACACATAAAATCAAGAAATTATGAATTATACACAACCTTGAAGTGCACTGAGACTTCTAAACTGGTGTTTAATCGACACAGTCTAATATCAATTAAAGAAATTGTTTGGGGAAAAAGCTTTATTTCAGTCTTTTTTCTTGGTTTTAATTTTTTACAAGGTCATCTTTTTCAAACATAAAACCTAAATTTAGACACTGAATTAGCATTTGCAGCTTGCATCCTTTTGATAGAACGTGTATCAAGTTTGATACATTGTGATTATCGAAAAAAAGCTGTTTTGAAAAAAATAAGAGTTACGTCCTTTTTCCTTTCCGAAGTTGATATTATTACACTGCACGAAACGTTTATTTGTGATATTAAATAGTTTCAGTCCGTGCTCAATCTCATCCCGGTGGACGGCTGATGATAAAAAAGATACTAAACAAACGAAACCGTCTATTTAATTTACAATTTCAAGGCACAGATTAATTACTATTCCAACTTCCAGTCTTAATTAGTTTATTACCCTAAAAAATATCACTGTAGTAAAGCAAAACTTGTAGGGCTGTAGTGTAATTAAAAAATACAATGAGGCCGACTTTGAATTCGGCTTAAAAAATACTGAAAAATATTTTTTCAACTTTTTCATTTATTTCTCTTTTTTCTTGCACATACCGACATTATTTCACCAATAAATACGACGAAATTTGACTTAAATTTGAATCGTTCAAATTATTTACATTCACACAAGTTTTGTCACTTACGACCCGAGTTTCTCATTTCGGCATCTTCAGGCGTTCAAGTGCACGGATGAACTTGAACGATTCAAATTTAATATTGAAATTCCACCAAGCAGCTTCATTCGAAATCTTTAATTATATTTGGCTTATTAATTCTGTATGTAGGTACTTACGGATTACATCTTCCTATCTGAACTGGTGGAGGGGGGGAGGGGGGGGAGTATTCCTCATATAAGTATCTTATCTCAAGATCTCGATAATAAATGAGAAATTATTCCCTGATTTTTTGTAGTATTACAAAATACTATTTATTAAATGAAAATATTAATTGTATTAAATTGTTTGTGATCTCTAATACATTAGGCTTAGTATGACGCCACTGCATGCTACTTTTTACTCTAGTAACAGCGGTGGGCTGTCAATACGTTAACAATAGGATCGCTTAATCTCAGAGCTATTGGTGTTAGTGGTGATATTTTGTGATCACTCTTATACGATTAAACGCAATACTTTTTGAAGCAATCGAATGTTACTCAATATACAAGTATAGTATGTAACAAAAGGCCAAGTACCGTAAAATAATACATATCAATAGTAAGAGAATACTACTGTACATATAGGTAATCCATCGTGCATAGTATATATAATCGCCGCCCACTTGTATAATAATTGTCGCCCACTGTGGTCTAGTTGGCTTGCTCTACCGATCAGGTGGGTCTGGGTTCGATTCTCGGTAAGGTCAGCATCAAATTGGATTTTTTCAATTTTAATTTGAGATCTAAGACATGGGTGTTTGTGAAGTTAATTCTCCTTGAGTTAATCTCATGTGACTTTCAAAAATTCTCATCGAGCATATCTCGTATGATCTTTCAACTTAAAAATATTTGACGCATTGGCGTAAGCTGTAATGTCAAATATTTTTTTTTTAATTAAAAAAAAAATATATATATTTTAGAAATTGTAGTTAAGTACTGATTTGTTTTGGAAATTTGGTTTTTCTCTCTTTCGTAAGGGGCTCACAGACCTGAGTAAAATTTAACAATGGGCTCGCTTGAACCCCTGCGATCCCCCTCCAGCTCATTCCTGTCTAGTAAATTGCATACACTTAAAAAAATAAGTGCGAGTTGTAAATTGAGAATCGTATAAAAATTAGGATTTTGATCAAACCTGCGAGAGACTTTCAAAGTATACATTAAATATTCATTATCAGATAATGTCATCCCTGTTATGGTAGGAAAAAGTTAAGGCGAACTAGCAGTGCTTCGTTTTCATAAAATAATGTTTGAGTGAGTTGAAAGTATCTGAGATTTCTTGGCATGAGAACTTTGCTTTTTGACAAGGGCCGCGAGCTTAAAAAATTGCAAACGAAAGTTCAAACTATTTTCACAATCGACTGGTGAATTATTAACTCGCATTATTGAAAACGTATTTAAGGGTTAACAATATTATAACATCGACTGTGGAAATGAAAAAAGACGTAACCCACACATATAAAGTTTTACAGGAGGCGCAAAAAACGTGTTTTGATGCTTTGGGCCATATGTAAATTATGAATTATACACAACCTTACAGTGCACGGAGACTTCTAAACTGATGTTTAATTGGCATAATCGAATATTAATTGAAGGAATTGTCTAGGAAAAACCTTTATTTCAGTCTTTTTTCTTGGTTTTAATTTCTTACAAGGTCATCTTTTTCAAAATTAAAAGCTAAGTTAAGATACTAATTCGGCATTTGCAGTTTGCATCATTTTGATAGAATGTGTATTAAGTTTGATACATTGTGATTATCGAAACTAAGCTGTTTTGAAAAAAAATGTAGGTTACGTACTTTTTCCTTTCCATAGTCGATATGATTATGTTTCGTCATGCCAATTTCAAAAACTCGGGAATTTGCAGATTTCCAAAAATAAAAAAAATCGTACTACTTTTTGTTTAGGTCCCTGCAATCAAAAAATGAAAAACGTCTAATAGCGTTGACAACTCAATTACCTCAGAACCTACATTTTAATTACTGCATATATACAAAAGATACGAAGACACATATGCCTGGTAGATGTGAACATACTATTTTGCACTTTGCGCGTCACTGGGCTGATATGGGGCGCATCACACATCAGCCAAGAGAACGTTGCGTTGTGATAATTCTGAGGATCACAAATTGAAAAATGCGCTTGCGCGTATAATTGCACTACTCATTGGCAAAGCTGCCAGTATTTTTTATCAATAAATTTCACCAAAGATGAGCTATTGTCTAATCATTAAACAATAAATAGCTCATGGTATATATACCTAGCATTATTTTAATCGAATTTTAAAAAACTATGTTCTTCGAATCAAGCACAAGATCTAATTAAATTTATTTTGTAAAAATATAAATATAGGAAAATAAAATATATTATTTGTATTGCTGTTTTACCCATGTAACGCGATTGAACGGCGTTCCAGCAGAATGATTCAATATCAAAAGCAGCAAAAATTTATTTTAAATTTGCTTTGAAAACTTTTGAGAGCGATTAGTTTATCACTAGCCCCATCTTTCTATCCTTACTCTTTCGAAAAAAAGAGATGTTAAATACAACTGAGTAACAAGAATTTTTTGTAAAAAAAGCTTTTGTTGAAATACCTCTATTAGGAGGAGGAGAAAAGCTTGACAAGTAGTGAGTTTTGTCACCTTTTTTTTTCAAAAGAAGCACTGATTATATCGACTTTGGAAAGGAAAAAGGACCTAACCCACACATAACAAATTTTACAAGAGGCGCAAAAAACGTGTTTTGATGATTTTGGGTCATATGCAGATTATGAATTATACACAGCTTTGAAGTGCACGAAGACTTCTAAACGTGTTTAATTGACATAATCTAATATTAATTAAAGAAGTTGTCTATGAAAAACCTTTATTTCAGTCTTTTTTCTTGGTTTTAATTTTTTACAAGGTCATCTTTTTCAAAATTAAAAGCTTAATTTTGATACTAATTCGTCATTTGCCGGTTGAATCCTTTTGGTAGAACGTGTATCAAGATTGATGCATTATGATCAATGTTACCTCTAAGGAAAGAGGTTAGCTGCGCGGAAATTTCAAAGGCTGCGCGGACCGATCAAATATTAATTGACCAACTGTCTTGTAGTGCGCGCCAACCCGAAATGAGTGCGCGGGGGCTTCCCAACTGCTGCGCGGCCGCGCACGCGCGCAGCTTAGAGGGAACGTTGATTGTGATTATTGAAAAAAACCTGTTTTGAAAAAACTGTGGGCTACGTCCTTTTTCCTTTCCACAGTCGATTTATTTATATGTTTAATAAATATTATGTCAATGTGGATTTCCAAATAGCTGCCACCAAATAAATCGCTTTAATTGTAGGTACAGCAATACGTCGATAAGTAATGTAGAAACAATATAACTCTACTTTTATAAATCTGCTCTAAGCTGCACTGCATTCTTGTTGCTTCCTAAAATGAAAAAAGCGTTAGAATTCAAAGCTTTTAACTTAAATACAAGCTTTCAACTTTTGTACTGACATTGGGCGTGATTATTCATTATTATTTAGCTCGTAGTCAACCAACGCAATTTTAAAATTTCGAACAAATTATCTTTGTTAGAAATTAATGGTATATATTGTAATTGTATAATTGAGCCTTTGAAAAGTGAAGTGAACCAAGTAGTATATTAGGAAAACATATCGACTGTAGAAAGGAAAAAGAACGTAACCCACACATATAAAATTTTACAGGAGGCACGAAAAACGTGTTTTGATGATTTTGGGCCATATGAAAATAATTAATTATACACAGCCTTGCAGTGCACGGAGACTTCTAAGCTGATGTTTAATTGACATAATCTAATATTAATTAAAGAAATTATCTAGGAAAAATCTTTTTTTTTCTTGGTTTAAATATTTTGCAAGGTCATTTTTTTTAAACTTAAAAGCTAAATTTAGTTCGGCATTTGCAGCTTGCATCATTTTGATAGAACGTGTATCAAGTTTGATACATTGTGATAATCGAAAAAAACCTGTTTTGGAAAAACTGTGGGTTACGTCATTTTTCCTTTCCACAGTCGATATGTTAGATGCGTAATAATATTTTATATGCTTTTAAGAAGTGTCGTGAAAGTGAAGTAAGATTTGTAAATATAAACTGCAATAGAGTTTTCTTCCTAAAATAAAAATATATATGTAAACAAAAAATAATGGTACAACAAATGACATCTACGTTACTAAGTGATTCACTAATGAGTTGAATCAATAAGGAAGGGTTTTGTTTGTTTTTCTATCATCCCCTCCGTGCCTCCCGTTTTTATTTTTGTTTTTATAATATATCAGAATAGTAAAATTAAAATAATATCATCTGTGAAAGTAGTTTGTCTGAGGATGCCTCTGAAAGAGGCGTAACACGTGTCACAGTTTGAAGCACAGTACGTGGAATAATATAAGTTATTTTATATATATTAAGTCCACAAAAGTATTGTTTTAAAATGCAACAGAAAAGATTTACGATTTTGTTACTTGTCTCGCTTCACTTCTCAAGAGCTTAATAATTAATACAACCATTATTTTATGAAATCTCGAGAATAACCAATGAATATAGATAACATTTTAAATGTTATAATTGTTGGTTTTGGCATTAGGGAACCGATAACTTTGGAAATCTTCAGTTTTTCTTAGCTTTCTGAAATTTTAGCTTTTTCTGTATTTCAACCAGAGATGATCGACTTAATTGGATAATATTTTTGGCTGCGGTCTGCAGTCTCATTATTTTGGCGAAAATGTAATTAAAGAATATTAACTGCTAGATAATTTCTGGCGGCGAATGATAATTATGTGCGCACAGGGGAAGACGTGTAATTATTTTATTATTCGCGCAGGGCCGGCGTCAGAGAGTAGGGCAACGAAATATCGCGCAAATGAAAGCATACAAAGAAAATGGAGAAAGATTCCAAAAATCGCGAAAACGGATCTCATTAATGACTATTATGGGATACGCATTAACTATAATAGGATTTATTGTGAATGCTGTATTATATTTACATTAAAAACAAATTAAAATGGCAGGGTGCAGTCTATATAGACTACAGACAACATTATAATATGGTTATATTGCTCACCATGACAGAAAATATTGGCAATATTATCATAAAAAAAATAACATTTATATTCTTTCATAACACTCACAATAAGTTTCATTTGATTTGATTGAGTGGTTTCAAAGTTATATCACTTATTTATTTATTTATTTATTTTTTACCATGTCCGCTCCCAATATGGAGCATATGGACTCCTAATGGAGATTATTTATGGAAATGTTTCTACGATAACTGCTTGTTACTCAGTTGCTCAACCTCTCTTTTTCCAAAGATAGTAGGAATATAGGGAAAGGGCTAGGACAGGACTAGTGGTTAGCTAATCACTCTCGATACTCCCCGTTCATAGGATAGGATGGGTGGGAGGGGGGTATTCAAGACATCACATACATCCATGCCTTTTGAACAGAAATTCATAAATCGATTGAAAAATCAATTTATAAAACTGCCCGTACTGGGATTCGAACCCGTGCCCTCTGTAGCGGTAGCCAACGATCTTGACCACTCGACTACACAGGCGGCATATTTATTGTTTAAAAATTAAAAGTACAGTACATGACATTACAGCTGACGCAAATTCGCCATGTCAATTCACTTGACAAATATAATGAGAAAAAAATAAAAAAACACTACATAATACGAAAAAATCAAGAAATAAAACAATAAAACTAAACAAACATTTCACAAATACTGTCACTGAAAATGTCCACTTTTCTAGGCAATGAGTTGATCAATCGAACGGCCCTTGGATCTGGCGACTCTTAAGCAAGGAACAAGTTTTTGGTCATAGTTTCGCCCACGTGAGAATAAATTGGGAGCATGTAAGTTAATAATCATAAAAATTTTAGGATTATTAACTCAGCCCCGAAGAAGAAAAGAAAAATGCTTTAAACTTGAAAGCGATCTTCGAGCTTCAAGAAAGTGGAATGATAACATTCCTAAAAGAAATTTGGTAGGGTAGTAGAAAAACACTTATCGAAAGCCGTAATGCCGTAATAAAAAATGTAATTCTTCACAAATAATCTGTGAAAATTTTACCTAATTTGGGCCGGGGTGATAATGTTATAATCGTGGAACTAATCTTCAATTTGTTTATGCATTCTATCACTTTTTTACATGGTGTTAGTTGTAACGTATCTAATATATACATAGAGTTGAGTGTATATAAAAACAAAAATCTAAAACGATTTCATCAATATTGTAAAATAATAATTTCTTGCGGCTGTTTTGGTCAGAATACGGCTCTGTAAATATTTATTGGAAAGTGCTACTGCTTATTATTTTATAAAACAAATTAAAAATATTGAAGTGCATTTAACAGTGGTGCCATAAAAATTAAAACAGTATCATAAATGATTTACCATTCGCAAATTGCTTATATCGTCGCTATAGTCATTATTTATTTATTAGCCCCATCCCATAATGATAAACAATTTATGGCAAAAATAATAACGTTTTATAACGCATACCCAAATAATCATTAACAAAGGTAAATTGGAGAACGAAAAACGAGGTGGAACATATCCAATAAAATTACAACCTACGTATTTAAATTTTCTGTAATTGATTTAATAAGATAATACCAAACTGATCTTCAAAAACAGGTCTGGGCAAATGGTCCAGTGCCTTAGGACAACTGAAGTTGCTGAAGTCACCAGAGTTTAAATTTGAAGAATATGGGGAAATCATTAGCGCTTTAAGAGACGATATTTCATCATTGAACTTTTGACAATCTCAAGAATAATATAATCCCCGTATATAATTAAATAGTGATGACTGATGAAAAGCATTATTTTCCTATTATTAAAATACATACAATCAAACACGGTTTTTACGAAAAAGGTGGAACCGACTAAATTTGCTCGTTATAAGAATTACTCGTTATATCAGAGAATAGGTATTTTTAAATGCTTACATACAGTCCATCCATACCCATCCAGTGACGTTCCTAGGCTATGTGCCGCCCTTAGGCAGAGCTCTAATTTTTTTTATTATTATTATTTAACTATGTCCCCTCCTAATGTAGAGCATTTGGACTCCTTATGGAGTTTATCACAACAGAAGTGTTTCCACGAGAACTGCTTGTTACTCAGTTGCTCAACCTCTCTTTTTTCAAAGAGAGTAGGGATAGAAGGATAGAGCTAGGACAGGACTAGTGGTAAGCTAATCGTAAGCTAGGATAGGATGGGTGGGAGAGGGGAATTCAAAACATCTCATACATCCATGCCTTCGAACAGAAATTCATAAATTGATTGAAAAATTAATTTTATAAAACTGTCCGTACCGGGATTTGAACCCATGCCCTTCGTAACCGAAACCAACAACGCTGACCACTCGGCCACACAGGCGGCTCTAAAATAGCGCCCTATTTTTCAATTCTTTCCATTATTAACACATTTTCAAATATAGAAGTTTGAATCCTTTACTCACCTATTTATTCAAACAAATGTTATGACACTTATTCAGTTTTGCTTTCAGATGCTTCATAATATATGTGCTCTTTATTGACAAAGATCCTCACCAATAAATATTATCCAAAAGCTCATATTATTATTTAAAATTTACGAAAAAGTAACTATTACATTCACACTACACATCATAAAAAAGAATGTATATTTCAAATGCATTTACATGATATAATTATCGAATTTTCATTTGGTATTTTGTTTATGAAAGACATCAAGGCATCTTACTTATTCTAAGCCAAATTCCTGACAAAAATATTTAGTCTCTTAAAAAATCTGTGCTCATTTGCCGCTCTCTATAACATGCCACCCCTAGGCAAGTGCCTACTCGCCTATGTCCTAGAGACGTCCCTGTTAATCCATCACATGAAGACATGAAGTATCTGGAGCGGTAACATAACACAAAAAGTCGCACTCCAAACAAAAATTCACAATTAGAATTTATTTACACACCCGTTACACACATATTACATTTTTCTGCCAATACACTTTTCTTATAAAATTGATGCTTGCTTCATTGTTTTCACTTTTATTGTTTCAAATTTTTGGCGATATTTTTTCTCGGTATACCCGAGAAGTAGCTCGTTATAAAAGTAAATAAATGTATGGAAAAAACCATATACTAACATGTCAACGAATGTTTCCTCATTACATCCGAGATCTCACAATTTCCGTGATTGTAATAACCGAGATCGACCGTACATATTATCAATATTTTTTTGTGTAATTTTCTTATTGGGTACTTTAAGAGCGTTTACTGTCAATACTTGTTGAAAAGGAATTACATTTATTAAAAAAATAAAATATACATTTGTACTAATTACCACTTTTATTAGCTGATGATGATCGTCATGAGCGAAACCGGTCCTGATATTAATAAATAAAAGTGGGAATTCGTACAAATGTATTTTTTTAATACTGATTTTGTTACCTTTTTTATACGATTTTCGATACCACAATGTTGTTATTTTTTTCAAATAACACGGTTTTCGAAATTCTTTTAATCTTCAATATCTCTATGAATTATATTACTTTTTTATGGTATTATGGGGAACGTGCATATCGGGTAAAAAAAGAGCTTGTGAGATGTGCTTTAACCTCTTGCCGGTCAAGCCCGAGCATACTCGGGTATTGAATGTCGTCAAAACAGACACCACGAGATAACTCGGGCAAATTCTATTAAAAAGAAACAATGAATTCTTTAACTAAATATACATGTTGTATAAATATGACAGATGTGTTTGGTGTTCGAGCAAAATAAAAAATATGTGATCCTTTTTGGAACATTTGTTAAAATCAATTGGACCGGCAAGTGGTTAAATATATTTTTTATTTACGGCCCGAAACCATCATAATTTGTTTTCATGCGGTCCGCTAGAAGAATTAAGTTATGCATTCCATCATAGCCATGACCCATTGGAAATTAGTAAAAAGTTCTCTTGTGAACGTATATTAATTGGTTCAAATAAAATTTAACATAACATGCTATGTATGTTGTCAAGAGAGTATCGGGGCATTCTGGAACAGGGGATAAAATATCCAATTTGCTATTTAAGCAAATGCAGAACAACGATAATGTTTTACGGCGCACGTTTACTTTAACGGGTTTATGATTGACTCACGAGGCAATGTAGTTTACCAATAAAACAGCCATTAAATTATTCATAAATGTCAATCATCTGCTGGATTTTTACTACCTGCCAATAACACATGCGACTCATTTATAAACATCCATAAAATGCAATACCTACATGACTATTTAATGAATCACGTATTTCTAGTCTTTGCAGCCACATTAGAAGCTTGTAAATGTAAAGACAGGGCAGTGGAGTCGGCTAAAAAAATAACGACTTTAACTCCGGCTTTAACCGCTTCAGTAACCAAGATCACTGGCTTGAAACATATATACAGTGATCATCCCAATAACGCGTACTCAAATATCGCGAATTACAGATATATTTGTTGCTGTTTTTTTTTCCGATTGCGCGGACGCATCGCATTGCTGTTGCTGTGCGGGCATGCGTTCGGCACACACACACAGCAGGGAGGCTGTCTAGTAACTAAATATTTTGCTCATATATTTTTTTATTTATTCTTAGTTTTGAGAGTTATGCATTTTTCGAGAAAAACAAACGTAACCCTAATTTTTGTATGAGCATCATTATCTCAATTACGCGAATCCCAATAACGCGATTATGACATTCGTGTAATTGGGGAACACAGCTAATAATCTTCCAATATAAATTCTCAGGAGAAAAAATAATCACAGGTAGTGACATCTATACATTGTATCTAGAACAAAATGGTCAATCTGTCATCAGTAAATCTTGTTGAAAAACGGATTTGTTTAGAAGTAGAGCGGTAGTTGTCACTAAGGCCACCATTTTCGGTGAAATCCATAAAATGTAAGCATAAATGGCTCTTTTGTTCTGACTACACGAAATTTTGACTATGATTTTTTTTTAAACTAAACTACATTTATCATTTTATCAGCAAACTTTTATTATTATTCATAATCCAATGAGCTCCTTTTGAAAAAAAAACCATGGGATTTAAACATGCGGTATGGTAATGTTTCTATGCTTAAAACATCGCGGCGCTAAAACGGTTAAATTAAAAACCGACTCCGACTTGATTTTTTTTATCATTTCAGTTTAACTTAAATATGTGCATACTATTAGATCATTATAGTTACTAGAATATTTTTAGTATATTTCAACAATCAAGATATTGAATAGACTAATATTTTTTCAACATCTTCAATTTGTTTTTCTCCGATGTTTTCAACTCCACAGCCTTGCTAATTTTCTTACACGGGTGTTGATAGCCCTGACAGAACAAAAGGGTAAAACTTTGTAAGTTCAGAATGTTTAAAAAAATAACCAGAAGACTTGTTGTAGATAGAGAACAACGCAATGCTTTTTTATTCTTACCTAATTGAGTCGTAATGACTTTCATTAGTGTGGATTTATTCTTTGGGCTT
Source organism: Himalopsyche anomala (assembly GCA_031772345.1). NCBI lineage: Eukaryota > Metazoa > Arthropoda > Insecta > Trichoptera > Rhyacophilidae > Himalopsyche > Himalopsyche anomala. The sequence continues at coordinate 1,789,899 of CM062837.1, read as the reverse complement.
GGGAAATTTCTCACAATAAATGAATCTCGCTCAAAAATAAATTACGAGTCATGTCAATATATAACATAAGTTGGTATGTTTTACTCCGTTATTCATAATACTGACTGTATTTAAGACAACTATAAGCCCAAACGAATCGATATTCTTAATAAGACTATCAATAGCAATAAGAATTTGTATCAGGGAAGCATGACAGGGCACCGGGTTGTAGCGCATTGTAAACACCTGTTGTTATTGATTCCGCCCACGATCGCTGGCTTAGGCGGCGGTGATTGGAAATGCAGCACACGTGTCACCTCGCCCGCCCACTCCTCACTCAACCAGGATTACTCAGGACTTAGGATGAAGAGTTGTTAGCAATTATTATTATAACGTAGGAAGGCTGATAACTTATTAAATGCCTACAGCGCACTTATCATAGCAACCGCTAATGTATCAATTACTCTGAGTAAAAAATAATATGTAAATTATTGAGTTATTTACAATTGAAAATGTGGGGGAAATTTTCACTCATCACAAACATCCATGTCAAAAATACGTGGACAAAATATATAAATCGATTGAAAAAATACTGTTCGTATCAGGATTGGAGCCCCCGCAATCCATCATAGAAGCCAACAAAGTTGACCAATCCTTTACGGCAGTGTTTCCCAACCTTATTTATGCCACGCCCCACTTTAACGCTAAACAAATCTCTATGGCACCCCTTCCCAATCAAAATCTCTGGTTCCTAAAAAATTCTAAAAAAAATATTGCTTTTAATAATAAATGCACATAATTTTTTAGATATCTTTGTTCTGTTTTTCCAAAACCTTTTTGAGAAAAATTGATATAGCTGGCCTTATTCAATCCTAATGATTTTTTCAGACTTAGCTATTAGAAGCGAGATTTCAAAACTAACTTCAAAACATATTTTCGAAAATACGTATTAACAAAAAAAAAAGTAACAAATATTAATGATTTGCGCATTGTCCCCAAAAAATAAGAAAATGCCCTAGGTTAGGAAACGACACAGGAGAAGACACAGCCTCTTGTTATTATGTACACATTATTAACATAATATATTTAAGTTTCATCGCCTCGGCTAGGCAGAGGTCACATCTTGCGATTTTTTTGACTGGCAGTTAAGTGGTTAAAAGGGCGAGGGTGTCTGTGGGAGCGTCTCGGTCGTGTCGCGAAAGTTTATGCAGGTATTTGTATCTCTATTTATAATACACATACCAGCGCAAGGATTAAATAATTGGCAACACACGATACCGCGCCCTGAGGAATGGCCATGTCTTGCCAAGAGAGATGTGTACATCGTGGAAGAATAAATTGAACGAAAACTAAAGTAAACGTACCTAACTAGATTTTTTTATTCATATTTAATAGAAACTATCCTTACTGGAATTCGAACCAAGGCTGTGGAGTCGGAGTTGTGGTCGGGAAACCCGGAAGATATCGAAAAATTATTAGTCTATTCATCATAATATTTGGTGAAATCTACTACAATCTATTCTTGTAACTAGAGCAGCCATACTCAACCTTTTTTCCCTCCGGGCCGCATTCCGATTTTTGGTTCTCTACGTGGGCCGCAACATATTTATAGTAAACTCTAAATATAACACATACTATACTGCACACATATTAGTAAAAACAAAATATTCCTTTGTACTTCATTCCACTTTATTTAATATGTCAGGACCGGTTTCGCTCATTACGAGCATCGTCAACTGATAATGCCTTTCCACCAAGTATTGACAGTGAACACCCTAAAAGAAAACTGCATACATATAAATGTATTATGATGTCAAAATATAACTTTTTGTATTTATGTAAATATATACATTTATGTATTCGTGTATTTTTTAAATTAAGAAAAATAACAATCAAACAAATAAAAAATACGTAAAAAGTACACAAAAAAACCAATGTATCCAAAATCTTAAATCGTTTACTTAAAAATGAGTGTGAATTTTGATATTGAGTCAAAAGAGACAAAATAATTCGTGACTATAATTATTTTGGGCCGCACGTAAGAGCTGATTGGGCCGCATGCAGGGCCGCAGGTTAAGTATGGCTAAACTAGAGTGGTCTGATGGTGAACAGATGTATTAGTTTAACATAAATATTTAAAAAAATCAAGTCTGAAAGTTTTTTATTTAAAGCCAGAATTGGAGTCAAATTCGTATGTTTTTACTTGACTCCCACACCTAGGTGTCCCGGAATTGGAATCGCTGTCCCGTATCCCGGATGAGTACTAAATTGTCCCGGAAATTTAGAGATAACTATTTATTACTTCGATTCGAAAGTCTCGGAAGAGCTAAAAAAAAAAACGAGTCACGCTGGTATTTTGGAAAAATCGGTAAATTCCTGGGTTTTTGCATTCGAAAGTCAGCAAATCGGACAAATGTCCCGGATTGACTTGCAAGAAATCTGGCAACCCTATTTATTCTCGAACCCGTGAGTTCGATTACAAAGATTACACACTAGAAAATAGTTATTCATGTTTTTTCGTTTATTTTTTTACAATATATAACATATTATTCAACTCATTTTTCATATATGATAGTTCAAAAACATTGTACAAACTGTATAGACATGAATATAGGAAATAAAGAAGGCACTAATTATCAAAAAAGAGAAAAGGTGAGTTCAAGCAAAAATTTTCTACGTGACACTTACTATATTATATTATAATGATTTTTTACAAGCTTAACCGACTTTTCGCATTTTTTGTACATATTCAAATATTCGTAATAAAATAATAATTTAATGCTAAACCTTCAATATTATTTATAACTAGTTGTTAAATCTTTTTATCCTCAGAAAGTCTATCAACGTGATATAAAATTTTCATAGCGTATCACAATGAAGTCATTTTTACTAAAGAAGTACTGAAAAAAACTGTCTATGACAAAAAAATAATACCCCATAATACTACTATACGTTATATCAATCTGTCCAGTCGTAAAATCAATCTTCGTGCAGTAAATCAATTGATATAGACACAATTGCGGATTTCTTGGGATGCTTGGCTACATTATACTATCTAGACGTAGTTCCGACAAATCCGCCCACCACAAAGACAAATAAATAATGAGGCATACACACGGAAGGCCGGAAGACAAGCAATTATTGCCTAGTTGAACTCCAATATGATTTATGGATAATATCAAGCCAAATAAAAAAAAATACTCACAGGTGTTAAAGTTAATAAGAAGCTACTAAGAGCAAAGTAGATACATATAGATTCTTGAAAAGGCTCGACACATCTTCATAGAATTATCTAATATATCCAAACGTTTCCTTAGAAAATAGCCATTAATCTGCATAATTTTAATGGTTGATACTGAACCACTCTACATGGAATACAATACATACAATAATATATTACAACATATATATATTACATAACTACAATACTTAAAGATCACTCAGATTATTAAGCTTTAAACATTAATATCTGTTTGAAATAAACCACTTTTATACGAACTCCATAAAGATCACGCCAGCTCCTATCTTGGTGAGCACTACACAAATATTGATCACTTTTTAGGTGTCCACTGTCAATTCTTGGTGGAAAGTTATTCGACTACTTACTGATAATGTTCAATATGACGGAAACCGGCCTGATTTTAAATACATAATGTTGAATTGATAGACAAATGCAACCATTTCTTTTTGCACACTGTCTATTTTAATGAAACATTTTCCTATTTGTATATATTTAATCCATGTAAAAACCTCCATGTATCCTATTTGTATGTACCCATGTAAAAACAATTGAATAAAATTGTACATATAACTACTGTTTTGTTTCGCTAAAACAATAAAGCATGATAATTAAAAATGAATTTCTGGACGTTGACAGTTCTTGTAGCTTTTTGTTAGAATTTTCTACTATCTGTTTGATTATATTTGAAGTATTTTCTTATTCAAAGATACCATGCCAATAACTCTTAAGCAATTTAATATAGTTAGCAATATATGTATATATATATGATGTAAAGTAAAGTTTCAACCAATTACACCATAAACCATCTTACCTGTTAATTTACTGCGAGTCGACTAATAAAAGTTCCGCAGTAAATCTCTGCGTGTGTGGTGAGTTAATTTTATCAATCTTGCCGTTATAAATCAATCAGGTGGCTCATCTTCCTCGGCGGGAACCGAACCAAGGCTCTTGACCTCTGCGAGCTTTATTACCTTGCCAGTGAGCCATAAATATGTCAGATATTACCGTACTTACTCACAAGCAACAACGTGAAGTATTTTAAACGTCTTCACTGTAGAGGCTAATTAAATAATACAATTCTTTATGCAAACTTCAATAAATTTTGCGAATATTTTGCCACCAAATTTTAGTAATCATATGTAATTTTGTATTGGGAGAGCAATTTTATATGCATAGTAATAATTATCTGATATTTTCAGAAATATTTGTGTTGTTTAAAATCTAATAAAGTATTTAATATATACGAATAATTACCTTGGCCTTATTACTAGTTATCAGTTGAATAGAGCTTGCCTTACCGATCAATTGAGTAACGGTTCGATTCCTGATAAGGTCAATGACAAATTTACTTTGTTTACAATTTCAATTTGAGACATAAGATGTGGGTAAGTGAGTGACTTACGAAAGTTCTCATCGAGTTTATTTTGTATGATCTAACTTCAAAATATTTGGCGCATTGGCATTAAATATCTAGCTATATATTAATTATTAAATAAATAAATTATTTTTAATAAATATTTATCTTAAATATGACAGGTTTTTCCTCACTGCTAAATTTATTTCCAATGGTTTAACCCTTCCTAATTGATGCAACTCACTAGTTAATCATTTAGTAACATAAATGTCAATTGTAGTATCGTTATTGTTTGTTTGTTTTCCTATCATCCTCCTCGCGTTTTTATTTTTATTTTTATAATATATCAGAATAGTAAAATTAAAACCATTCGTACTTAAACACGCATTTGTGAAAGTAAGATTGTCTAAGGATGCCTCTGAAAGAGGCGAAACACGTATCACAGTTTGTAGCACAATACGTGAAACAATCTAAGTTATTTTATGATTTATATTGGAAATTATGAGTTTTTATACTAAGCCCCTCTTATATTATATGAGTCAAATAATGTTCTGATTTGTAATTAGGTAAAAAAATTGAACGTCTTTAGTTTTACATTTTTTTATAAAACGAGTTGATAGCTATTTCGGTGTGCTCCATCGTCAGAACTAAGCATAAACTTATATAGACTCAGCTATATATACCGACCTAAAAGACATACATAATACATCTTAATTTAAGATTTCGACTGAAGGTGGTTGGTAGAATTTCAATGTTAAATTTAAATCGTTAAAATTATGTACATTCACACAGATTTTGTCACTGCAAAAGTTAACTTGTTATTGACAAAATCTGTGTGAATGTACATAATTTGAACGATTCAAAAAAAATACAATACATCTTGTTACTTGCTCTAGCATCCTAATTTATATTACAATTATAACACTTATTAAACATGATAAACGTTTCTAAGAACGATTTCTAGTATGGGGGTATTCAAGGCAAATTAGGTTACAATTGACAAGTGTTATAATTGTAATATAAATTAGGATGCTAGAGCAAATAATACGATGTATTGTGTATCTCTTCTAATACAGTATATATAACTGAGAATATGTAAGTTTCCTTTTTTAGGGTGTTCACTGTCAATACTTGGTGGAAAGGCATTATATTAGTAAAAAAACAATATTCCTTTGTGCTTCATTCCACTTTATTTAATATGTCAGGACCGGTTTCGCTCATTACGAGCATCGCCAACTGAATCAGTTGACGATGCTCGTAATGAGCGAAACCGGTCCTGACATATTAAATAAAGTGGAATGAAGTACAAAGGAATATTGTGTTTTTACTAATATATGTAAGTTTATTCATAGTTCTAACGATGGCACACGCCGAAATAGCTATCAACTAATTTTATAAAAAAAATGTAGAACTAAATACGTTGATATCTTTTACCTAATTGCGATGGAGTTAATGCCAATTAGGCCAATATTCTGATTTGTAGTTGAAAAAAGAGCAAGAAACGAAGTAAGTTTTTGCTGACCCTTATTGAAGAAAATATTCAAACAACTAAAAGCCCATGATGGCTTTATTATTGAGAACAATATAAAACCATCGGCTTCGTTGGCTTGTTAAAATATTAAAATCGTCACGGATCATAATATTATTTTTCCAGTTCGTGTTTATGCGTTAATGGGCATACCTTATTTTTGAATGGGTTTATTTCGCGCAATGTACTTCAGTTAGGCATTGTTCCAATGCGCACATATTCACCGTATAAAACACGACCAGGAAAATTATTATTTGAGCTTTTGTTTCGTACGTGCTTAAGCTTTCGATATTTGAAACTTTTGCTTTCATAATGGGTCAATTAATGTCTTCGGATTATTCACAAATGGCGTTTCGAAACAATGTTATGTACGGTTGAAATAATTTCGAAACTAAACAAAATTATTTGGCAATGAAAATTCTCACGAATTCAGAATTAGAAATTTAATCGAAGCTTCATAACTAGGTAGACTTATATCTTAATTTATTTAAATTATTATGAAACATATCAACGATTTGTGGAAAATATTCCCAATCGAAGGCTGTTTTGGCATTATGCCATCATTCTCACATCATCTCATGAAGCTTATGTTCTGTATAAAATTGAGGATTGGACTGAGAAAACAACACAACATATGGGCCCTCTAGAGCAGTGGTTCTCACGTGAAATTTCATTGTGGCCGCATTATAAGCATCGGCGGTCCTATGGAAATGTCTCGTGGCCGCACCAAATGTGATAACAATAGCAGTTGCATTTATTTGATTTACTATGAAACTGTTGGTGGCCGCAGCAAAATCCTCTGGTGGCCGCACATGAGAACCACTGCTCTAGAGGTAAAGTGAACCAACTAGTAAAATAGTAAAACTGTTTTTTTGGACAATCAGGTATTTATTTGGTGTTTTGTGGATTGCGTATTTTTATTTTACGGAGATAACACTGTTTATTGCAATGTGTATTAACTGAGGTTACTTTACTTTAACTATACTTTAAGACGTGTAGAATAATTACAACGCATCTAACATTTTTTCTTTCCAAAATACCCCTTGGTTGACTTCACCTCTAATGAGTCCATATATTAGTTTCTCTAAAAAATCTCTAAGGTACTAAGAGTGGATCTCTACTAGCTCTCCGTCAAAAAAATACCTACTATGTAGCCTATAAATCGGTCTCTTGGTTTCCTGACTAATATTATTTCTGAAGTGGGTATTTCTGAATTGCTTGTAATGCAATTTGTAAAAATGTAATTTTAGCGATCATGAAGAGATAAAAAGTAGTAAAATGTTTAAATATTATACATTTAATTTTTTTTGAGATATTTTTTATCAAGACTGGAGTCGTGTCAAAAAAAGAAGACTCCGACTCTGAAGATTTTTTAATCATTTCAATTTAACTTATATATTTTTATTCGATCAGACTCTTTAGTCAGTCAAACATGCAATGTCAACACTATGGACTATTGTTGTTTGATTTTTTTAAAATCCTTGTCCGCTCCCAATGTGGAGCATATGGCCTCCTAATGAAGATATCTCAACAGAAGTTTTTTCTAAAATAACTGTGTGTTACTCAGTTGCTCAACCTCACTTTTTTTTAAAGTGAGTAGTAGGGAAAGAAGGAAAAGGCTAGAACAGGACTAGTGGTTGGCTAATCGCTATTGCTACACACAGTTATTAAAGGATCAGAAGGGTGGGAGGAGAGGAAATGACGTGAATTGACATCACAAACACCCAGTCTTCGATCACAACTTTGAATTGAATAATTCTCAAATTCACTGTGATCTGACCGGGAATCGAACCCAGACCTGCGTGATCGGTAGAGCAAGCTCTAAGCAACTGGGCCACAGCAGGCGACAATATGAAATTTACCGTAAACTTATCAATGTAAATGGTCAAAAATGTACTAATGTGTATAACTAAAGCTGTCCTAGATAATATATAAGTCAGAAATTGGAGTTATATAATTTTTTTTTAATAGGTCGCTCGTTTTTCACGACTACTCCACACCCCTGTTTCTTGTAATACTTTCAAAAAACGATGGATTGAGAATTAATTCACCTTCGAAAGAATTTCGTTTTTATAATAGCGTCCGGATCATTGACTGACATCTAGAGTCAAAAAATTCAAGGTACGTATTCATTACTTGCGAATAATCCATCTCGGGCAAGGATAATTTGACGGGCGTGTACGCATTGTTTTTCATAATAAACAATTTACGTTTGACTTGTTAAATTGCGGCCTGCCTTGTTTGCTTTGGACGGCTCGCTCGCTGGAAGACGACCATCATAAATCTCCGTACCATAGTCGGTAATAATAATTGCCAGGGGAATATGAATGAATGAGTGACGCGGTAAGTGAATATGGTTCGTCATTATTAGAGGTCCGCACGGGCCCGGGTAAGAAATTTATTTCTTCAGAAAAATATTTCAGACTGTTCGTGTCACAGGTCAGCCATGATGATTTAAATTATTACCAGTTCTATAGAAAACCGTCAATTATTGTAAGTTTGTAAAAATGGGTTTTTTTCGAGCAGAGGAGTATACATCTGGGCTTCGGTTTGGGTTCGGGTAACAAGTGTGGTATTAGAATCGGGCCCGGGCCGGGTCGGACCTGAATTTTTCGGGCTCAGACCGGGTAATAGTCAGTATTAGGGATTCTCTGTCGAGACGTCCCGGGACAAAAGTCCCGGGACTTTTAAGGTTTTTCGCTGTCTTAAGTCCCGGGACTTTGTTGTTAAATGTCCCGGGACTTAAGGAAGCCAAATTGTACATTTTAATTTAAAAAAAACCATTCTAACAAATGAAAATTGGATGCAAGCAATCGCTAATGTGACCTTAGTTAATTTTGATTTAAAATAAATTTACATTGGTGTCTATCATCGGGATCAGTTTTGAAAAAAAAACAAATGTTTTTCACTATTGTACAAAGTTACCAATGTCTCAATAAGACAAAAAAATGTATAAAAGATGTATTGTGATTTGTGAAGTAACGGTCATAATTTTACCCAATTCATTGTTATTTTTTCAATACATGTACCGTTATCATCCCATTTTAGTACATACATACAAATACTTAATTTAAATAAATTTATAATTTTATTGAAGGGGAAATAAAAGTCCCAAGTCCCGGGAAGTCCCGGGACTTTGAAAAACCCGAGACTTCAGAATCCCTAGTCAGTATACATAAGCGGATGCCTCTTATTTGGAGGTAACCAATTTTATTTACCTCTTCGATTCGTATACTTGCCGGATACATTTGAAATGGAAAACAGACGAGGAAATTCATGCATGGTGAAAAGGATTCATGATATAAATTTGATTGGTACATATCTAGTTTCTAAATATTATTAAACTCGATAAAAATGTCTTTCCAAAATTAAAAAAATGTATTTCTGCGATTTATGCGTCGAAATTAATTATGTAATTTTTCCATTAAAGCAGAAATGTGCGAAGAATTTTTGTTTATTTAAAATCATTAGTTTTACGTTCCTCTTTTATGTACATATATTTATACATTCCGGGTTGGCGCGCACCACAAGACAGTTGTTCAATTAATATTTGATCTTAACCTCTTGTCTTAGAGGGACATTGCAGTCTCGAATATAATTTTATTGAAATCTACTACTAAAATTAATGTCTTCAAATAATTATAAGCCAATTACTTTACTTATGCGTAGACAAATAAAAAAACAATCGAGCTTATTTTAAGGCGTATTTTGCTTTACTACTGAGTACAGAGATGTCGATTTTTAAATATTGTAAATAGTAAAGACAAGAAATTTAAAATGCGTGCTTGCGATGACAACCGGAGACTCAAAATAATACAGTTCATAATAATTATTTAGTGTAATAAGAATCGTGTTGACGTAGGCAGTCGCCCATCGCAACAACTTAATCCAGGATGATGTCCGCCTTAAGGTCAAATAAACAGACAGAGTCCCGTCAGTGGAAATAACAAGGTTTTGTTATGCCTTCATGAGAGAATCTGGAATCTTTGAAAATATAGTGTCGGAATGTTGCATTATTACTTTTTGTTTTGCGATGCACTCTTTCGATGGATTTATAAATGAAAACAAAATTACAGTGGCTTACTTTTTAATAAAATGATTAAAACATTGTTATAACAATCTATGCATTTGTTCGGAAAGTTTAGTGATACAATATTTTTGTCTATTTACATCCTTTAAAAGAGATGCAGAAATAGATTGAAAAAAAACCTTCTCAATTATATCATTATTGTTTAATTATTTTATGTTTATCATATCGACTTTGGAAAGGAAAAAGGACGCAACCCACAGTTTTTCAAAACAGCTTTTTTTCGATAATCAAAATGTATTTAACTTTATACACGTTCTATTAAAAGGATGTAAGCTGCAAATGCCGAATTAGTATCTAAATTTATCTTTTAAGCTTGAAAAAAGGTGAGCTTGTGAGAATTGAAACCAAGAAAAAAGTTTTCCTAGATAATTTCTTAAATTAATATTAGATTATGTCAATTAAACACCAGCTTAGAACTCTCCGTTCACTTCAAGGTTGTGGATATTTCATAATATGCATATGTCCTAAAATAATCAAAAAGCGTTTTTTATGCCTCCTGTAAAATTTGCTTCGTGGGTTAGGTTAGGTTAGGTTAGGTTTACTATTAAAATTTTCAGATACAATTTAAAAAAAAAAGATAAATGACAAATTTATTGTTTTAATCATTCTGCATATAAACAAATTACGAACTATTAAAAGGGATGCCACACCAAGAAAGTATCTGCAGTTCGGAGAACGCTGAAATACAAATAAATAATTACATACTAGTTTTTTAATTTCATTCGTAGAACAATATCATTCATTATTTTTTTATAAATTAATATATATTATTAATTTTTTGATTTAGTTTATAAACAATTTACCAGACATAAATAGGGTTGCCAAAACAAGAAAATATCTGCCATTCGTAGAACGTGTGTGTATAAAGTTAAATACAGTAAAACCCCCATTTACACTAAAGTCGGGACAGTATAATTCGGGGTAGTGTAATTGGGCGAGTGAATCTCATACAAAATTAGATATTTGTTTTTTTCCGAAAAAAAATGCAAAACTAAGATTTCCCTTAGTTTTAGTGCAAAGGGCGCCAAAATCCCACTAATAGACAGTCGCCCGCTATACGTGTATAGCCTGGCACGTGTTGAATACACAGACTCTAGCCAACATTTGACTGTATGCGCGGCACAGACGACCGTCTCGTAGTAATGACAGTGGAATGTGACCGTGCAATTGGGGGATTTGCTGCGAATATTTCAAGCCAGCGCGTAATTCGAGGTAGTGTTATTGTGGGTTCCACTGTGTATAAAGGTAGTCGGAGTCGTTGACTTTTGTCCGACAGAGGTAAAAACATTCAGACTCCACGACTCCAACTCAACATGGATTTGTTACACAATCGAGCGCGCTTAGTAGACCCAAATTTATTCGCTGTACATACAAGACAGCATTTTTAGTTAAATATATTCACCTGATGATAATCTTTTGGAGTGAAAGATCATCTGGAGGTACTGAGTCTTAGTTTAACTGAAATAAAATTTATATGGGTCTGGGAAATCTTTATTCAATTACGAGCGGAATTTGGAGCGGTAAAATGTCAAGATTCTATGGCAGGATGGCCAATGTGAGAAAATAAAAAAGCGAGAAAACCTCAACGCCTAGAAAGAGAACACATTCTTAAGTAAATGAAAACGTCACAGTTATTTATGCGGGTAGATTACAGTAGCGCTACCAAAATGGGATCAAATCCGATAATGATGTCACAGAAGTGCAGTCAACCCTCCTATAGCGCCGATCTCGAGACCATGCTATAGAAACCCACTCTATAAGAGACTAATTTGATATTAAAAGTCTATTAAGTATCCTCAATTGATATCGACTGTGAAAAGGAAAAAGAACGTCACCCACAGTTTTTTCAAAACAGGTTTTTTTCAATAATCACAATGTATTAAACTTGATACGTTCTATCAAAAGGATTCAAGCTGCAAGTGCCGAATTAGTAACAAATTTAGGTTTTATGTTTGAAAAAGATGACTTTGTAAAAAATTAAAACCAAAAAAAAAGACTGAAATAAAGGTTTTTCCTAGACAATTTCTTTAATTACTTATAGATTATTGTCAATTAAACACCAGCTTAAAAGTCTCCGTGCACTTCATGGTTGTATATAATTCAAAATTTGCATATGGCCCAAAATCATCAAAACACGTTTATTGCGCCTCCTGTAAAATTTTATATGTGTGGGTTACGTCCTTTTAACTTTACACAGTCGATATGGTAAAGTATAATGATTTTGTAAATATTAATCTAAAGTTTATTTTAAGAGACTAAATATATAAAACATAACTTACATATTAATAAAAACACAATATTCCTTTGTACTTTATTCCATTTTATTTAAAAGATCGGGACCGGTTTCGCTCATTGCGAGCATTGTCAACGGATGCTTGCAATGAGCGAAACCGGTTCTAACCTTTTAAATAAAGTGGAATAAAGTACAAAGAAATATAGTGTTTTTTATTAACATAATGTCTTTCCACCAAATATTGACAGTGAACACCATAAAAGTGATAGCTTACACAGCTTAAAATTATAATACTCAAAAGACTATCACAATTGAACGCTAAATAAACACACTCTAAAGTTACAATGATAAGTTAGTGAAAAATAGTTTTGAAAAAGTCGACCTCTTCTGCTAGGTTCTTAACGATACATAACATAATATTGGATGAAAATTTATTAATTAAGTTTTTGTAAAACTGTGATCCTACCTTCGGAAAATTCTCAACACGCCACCGGAATCTAGTTCTCTGGAAAAGGGTGGGGCGTGGAAAAGGCGGGCCGATAAAATATGTCATTAAGTGCGGAATGGAGACCATTAGGTACCGAATGAAAGCAAGAGTGCTAAATTGATATTGTTATGGAGGCAAAAATCGTGGCTGCAGAGGCGTCTAAATTGAGGAAATTTTACAATTTAAGGGCGCCATGTCTTTTATCAGCACGATTGTGCAATTTTATCTGAAGGGATTGTTTATTAACCAGGGAGAAGTGGAAAAGAAAATATGACATTAAATATTTTACAACTAATGGCATTTTAAATTGTTAAAATGTCATGTATACATTTTTGTTCAGTAGTAGTTTAGTGTATGCTGGATATGTATTTAATGTAATTTTTTGTTGTTGAGTAAAATAGGTTTTGATTGGTATTTAAATTGGTAAAGTGTCGTAGATTTTAAATATTCATGAAAATATCAAAGTATTTAGTTCTACAATTTTATTATAAAATAAGTTTATAGCTGTTTCGACGTGCGCCATTGTCAGAACTGTGTTTAAACATGCATTTACTCAGCTATATATATTGCTTTAGAAGGAATACACAATACATCTTGTTATTTACTCTAACATTAAATTATAATTAAATTATATTGCAATTATAATAGCACATTTATTAGACCTAAATTAAGTGTATCTGAGAACGAAAGAAAGATATCGGTAGAGGTCAAGATAGCAGGCATACATTTAAGTAATGAATACTGTTATTTAAAAACGAAGAAATTGTGAAACAATGATTTATTGTACAATATTATTTAGTAGCTTTTTTTGTTTTCATCTATATTTTCTCTGTATGTAATTTTTTTTAATGACTCACAGCGATATCAAAAATTATCGTGCGAAAATTCATGTAATTATCCACTTCATCCCATACACTTTGTGCGAAAACAAAACGGGATAAAAGACAACATTTAGTCGCATAGTTATTATTTTTTTTTCTTTAAATTATGAGAAAAAAGGCCCTCGGTCCGACATAATATATTATTGTACACCACCGGAGCATAACAAATTGATTTTTTTAAATTACGCGAATTTTCGGTGAAAGTTCATTTCGAAATAAGTAATTTCGTGGCTGTAATTTGTAATAGCGGTAATTTACCAATCTTATCATTTATCTAAAGTGGGTCGTTAGCGGTTAAAGTCGTTCGGCGACATTATAAAAGTACGCACTATCCATACATATTTCTTGTAATTCGTGAAAAATGTATCTGCCTAGTGCCTGTGCTAAAACTCATATCAAATACATACCTAGAAAGCCTAAGTTTAAGTATTACGTTGAAAATGAAGTATATTTTCATACAATTGTTTGTTGGAAATATATTTTCACATTTTTTTTACAGAAAGCTTTGGAACTATTTTTTTATCATTTAAAATGATAATAGAATATTTTTTCACGTGTACATAATGTCGATTGAATAAAACAATAATGCTGGTATCAGGAGAACAGAGTGAGACGTGGCATGTAATTGATTGTCGTGGTGAAGTTATATTCAAAGCATTGTAACTTGTAACGCAGAAACTTACTTATTCATGCAGAATAATTCTTATTACCGTTTAGTTATTGCTTTTCACCAATGCTGTCCTGTTAATTTCTGACACATTGTAAATCTTATTACTGAAAACAATGTTGGTTTCAACTCTCATTGTATTTTACCAAGCATGGATGAAATGATAAGAATAAAGCAATCTAAAACTAACGAAAGTGTGTTAACAAGTGTGCATTTTTTATAAAAAATATTCAAATAATTTTAATTAAAAACTATTGACGCAAAATACTATAATTATGAAACAATTTTAATTTTTTTATCCATGTCCATTCCCAATGTGGAGCATATGGCCTCTTAATGGAGGTATCTCAACATAAGTTTTTTCTATGAGAACTGTTTGTTAACTCAGTCGCTCAAACTCACTTTTTTTCAAAGTGAGTAGTAGGGAAAGAAGAATAAGGCTAGAACAGGACTAGTGGCTGATTAATCGCTATTGCTACACCCAGTTATTAAAGGATCAGAAAGCTGGGAGGAGAGGAAATAATGTGAATTGACATCACAAACACCCAGTCTTCGATCACATCTTTGAATTGAATAATTCTCAAATTCGCTGTGATCTTACCTATTCTTAAAAATTCAGACTTGTTAACACATTATAGGCGGGACACGTAAAAATACGTTTATCGCGTACTGTCGGTTTTGTTGGTATATTGACTCATAATTTAATGGTTTCTTCAAAATAACTGCCGCGGCAAGTGACCCTTTTTGACAATAAGCAATAAGCCTCACAATTTATTATGCCCTGAATGTTCATTCACACATAGTATTTTTTTTATCAGTTTTCACACTTCCAGTGATTGTAAATTTGTAGGAATGAGGATTTTATACTATAATTATTTATATAATTGTATGATATGGATTAATGCTATTTTTTATACAGAATATTTTGAATATTTCATATTGATAACAAGTGGAGTGCTATCAAAATTAAAATTCAAAATGTTTTTATTTTATTTTTAATGATTAAATGTCAAATATAATTTCTTTGAAAATTTCAGCCGAAAATATTGTTTGGCTTAGAAGTTGTGTTGATTTTAAGAATGTAATATATTTTTGCGCTAATCACTAAAAAAACACCCGCTTACAAAGTGTTAAGATCTACAACTAAGATATCGATATGGTTGATTATTTTACGCTACATTGCGTATTGTGTACTTAAGTATATTAAGTAACATTCAATTGTTTAAATAATTATTGACGTCGATCACTACGCCACATGCCCGAAATATGAATAGTTATGTACAACCCCATTGCATTGAAGGCGAAAAGATAATTTTCAATAATCCCCTGTGGGCAAAATAAACCGGGTTTCGGTTGTTTGTTAAACGGGAAATAAACCGGTTAACTGATTTCGGTTTAAATCGGTCTGGATGCCCTAATTATACGTCTATTCTACACTTCAAAACATATACAGGTGGACCTCTACTTTCGCACAATTCGCTATTTCGCACATTCTTAGAAAATCGTTATTTTTAGATTTTTTAGCGATAATGCAAAAATGTTTTTTTTCTGCAAGTAACGGCTGGTTTGCCTAATTTAAAGCGAGGTATAATTGTTATTTACATAATATTAAATTCATTGGACAATCGGCTGATGCAGATAGAGATGCTGGAAAAGACTTTATTTCCTCATTGCCCAAAATTATTGAAGACGGAGAATATAATACCCCATGTCAAATATTCAATGTAGATGAGACTGGTTAATTTTGGAAAAAAAATGCTTAATCGTACATTCTTATCAAAGGAAGAATCAGTTGCCCCTGGGCACAAACCTTCTAAAAACCGATTGATATTGCTTCGTGATGAAAATTTAGCTGGTGATTTAAAATTGATGCTAATGTTAGTTTATTATGCAGAAAATTCTAGAACATTGAAGCGAAAAGATAAACACAACTAACTCTTGACAAGTTTATTAAAAAAATCTTAATGAACAATTTTGGTGTTTTTTTAGATACCTCTACTTTCGAACATTCAACATTCGCACACGTTTTCAGGAACAAATTGTGTGCGAAAGTGGAGGTCCGCCTGTACAATGTGTGTGCATATAGTTTATAATATAAACCAGAGAGAGGAAAGATGTGGCACTAGAACATTCTGATTTTACTCTTATTTTATGGGATGTTCTGTCGAAGGCTTGACATGAAAACAATTTACTCGGATGTCTTCCTCGGTCGGCACTTTATCGGCAAATAAAATTCCGCTAAATGAAATAAATGTGCAATAAATTCTTCTGATCGTTTAGCCGCCAATAAAATCTTGTCAACATGAAAGAGATGAGTAGTATTTGGATAGAGTATAGATAAACATACAACAGTCTTAGCAGACGAGCAACTTTCATTTTCACAAATGATAAATATACCAAACACCGTATCTCATATCGACCCATAGTCGGCAAAAAAACTTAAATGACACAATTTGTTAAATTGCGTTTTAAGCCAATAATTGTTCAATATCGCAACCCTCCAGAGACGAAAGTGATAAAAAAAATATTTTTTAAGCCATATTGAAGTCACGGATAACTTAACTAAAAAATATATTAAACTAAAAAATATATTAAAAAAAACGCAAATTCGTTGTGTAAAAACCCTGCATGACATATGGGTATGCTCATCTTTTTATTACCCTGTAATATTGCGTACGGACAGTGGTAAGGACGAGCGTGACCGTATGGGCACCCATACATTCAGGGTCGAAATAATTTCAATACAAATATATTAGCAAAAGAACTGTAAATAATTTGATGATTCAAACCGTTTCAAAAAGTGCTTTTAGTGGCCGTTTTTGTCCCCGCGGCTGATAACTAACTGAAGTCTGTACCCTTATTAACCAAATATGAGTGAAAGCAACGATATTCAGGTAGAAAAAGGATGAATAGTGGGATCAATAGACAACGGTGTTTACTATGACCATATGGTCACGCTCGTCCTTGGAGGGTTAATCTAATGCGTCAGTCATAAAATTTTTAGAGCGTTATCTCATTCGCCTGAC
Organism: Himalopsyche anomala; assembly: GCA_031772345.1. NCBI lineage: Eukaryota > Metazoa > Arthropoda > Insecta > Trichoptera > Rhyacophilidae > Himalopsyche > Himalopsyche anomala. The sequence goes on along the minus strand of CM062837.1, from coordinate 1,772,413 downwards.
CTATTTTATGATCCGTGCATTTTAGTGTTTTGACTTGTTATCGTTTGTTCCATGTCGACCCCGGTTGAGAAACGCTGATCTAGAGAACTGAAAGAAGTCAGACAATTTTATTATACTAAAAATAGAATTTAGTGTAAATCATTTAATTTAACAAATGCGTTCAAGCTTTGTCGACTATAAAGCGGAATAAAACGGTTCATAAAAATAGGTTAACTGGTAAAAAATATTTGATTCGATTTTCCAGTTGTTTAAAATATTAAGTCAAATTCTATACCATGAAAAAGATCGCATTAACCTTTGAATTATAAATACAACATGTATAATTAAATATTTCACAACAAAACTATTTTTTTGACATAAGTACACCTAATTCTCTTTTTACACGGTTTCGAAATAACATGGTCAAATGTAATCGAATTGTTATTTTATTTATTTATATTCACTCTATCTCTTTTAAACGTTTTTTTTCATTTTTAGATACTTATTTCTAGTGTAAAAAGAGAATCGAGTGTTTTTAAAGTTTCATTTTACTTTCCGGCTATATTCCATCATAATTTATTAATAATTTCCTTTTTAAATGCTGTAAACTTTTACGCTTTCTAAATATAAAATAAGTGAAATTTGTAATACATGTAAATATAAGGTACATATTATTTTTATATCCATATTATTAAATCAGTGAATTGGCAGATAATTTTGATTTAATTTAATTTTTACTCTTAAAATAAAACGTTTTAAGAAAAAAAATATACAGCCATGCTTATGATTCTAAAAAAGATTTAAATAATCAAAAATTCTTTCAGTGTTTTACGCATTATTCTTGCAACTTATCCAAGAACTTAAAAATAATTTTATCAGATTGTTTGAAGAGGCGCCTGGCGATTATAAAGAGAAGATTTTTTCAGTGATTCGTAATCGAAATCGAAATTTTAATTAAAAACAAAGATACTGCAAGTTGGCCTGGGGGCTTTTAAAATTATTTCAGCCCACTCGCCGCTCTACCCCGCTCTCCCCTAAATCGTTCCCATCGTCCCGTCAATGTAAATAATTGTATAATTTAGACGCGATTGCCCCGGCCAAGGGGAAATCACTTGAAAAGTGTATGAAAGGTAATTAAAACTTTTAAATATTGAAACGATTTTAATTTGACTTTCGTTCCTCGATGAATTTCAATTGAAGGTGGGCATTTATTTGACGATATTAATATTGCCCGCCTCTGTAATATTGAAATAATTAAAGTAAAAATCGACCCGTGTTTGATTTGCCGAATGGTAAATACTAAATAACTCTGATCTGCCAGGAGATTTGAATAAAAATAAATATGCCCAAAAATGAAAATCATCAATGGAATATTTCGACTCCGTACTGTCAATAACCATAAAGTCGAAAAGTTATGTCTTCATTAATATCTGGTAAAATAAATATTGCAAAAGTCGCGTCCGTGGTGCAGTGGTTAACGTCGATGGCTTCTGTGGCGGACTTCACGGGTTCAAGTATCAGTAAAACAATATTTTTCAATCGATTATTTTATTTTGTTCAAAGCCAGGTAAGTGTATGTAATATCTTAAAATTTCCTCCCACCCTTTCAATCCTAAAATAACTATTCTAGTCCTATTCTAGCTCTATCCTTTTTATCCATACTCTCTTAAAAAATGAGAAGTTTAGCAACGAAGTAACAAGTAGTTCTCGTAGAAAAACTTTCATTGAGAAAGGAGACCATATGCTCCACATTGGAAGCGGAAATGAATTGAAAAAAATATCCAAATTAATGGAAATTAAAGCTTTTCTTGATAGACTCAATTCTCAATGAATATGTTCAAAAAAGAGAATGCACAGCTTTATCTAGCAATCAGGGCTGCTTTCGTTCTTCCTAATGTTTTAACTTATCCATTTTTTTTTTTTGTAATTTAGTATTTCGGTATTGATCAGTGAAGATACCGGTTTCGGTAATGTCTAGCTGAGACAAACAAAGACATTACAGGCTGTAAAGCATTGGTGATAAGCTTATTTTTGTTTCGAGGCTTGGTGATACTTCAAATTATTGCAATTATGCAAGAATCTGTGTTATATGTTTTTTCGTTAATCGGTCATTTATTGTAAGCTGATCGCCCCGAAACCCGAAAGTCATTAATTTTTGTTATTTATTTATTTGGCGAGATGCTCTGACGGCATAATTAACCTGTTAAGGTGGTCTTGGTGGAAGGTTGGCTTGTGTGTGGTGAGTGGCCTGCTCGGCCACCTGCGAGCATTGCAATTGATAATTTGCATAACCCTTCTTCTGCTGAGTGATGAACTCACTTGCGGCAGAGCCGCACCGACGAAACTATGTCATAATTCAATAAATCATGTGAATATTTATTTTTATCGTGTAGGGTTTCGAATAATTTTTGATAATATTTTGCCAACAATCTGCGCAACAATAAATATATTTAAAAAAATGTTATTTTTTACCATATACCCTTACTTTTATCTCAAAGCCAGGTTTGCTGTTGAGTGGTTAACGTCTTTGATTTAGGTTGCGTTGCTGACAAGTTCGAACAGTTTTATCTGTAGCAATTATTTTGATTTTTTTATTGGAATCTGGTTTATTCTTTATTCTTATTGTTATCGCGATTGCCAGAGCTTATACGTAGTTGAACGATAGCTAGTGGTTATCAAGTTGGTTACAAGGCTTTTATGAAGAATGTATGTAAACGCATATAGTGATAATACCAGGAAAGGCCAATCATTAATCCAATAGGTGGGAATAAATGTAGACATCACAGACATCCATTCCTTTGAAAACAACTCCATGATCCGATTAAAAAATTAATATGTAATATTATTTCGAGTCTGTTGACATCGCAGCTGAAAAGGACGATCATTGAACACCCAAGAATGTTGAACACTCGACCATTAGACTGAAATATACAGGCAATCAATAATGATGCTTTAATAAACAATTTACGATATAAAAGAGCCTTTTTTTACCATACTGGCCACTTCGATGTCATCGATGGATTCGGCGGTAATTTTTTGAAGGTTCATTTTCAATATAAAAATTAATTAATTAATTATGTTACTCCACTTGTTGTGTAACAAAATGTAACACGTGTTTCGCCTATTTGAGAAACATTGTCAGACTTGCCATAGAAAGGTTAACGAATAATGATTTATCATTAACCTTTTTTTTATTTTTTTTTATTCGTAAAATCTGATGATGTTGCTCAAAGATGCAAAACACGTGTCAAATTTGGTAATACAAGTGGATATTATATTAATATTAATAAATTTTCAATATCTTTACTTACAGAAACTACAATTAATTATCACCGATTCTGCCCATCTTTTTTGGAATATTGTTTAGTATACTTGCTATTTACAAATCGTTCTGCAGAAGTAGCAAACTTCGTAAACTATTCAGGAATAGGTAGCTAAAAAAAAGATAAAATAAACATTAGCTAAGCCATACTAAAATCACGATAGAAGTACAATGGTAACAAAAATATTGAGGCGGTGACAAACTTAATTATATTCAATGAATGTTTATTCGATATAAATATTTATAAATACAATTATAACAAATATATGCTCATGGAAATATTATCATAGTAATGATACCGATAATAAGCAAATTAGCATCATTATCTTGAAAAAAATATACAGTTTTCAATTAATAGCGACAAAGCAAGATTTTACTAAATTTGAATCGTTCAAATTATGTACATTTTCACAAATTGTATCACTAACGACCCGGGTTTCGCCTTTCGGCATATTTATTAGTATACATTTTTATGAAATCTTCTCTCTTCAAGTTGATATTTAAATAATAAATTTAAAATTAATAAGAACACAATATTCTTTTGTACTTTATTCCACTTTATTTAAAAGGTCAGGACCGGTTTCGCTCATTGCGAAATCAGTTGACAATGCTCGCAATGAGCGAAACAGCGTAAAGCTTTTAAATAAAGTGGAATAAAGTACAAAGGAATATTGTGTTATTATTAATATAATGCCTTTCCACCAAATATTGGCAGTGAACACTCTAAAAGTGATAGATTTAAAAGTTTACTGTAGCCTGATCTGCCTATCCATAACTCTCTCCGAAAAGAGGAGGTTGAGTAAATGATTAACAAGCAGTTCTCACCGAACAAATTCTGGTAAAACTATGCTTCATGATATGTCCAAATGGAAGAAAATATGGCTTCAAATGTGTATGTAACGCATAATAGGTTGAAAATACATCATATTCTATAATTTATAATTTATCGAATAATCTATAATTCTCAGTTCAAGTTCATCCGTGCAATTGAACGCCTGAATATGCCGAAAGGCGAAACCCGGGTCGTTAGTGATAAAATTTGTGTGAATGTACATAATTTGAACGATTCAAATTTAACATTAAATTCTCGCAAAATTACCAACAAAAGGGATTTCCTGGAAGTTTATTCCAAGAAAGATTAATAATAAATACTAACGTTTTCAAATAACATGGCATTGGCGTTATTAATGTGGCCCGCGGGTCATTATTTCAGTTCGCTTCCCTTAGTTAGGTAATAATAAATTCGAGGAAGACCAGTTGAATAATTAAAGCGATGAGCGTGTCTTGGAATAATTTCGCCTCATTTCTCATCTAGTTTACTTACCTTTTACTCTATTCGTTTTAGTTTATTACATAAGATGAAATACATTTTCTGAATAGTTTCAACAATGTCTGTAGCGATTTACATAACTCGGAAGAAAATCTTTGTAATTAAACGAATTTCAGCAATATTAAACATTGTTTTTTTGTTCATTCTGGAAACATTGCAGCGTATACTAAAATTACAATGCAATTTGTGTTATATAATACACATATGCCTTTCAATTGTGATATCGATAACCATAAGTTGACAACACGTAACCGACATTTGTTCAATTTTACAGGAGAGCTAAAAAACTGTATAAATAAAAAAATATTGGGAAATAAATGAAAATAAAAGACACATTGTAGTAAAATAATTATTATTTATATTTAAAATAATCTGTTGACACAATATTAATTAAATAAACTTTTTACTAACAGGAATGTTTGATAAGAGTTAACAATTTTAATTTTGTTTTTTATTTTATGATGATACGAGGAAACAATTTCAAGTATTTTGATCAATTCAATGCACCTGAACTGTTTTAACTTAATCCATATACATACTTAATAATGGACAAATTATACTTAATTGTTATATATATTTTTTAATCCAGTTACGGACTGTTCACTCTCCAATACAAAATGTTGCAGTAAACATGTTGGAATTTTTTCTCACCTATTATCAAATAGTAGGAAAACGATGTAGGTCTTCTAATATCTTCTGGCAGTTCGGTGGGCCTTTTTTTCTGTTACGTGTTTCCAACTTTAGAATTATTTCAATGAAAAATATTTTTTGTAAATTACGAAAACGAAGCTTGAAAAAACAAAGAAAATAATATGCATAACTCATTTTATGAAAAAAATGTCGGTTACGTGTTGTCAACTTATGGACATCGATATGCTCATTCTGTTATTATTAATGTACCAATACGTAGTCATTTCAATTCGCCCCCTGATGTTTTGAAAGAAGAATCGAGTGCGTGTTTTATTATCTATCCATTTTGTTTATCTTTCATACAAATTATATTGTGATTTGAATTATTTCACTTTTTATGACAACTCAGCACATACGGTGTTAGAAGACCCCTACGACTAATATCAGTAATAGCCTACGGCATGGGTTACGAACCCCGTGCCCTCGGGCGCCATGGTGCCCGCCGACTGATTCCGGTGCTTTCGCCAACCAATTTAGGCAAATCGTTAAATTCCTAGGATTTTTGTCAAAATACTTGGAAGAGCTAAAAAAACGAGTCACGCTGATAATTTGGGGAAATCGGTAAATTCGTTATAGGGTTTTGAGATTTTGTAATTCCTTGAAGAGCTAAAAAAAAAAAGTTTGGGTTTTGAGATTTTGAAAAAATGTGGTGCTCGTTGCCCTACCAATATTTTAGATTGCGCTCTAGGGTCGAAAAAGGTTGTTAACCCCTGGTCTACGGAGTAGTAGACGTAACCACCCTATGTCAAAGTCGTGCAATCTATGGTTCAATGATATTCATCGAATTTATTTATTTTATAAATCATATTAAGGGGGAGGGGTTTGCGAGAGTTTTTTTGTTAGGGCTCTAAATTTATAACTTCGCCACTAGTGTACATCGTCAGAACTACGCTATAAAAAATAGCTCACACGTTGAGAACCGGAGCATTATTTTCCCGTGATAAGCTAGCCATAGTCCCGGAAAGGTGCTTTCACGTCATGTTCTATCCGTTCAAATAGAGCCACAATTGTGATATTTGGCAACATTTTTAAGAAATGACTCGTTATACCTATTATACTAGATACTTAAATCATTTAACAGTCATTCTATTTTAATTTTTATAAAAAATTGGCACTTTTAGAAAGTCATTGAGAAAAAAATACTTTCTTCAAAAATAAGCTAGCGCATATGATAGTTTGGGCCGGGACCGAGTGAGTTAATCTTATTCTTGTAGAATAAGCCACATCAGTTGATACTGCTCGCGATGAGTGAAACCGGTCCTGATCAAATAAATTTTATGTGGAAAAAGTATTAAAAATCTTTTATTAATTTTATTATAAAGCCATTCCACCAAGTATTGACAGTGAAAACCTTAAAAGTGATTAAAAAAGATACCTTTAAAATAATTACTTGAGTAGAAGTTGTTGTATCTGTAATCTCATAATGTAGAATTTTAAAATAAATATTATATAATTCGACTACGGGTTTACAGTAAAAAGTATTAAAACCAAAATATTTTAATTATTTAAACGAAATAAATGCGTATTTAGCGTGCGGTTTATAATTATCGTGGGTAGATATTTTAATAACCCGTTCAGATATAACCCTGAATTAACCAAAACTCTGACAAAATTAACCAAATTAACCAAAAAAAAAATTTAAATTAACCAAAACTCTGAAAAAAAGTACTGACTCAGTGTTTAACTGGGTTTCATAATGTCAATATGCAATAATTATGAGCTGTCATACAAATTGCGCAGTTGCCATCTGTCAAAATTACAGTAAGTATACGCTTTTACAATATATCTGATTTCACTTAAGATTTTTTGTGAAAAAAAATACATCATTTTTGCAGTTCTTTTAATTTATGTTGCATACCCAAAATCAATGTTGTTTACAATAATTTATCATTGTTGGAAAAATATTTGATTTTTTTATGAAATCGCAATACAAAGTCAAAGTTTATTTTTTCCTCAAGCTAGATTTCGCTTTGCTAGAAAGATTTTTAAAAACATAGCTAGGCAAGTAAAATCTGTCGGTAAGTAAAATGTGAAATATCTTTATTGCAAACATCAAAGAGAGTAGTTATTTATTTGAAATAAAATGACAGAATGTACGATTTATGCGGTGAACATTTTTTATTACCCCGTTTTTAATATGTATTTTTTTTACCGAGCATTATCTGATGAAGATCAACTTATGCAATTCTGTATGGAAAAAGGGGATAAATGCTTTAACAAATGTATTTTGATCTTTTTTTATTATACTTAATCGTTATTTTGACATGAAACCGTTATGGCGTTAACATATTAATATGTTAGAGCAGCGATTTCCAACCTGGTAGAGGCGCTTCCCTTGTGAGGCGTGGGCTATTGCAAAGGGAGGCGGGAACAGTCCAAAGTATTTATTTAATCTTTAAAACGTGTCATTATTACTATATGAAATAAAAAACGGAGAAGCGCGAAAATATTTTTTTGTTCAAAAGGAGACCGGCGTAGTAACATAAAGGTTGGAAACCACTGTGTTAGCGGATTCGACAGTGAATATTTAATAGGAGATTTTGTCAGATATACATACATATACATACATATAAAGTATAGTCAAACAGAGTCACAATACAATTATATCAACTGATTTGTTGTTAGTTTCTCACAGTAAACTCGCCACCAACCAAAACTAATTGGGCGCTTTTTATACTGGACATGACCAATTAAGATTAAATTGTAAATGAAAGTTTACTGCAAATAGTCATTTTATTCTGGATTCTATGCGTATGAAGGTATTAAATAATTTCTTTTTCTTTGGCATAATTCATTACATTTTAAAAAATTAATTATACTTAAAGTTAGGGTAAAATTTAATCAAAATAACGTATGTTCTAAATATTGAGTGTCTTTTATGTATTTTTTAAGTTTATTTAAATTTAAAATTTACTATCATTTACATAAAAAAATAATTACAAATTACTTATAAGTTAATTTTTTTCGCAATGTTAAAAAGAATCGATTAGTGAACAAAATAACATTTAAAGAAGTTAACTGAGTAAGCTTAGGCAGTCTAATTTTATACATATAAAACAGGCCTGTGGAGTCGGAGTCATGGAGTCGCGATGTTTTGGTCGGAGTCCAAACTCCACAGCCCTGATATAACGTAGTAGTCGTCTGAAATCACTCACTTTCACGTAGAATATGTTGACATCTGAAGTAATACTGTTTAACATTATTAAAGCTTTACCCATTGGTAGGCTGGTTCTTCACATTAGAAGAACAAGCAATACATGTATACGATTAAACGACGTACAAAATAATCAAGAACATTAAGTTATATATTATCATATTTCCGTTTAAGCCAAAAGATGTATATGTTCAGGTAAATTTCTCTTTGGGAGTTTAAGCCATTAAAGGTGGGCATACCAAAGAGAAATTAGATAGTAGTAGTTAAAGCCATCTTTAAGAAAAAACGGTGCGCATAATGGCAGGAAAACGAAAAAAAGTAATTTTCTGCGAAGTAAGTTGTAAGGGATGGATAATAATTATTGCAAGTGAAGTATCAGGCAAGCAGAAGCTTGCAGGGAGATCGCGAAAGGAAATTAATAAAAGCCAGAGATAGAGAGCTCATTAGATGCGATATGACTAATGGCCCATTTCACGATGAATAAAATATTTAAGTGGCGGAAAACTGGCCATACATTATCGGGGTCGCAGAAATCGAGGCGGGCTGCTGGGGGGCGCAGAAGATGATTAATGGAGCGCCGGTGATTCGTCCGGAAAAATAATGGATTTTCACGGGGGAGGAAATGAACAGAGGAAAGTCGACCCCGAATTCTGTCGATAAGTTATCCGGGGGACCTCATCTGATATGCCAGCGGCTCGAATGAAATTGATATTATTATGTTTTATTGATTTGTTCGGTAACTGACTACGGGTTGCCAGAATTTCTCTGTAATTTTAACTATTTGATTTATTTAAAATAATAAAACACTCCACTGTAATAATTCCACATTTTTTTTTAATTTTGATTTACTGGCTTATTTCACTATTGATAGAAATAATAAAAATATATCGACTGTGGAAAGGAAAAAGGCCGTAACCTTCAGCTTTTACAAAACAGCATTTTTTCGATAATCACAATGTATATAACTTGACACACGTTTTATCAAAAGGATGGAAGCTGAAAATACCGAATTAGTATCTAAATTTAGCTTTTAAGTTAAAAAAAAAAAAGGTTTGTGAAAATTGCAGCCAGGGAAAATTACCTAAAAAAAGTTTTCCTTGAACAATTTATTAAATAAATATTAGGCTAAGTCATTAAAAAAAAGCAGTTTATCAGTCACCGAGCACTTCAGGGTTGTGTATATTTCATAATTTCATAATTATGTGTGGGTTACCTCCGTTTTCCTTTCCACAGTCGATATAATAAACTATTTAAAAGCATTTGGCGTTGCAACTAAAAATAGCCATGGTGCCAGACAGTTTTTCAATCTCAATAAATTCGAGAAAAAGAGACATAACAAATATCCATACCTCTAATTTTAGATATATTTTAATTTTATATTGACCTTTCCGAGTCTCGAACTTGAACCCATGTCCCATCACAAGGGTAAAGTTCTTACCATTAGAGTCTACATCAGCGGTACTCAACATATTTTTCGTCTGGGCTGCATACTGGTTTTTTCTACGTTACGTGGGCCGCAGCATATTAATAGTAATACGTTAACCACTTGAACACCAATCGGACACAGGTGTCCGGAACATATACAAGCGAACACGGATGTCCAAGACATTAAAAAAAAATACTTGGTATTCTAATAGAATATAAGCAATATATATCATATATACTATCTATACTGAGTCAATATAGGTATTTAAAATATCGAATTCGAGTGTATTCAAATTATTTATCTCGAAAACACGCAGTATTTCTGGGACATATTAATGATATACATATTTTCGCGGTATTCAAACGGTTAATGTACCTCATAATATAGCGACGTAGAGTATCCAAAATATTCATTCAATTATGTAAAGTTTGGCAGAAAATACTGGTTAATATACGTGATTATGACTGTTTTGTGCCACAAATTAAATCTGAATAGGTCGCAGGTTGAGTATTGCTGGACAAGACCAGAGATGCTGACATTGATGATGATGATTATTACATAAAACTGCATGATACCGAGTTCGCCCCTGTTAAACTTACTCGATTCCTCAAATGCATTCCCTTCATTAGCATGTATTTTTTACTCATGAATATTCAGAGCACTCTCAAACATTTTTATAAATTTCAATTTAAAATGTTAAATTGTTTTACGTAAAAAAAAAACTCTTATGCGCGCACGTCGACGCATCCAGCAGAGGTTAGTATGTATTATTTATTTTACAAATCGACATTCTTAAGCGTATTAATCATAAACGAGAAATGACAGGGATTGACTTAAGGAATACAAAAAAATAAAACAAACACCAAAGGGTACACGGATGAACGTTCAATAATATATTATACAAATATAATTTAAAAGACTAGTATCATTTAACTATTCAATTATTGTAATCTTATATTCTATAATATTTCACTTTTAGGGTGTTCCCTGACAATACTTGGTGGAAAGGCGTTATATTAATAAAAACACAATATTCCTTTGTACTTCATTCCAACTGTCAACTGTCAACATTGTAACTGAGCTCGCAATGAGCGAAACCGGTCCTGACCTATTAAATAAAGTGGAATGAAGTACAAAGGAATATTGTGTTTCTATAATATTTGACTTAGTAAAGATTTGACACTATTTTTTAAGTGTTTTAAAACTGCTTGGAAATAACATCGCTATAGAATATTATAACAATAGTACAAGTGTCGAGATGACAAATTAAAACGAACAAACGTAAAAAATACTTAATTAAATCAATACGTAAACTACTTTAAACTATTATATGTTATTATAATGATATTAATTACTATAAAGCCTTTGGTTTGATTATAGTAAAAATGTTACATACATTCTACGTTTATGGTACGGTTTTTTTATTGCTTTTAAATTGTTTTTGAGACAAATTTAACATGTTTAATCACAGTTATAGAAAATAACGACGAAATTTAGTAGAAATTTCGAGATGAAATTGACATCAATTCAACTTGAAAACATCATTAACTCTAAACCATATTTCTGACTATTTTTTTTACATGGTTGCTGTTTTTTTTATTGACTTGGTAGAACTCCATTTTAGTAGGGTAAAAATAGCAACGTATTTAGCACTTCAGTTTTTATATTTATTAGTTGATAGCTATTACGGCTTTCGCCATAGTCAAACTGTGATTAAATGATGAATGATGAATCATGAAAATGAACTATAAAAATGTAAATAACCCTATTATTGTTGCTGTTTTTCTTTGGAATGATGTAAGCTGCAAATGCTGAATTAGTATCTTAATTTAGCTTTTATGTTTGAAAAAAGATGAGATGTTAAAAATTAAAACCAAGAAAAAGACTGAAAAAAGGTTTTTCCTTGACAATTTCTCTAATTAATATTAGAGTATGTCAATTAAACACAAGTTTTGAAGTTTTCGTGCATTACAATGTTGTGTATATTTCATAATTTGCATATGGTCCAGAATCATCAAAACACGTTTTTTGTACCTCCTGTAAAGTTTGCTATGTGTGGGTTACGTCCTTTATCCTTTCAATGTCGATATATATACATACATACAATAATTTCATAAATAAGTATTGTTTTGGTGATAAGTCATTTTATTTCAAAATAAAATAAAAATGACCGATATCTCTTATTGCAAGCATTCTGATCTCACCTTTATTAAGATTTGTGGAATTAGTACAAAAACTGTATTGTTTTTAAAAATATAATTCCTTTAATGAATTGCCATTATATTAGACTTAATTTTATTCTATACCTTATCAAAATTGCATTGTTAATTTTTAACCTTTAAATTTATTGTAAATACAAAACGCTTTGTGCGAAATTATTTTTAAATGAAAAAATGTTTATGTTTTCATGCGTTTTACATCGATCGCGAATATTGTACGTTTCACATTGTAATTCTATTTGGGTCCAGTACCCCTGCCAGCGACTACTGCAAGCGGAAATTTATTATGAAAATATTTTCAGGCTTTAGCATGAGGCTTCTAAAAAAAGATGAAACGAGCATACGGTGGATTTTATTTCTGATATTTAGTGTGATTAATGAACTGAGCTTATTTTCGCCAGACGAATTTTGGTGAATGAGGTTTTATTATATTTTGTTATATGAATTTAGCATTATAGCCACTTAAACGATCGGTAAATATGGCCTTTTCATCTGACTTTTCATTGAAATATTGTAATATTTTATTTGCTTGATTTTTTTATTCAGAAATTTCGTGTAGGTACATTGAAAAAAAGCTTGCATTAATATAGTTTTTTTTCGAAGTTGTGTGTGCTTGAATTTTTAAGGATAAAAACATGTTATATTAGGTATCAATAAAGATTTATTTAATGGTGGTAAAACTATTTTCTGAATTTAAAAATAAATATGAAATCGTATTGCATGCATTCACTATTTGAACTACATAATGCATTTTCTCCTTGAATTTATAATGGACACATTGAAAATTATGTAAAATTTGATAACTTTGTTACTTCACTTGTTGTGTTACATACTCTGTAATTAACCTTTCACCATCAACAGACAGAAAATCGCTAGGTTTAGTTATAAATTATACAACAAATAATACAACAATGTTATCAAATCTAATTTTATATTACATTTATTTCGATAACATCTAATATATAAAAATGAATGTTCGTTTGTACGTACTCTATGTATGGGCTGCCAAACCGCTTATCCGATTGCAATAAAACTTTGACAAACCTTTTGATTGCACTTGCGCGAAGGTTATACTAAAATTAACTTACAGTAGGTGGCGCGTGTGTCGTACCGTAAACAATCGTCAGCAAACGTCAAACAGACAGAAAAAGAAAACATGCACCTCAATAAACACAGTCAAAACACAAACACTTTCTTTATTTGTGTGGCATTGCATCGCTTGCCATGAACCGGCTAGTAATAAATAAAAAATACCTAATCATTTATCTATTGCCTAATAGTGGTTAAATAGGTCGATTTTTAATATATTATTTACATATACTGCTTCCAGATGATGTATGCAATATGTTTTTTGAGCTATGGTTTGAACGTTATCCTAAATAGGACATGTTAGAATTTTTTTTTAGCATTTAACAATATGTTATAAATACAATAATATTTGATATTCTCTAGTATCTCGAGATGTGGAAAAAAATCTTTAATTTTTGCCATCGAAATATAACATTTTCAAAATTTGAAAACACTGCCGTTTTTAAAGCATACTAAATATTTACCGTAGGTATTATAGAAACAGTGGCTAATAGATTAACGTTAGTCGGGTAGAACAATTATTATTGATCGATTGAAGAAACTAATTATGAAAACTGACAGCCGATTAAGAATTAATATCCAATATTATTACCAGGGTAACATGAATCGATCGGTTAAAATTATCCGAGCAGAAAAAAACGTTACGATACGTTTTCCTCGCGGGGCACCTGCATAAAGTGAGAAGCGAGGCAAGTCTCGCGACGGGAGAGCCATCTGTCAGAGTGATCGGAAATTAGATTGGACCGCCATGTTGGAAACGGACGTAGGTCGTGTACTAATTTGTCATCACCTCGGGCGGCCTGCTGAGGAATTCTAGACGCTAGTACCTACTAGGGAATTTGAATTTCTTCCAATCTAGTTGCGGGAATATTTATTTCGTGCTCCAAATTTGAATCGTGAAATATTCGGAGCCATTTTAAATATAAATTTCATGTCGACTTCATGCTTCCGCGTTTGAAATGGGATAAGATGGCGGAAAATGAATGCATTTTATATTGAAATTAATTTATATCATGCTCCATAATAACTGCTTAGGTGGTTTGTATCAGATAAATAATTTGAACCTAATCGTGATTGTTGTCGATATGACAAACATGAAGCAATAGTTAGCAAGTTGCGTGCCGGAAACACTTTTGGCTTTATCTCATAGCCATACATTTTTTTTATAGATCAGTTGGTTGTCTGGAAGTACTGCGAATAATAAGGAAAGAAATGATAAATATTACAAATAATATCAAATATATCATATATAAATACAGCTCATTTTAACTAATATCACCTTTTCTTCCACGCGACGTTACTAGTAAGTACATATGACAATAACACGACTGCATCGACAGTTTGAATATGATAAGAAAACAAAGAAAACAAAAAAAATACGCTTTTTCATACAGGAAAAAAACTGCAGAAACCGTAGTATGGACAGGTCTGTAGTGCTATTACCAATACAAACTGTTTTATAGATTGATTTTTAATTGATTTATTAATTTCTGTTCAAATGCATAGGCGTATTCGATGTCTTAAACTACCCCCCTCCCACCCATTCCATCCTTAAAAAACAGGGCGTAGCGAGAGTGATAAGCTAACCACTAGTTCTAGCGATATCCTTATATCTAGACTCACAAAGAAAGTTTGAGTAAATGATTAACAAACAATTCTCGTTATGATATAACTATATGCTACGCATTGGGAGCGGAAATTGATTAAAATATAAAAGTATATTTTTTTATTTGTATGAAATATTGTTATTTCTGTAGGTTTTTCAAATTCTCAATCACCACGTCAGCGTATAAGTTTAATCAAACACTCGTCTATTACTAAAAAGGCGTTGGAGTCGTGTGTAAAAAAGAAGACTCCGACTCCGAGGATTTTTTCCAATCATTTTATCTTAATTTATTTAACGTATACCATCAGATCATGTCAGCCAAGCATGAAATGTCGACACTTTTGACTATTTTGTTTGAATACACATCATTAAATATATTTTTCAAAAAAAAATCGAGCTGCTCATTTTTCACGACTTCGGTCAAAATACCGCGACTCCGACTCCACAGCCCTGATTACTACTCATGGTGGTACAAGTAATTCATTTTTAGAACACACTGTATAATATTCTGAATTTTCTATAATCGAATCAGAACTTTGCCAATTGCATATCCCATTTTGAATTTATGCGATCTGCCAATGAAATTGATTGCTGAATTATTTTGATCCTCGTACATATACTGCGATAGCAATTTTTTTGTTTAAAAAAAAATTAAATATACAGTATTTCATCTAGCGCAACGAAGTGAACCGGGCTCCTTATTTTGACCAACGACTTGCACCCCACTGCGCCTTGTAAATAATCATGCAAAGCCGTTCCTGTTTTTTTATTTACTACTAGATTTATTATTTTGTATTATTAATTTTGAACAAACCGACCCAGTACGTTTAAAAAAATAATCAAAACTAAGGTTCCTTTTCTTTGACCAAAGAATAAATGATCGCGCACATAGGATCATTATTCAAATAAAGTGCTTCAGCGAATGGAAACCATTCAAACAGTTTTGATTTAAATATCATCAAAAAAATATATATTAATCGTAACGTGGTCGAGGGGTTAACGTCTTTGGCTTTTGTTACGGAGTTCACGGGTTTGAATCTTTGTACGGACAATTGTTATAAATTGATTTTTCAATCATTTTTTTAAGATTTCGACCGAATGTGCTTGGTGGAATTTTAATAATAAATTTGAATCGTTAAAATTATGTACATTCACACAAGTTTTGTCACAAACGACCCGAGATTCGCCTTTCGAACGATTCAAATTTTATCAATTTTTGTTCAAAAACATGAATGTAGAAGATGTCTTGAATTCCCTCGTCCCTCCAGTCCTATCTTAAAAACGGGGCACAGCGAAAGCGATTAGCTAACCACTCGCCGTATCCTTCTATTCCTCACTGTATTTGGAAAAAAGAGGTTGAGTAAGTGAAACAAGTAATTCTTGAGGAAACACTTCTGTTGAGATAAAACCCCATTAAGAGTTCATATGCTCCACATTTTTTGTGACGTGATTTGAAAAAAACTCATATTTTTGTGCTTTATATGCCATTAAACTAAATGTCCACAACTGCTCCTCATAGTAAGAAAAACACAATATTCGTTTGTACTTATTTCTACTAATATTTACCACGATCAGGACCTGTTTCGCACATGGCGAGCATTATCAACTGTAAAGAAAAAGAATTTAACAGTATTATTTATACAAAAACAAATTGAAATAAAAAGATGTAATAAACATTTGCAATTGAAAAGAATTTACAAATTGCAGTAGAAATTATGAATAAGTGAATCTAAATTAACACAAATTAAAATGTTTAACACCTCTAACATGTAATTACAAAGATCATCAATTGTGTTGATAATGCTCGTCATGAACGTAACTGGTCCTTATCTTGGTAAAAAAAAAATGGAAATGAGTACAAAAGAATATTGTGTTTTTCTTAATATATTGCCTTTCCACCAAGTATTGCTAGTGAACACTCTAAAAGTGCTCCTTATAATATTGTATTAATTAATTGATATTTTAAATAAATAATACGTATTATTCATTTGTTCCTTATCGCTGTTAGAATACAATTCGGTTGCTTGTTTTTTGTCGTGTAATATAAGACAGAAATAATTATTGTAAAACAAATCAATTAATTTGAACAAGTTATGATTCTGTATTGCGTGTAACTTTTGATAACTTTAAATTAAAACGATCGCTTTCTAGATTTATATATAATTCACCTGATTAATTTGTCCTTATTTATATATTCATTCATATTATTTGAGTAACGGAATAGTTGTAATGATATCCTAGTTATAAATTATAATATTAATTGGATATTTTCCCACAAGATTTTTTTTCAACAAACTACAATACATACTATTGATAAATTAGATTATCTACTTGAAATCTATGTAACGTTTCTAAGAAAGGTCTTCAAAGCGTTTTTATAATTTTTTTTTTTTTTTTTTGCGAATTATTGGTAGAAGAAAATTTGTTATGTATTTTTTTAAAACATTGCTGTAGTCTCAAAACACGTTCAAATACAGTACGAATTACAATGTCCTCGACAGAATCGTCATACTTGTAAAGCAATTCTAGAAATCTTTATCTCATAATCTATTTCTTTGCGGGTGTGGTGAACTATTGTATTGTTTTAATGCAATGATCCGATTTCGTTAAAATATCCTCATTTTTAGCTCGATGGCTGCCACAGACGAGATATCTCGTCAATAACTAATTAAATTAATAGTTGCTAATTATAACCGGCGTGCTACGTAATTACGATTTATTATCTACGGCAGCTAAAAGGTTAAAAGCGCAACGACGATATGTTTCAAATTAACTATAAATAATTATTTTAATATGATAAAAATTGAAAAAGTCAAATGCATCTTGCTATTATACTGGACAATTCATCGAAAGCCAATCAGATTGCAGGATTTGAATCAACTGATTCAATGTACATAATTCAGTATTTTGTATGGAACGTAAAGACTTAACTTTTAATAACTTGACGCTTTAAGTCTGGATATTTTTTAGTTCTTGATGTTACATTAAAATTTCGTTGCAAACTAGTCAAAAAAACTTTCGATTTTTCTGAAAAACAAAGTGTAACTGACTTGGTCATGTCTGATACTAGACCAGCCATACTCAACCTGCGGCCCAGTAAGCCCTAATGTGCGGCCCAGTAAGCTCTTACCAAATCGAGGATTTCAAATTCCTCGGTGAGCTAAAAAAAAAAAGGAGTATACCATAAATATGTTGCGGCCCACATAGAGAAGCAAATATCGGAATGCGGCCCAGAGGGAAAAAAAGGTTGAGTATGGCTACTACACGTTACATATATGTACAGTGGAACCCCCAATTACACTACCCCGAATTACACGCTGGTTTGAAATATGTGCCGCAAATCCCGCAATTTAACTGTCGCATTCCATTGTCGTTTCTACGAGACGGTCGTCTGTGCGACACATAGTCAAATGTTGGCTAGCGTCTGTGTATTCAACACGTGCCAAGCTATACACGTATAGCCGGGCGACTGTCTATAAGTTGGATTTTGGCGTGCTTTGCATTTTATCACTTGTAAATAAATATTTCGTCCATCTTAATCTCTTAATTTTGAAATCTTAATTTTGCATTTTTGGCGGTAAAAATCAAATCCCTAATTTTGTATGAGATTCACTCCCCCAATTACACTACCCCGAATTACACTGTCCCAACTTTAGTGTAAATGAGTGTTTTACTGTATATATTAAGTTACACTTAAAAAGTGAGATCAATTTAAAAAATATTTATCTTACAAGATTCATTGACATTAAATTCCGGGGTAAGAATTTCGGAAATCGGTTTTTAAGCTGATCAAAATAATTCGTAAAATATTGCAGTTACATAGTATGGTTGATTGTGTTGTGATTGGTCACCAAAAGAGACTTTGCTGGTTGAAAGCAGCGTCGCTGATTTGACAGGCCTGGTCGTAACTTTTTATCATCATGTTGTTGGGAACTATATCAAAACTCGAATACAAAAATTACCCTGCGATATATTAAGCGTCGACCTCTGTGCTCTAATTGGTAAGAGCTCTGCCCTAGCAATCAGGCAGGTATGGCTCAAGCTAAATAAAGGCCAATATAAAATAAGTTTTTTTTTAAATTTAAATTTGGAACGACACGTGAGTGATGCTTCTTCTCGAGGAGTTAATCTCGAGTGACTCATAAATATTCTCATCCAATTTTCTAATTTTCAAAATATTTGGCGCATTGGCATAAGCTTTAATTACTCATATTTGTTTTTCGGATACGATCGACGTAATTTTTCCGTTATAATATATATTTTTTAGCCATGTCTGCACGCAATGTGTAGCATATGTACAACTTACTGAATATAAAAAATACTATTTTTCTCAGCAAGAACTGATTGTAATACAAAACAAAATCATTTTTTTCATAGGGATAGAGTGGAAGAAAGGTGTTCTTTAAATTCGTTACATCGATTGAAAAATCAATGTTTGAATGTTTTCATTCAGCAATACGATGCTTTTCCTGTGACGAAGGCGTACTTCAGTTATTTGCAACTTATGAATATAATTATTTCAATACTTTTATTTTGATGGCCCAGATCAAGTTTTCAGGGATATTAAGACTTAAGCATGTGGAAAATGTAAACCAATTAAAAATTAAACATAATTTTCCCGATGTTAGTCATTAATTGTTCCTATGACTATCACATATTTCGTATTGAAAATAATACTATTAAAAGCTTAAAAATATATTCAATGTCAAAAGTGAATAATTATAAATAATTCGCTCATAAACTCTTTTTCCAGGAAATTTTAGAAATAAACATAGCGAAATTTAACAGTATTCCGATTTTAAATGAAATGTTACACATGCCTGGCTCTCCACTTTTATACCCTATATCAATGTAATCATAAAACCTTTTCCGACAAACAAAAATAAATATAATTCTTAAAACTACTCTCCATTCAAATCTGTGGGCATTCCCATGGGCTAATCCTTTTCACCAGCAATGGCTTTAAGCTTAATGAAACATTTATTTCTTATATAAGCACGAAGCATTCATTTACTAAGCGTCAGTTTGAGTTCATCCGTGCACTTGAACGCCTAAAGATGCCGAAAGGCGAAGCCCGGGTCGTTACTGAAAAAATATGTGTGAATGTACATAATTTGAACGATTCAAATTATAAAAGCTTTTCAATCAAGGGTATTCGCTGAAAAAAAGTCAGAAGATGAGTTGGTCAGCTTTCGTATTAATTAATATCATGATTTGTGACTAGGGTTGCCACCTGTCCCGGATTGGCCGGGATCGTTCCGGAATTGGAAGTGGATAACGATATTCCTAATAACAAGAAATTCAACGAAACAAGACAGTAACAAAAAACAATAGGCTGCATTACATCCAAACACATAAGATGTGTCAAACGTTTCTAGCGGTGATAGCGATTTATGTCCAGTCCCTCATAAAAGTACCCGTATATAATCAAGTAGCGATCAACTTTATTATTTTTCTTATTATATATTTTGAATAATACTGTGTGTAA
Source organism: Himalopsyche anomala (assembly GCA_031772345.1). Taxonomy (NCBI): domain Eukaryota; kingdom Metazoa; phylum Arthropoda; class Insecta; order Trichoptera; family Rhyacophilidae; genus Himalopsyche; species Himalopsyche anomala. The sequence continues at coordinate 1,752,110 of CM062837.1, read as the reverse complement.
TTTACTTATTGGGTTTTTGATATACTGTTTTTTCATGATTTACTAAGCCAGCGTTGTTGATTGATTTGGCATTTACTTGGTAGAATTCCATTATAATAGGGCAAAAATAGCAACGTATTTAGTTCTACAGTTTTTACATTTATTAGTGGATAGCTATTTCGGCTTTCGCCGTCGTCAGAACTTAGTAAGTTTAATCATACTTTTGACGATGGCAAAAGCCGAAATAGATATCAACTAATAAATATAAAATCTATAGAACATAATACGTTGCTATTTTTATCCTATCACAATGTTGTTCCTTTTTCAAATAATACGATTTTTTTGTGGAACGTATCTACAGTGTACAAAAAGAGATAATTGTGTATGGAAAAGATATGAAGTGGTGGTACCGTAATCGTGGTGCTTGGAAACCACTGGTGTAACGTAATATACCTACCCGCACACTCCCTTATTCATCAGCAGTTGTTGATTTGGCACGGCGCAACTAACGTAACCCAAAGCGATGCAAGGATCGGCCTGCGAATTATTTAGGAATGGCATTTCAAAGAGGGGCATTGTGTGCGCTGCTTGCAGGCCAATATATTCGCTAACTAAAAACCTTGTCCAGACTCTTCGAAACTCAAGAATCACAGCAACATTTATAAATCACTAATTTCTTGTAACAACGTGACATCATCAGATGTAAGGATCATTTTAAATTTCGCTCAGTTTTCTAGCTGGAATATTGCAAGAGTAAAGGTGGAAACATACTGCCAACACCCGACGACACGTAAGCGTGTTGGATGAGATCATAGCTACATATTTGCCATTGTATTGTATGGAGCAGGAACGCACTGCTAACATCCAACGCGACGCGATGCGGTTACACCCTATACGATCCAAGCGATCCAGATATTGTGTTGACGATGGTGGCAGGGATGGGCTGAAGGGGCTCGCTCGAGCCCCTTGTTAAATTTTGGTGCGGCCGGCGAGCCCCTTGTTAAGATAAGAAAATCATTCGTCTTAGATCAAATCATCACATAACTGCAATTTCTGTAGATAGTTAAATTTGAAAAATAGTTGTCCCTTCATTTTTTCATTCAGCGTTGTACGCTTCCGTGTCGGACCTCACGGGTTCGAGTTCCAGTACTAAACAGCATTTTTTTTTCAATCGATTTATCTATTTCCTGTTAGAAGGCATGGGTGTTTTCGATGTCTTAAGATTGCCTCCCACTCTTCCGATCCTTCAATTCAACTGGGCGCTACTATTAGTTAATCACAAGTCCTGTCTTATCCTTATCATTATATCCCTACTACTTTCTTTTGAAAAAAGGTTGAGCGACTAAGTATCAAGCAGTTCTCGTAGAAAAATAGCTTTTATGAAGATACCTTCATTAGGAGGCCATATGCTCGACATTGAGAGCGGACACGGATAAAAAAATGGATACAATTTACCGAGCCCCTTGTTAAGATATTGGCATCCCACCGCTGGATGGTGGGGATAAATAGCCCACCTTACGTCTTATGACCAGTGTGTTCCAGAGTGTCCCTGACAACACGTGATCACACGCGTCAGTTTCTGTTAATCTAAAAAAATCCACACCCCCCTTTCGGCGGCGACCCCCGGAGAAAACCTGCACCCTCAGTTTGGGAAGCACTGATCAAAGACGTTTAAATTCAACCGGCTTACAGAAGCAACCAGAGTTTCGATATAAGGCCGCAGTAAACATTGACTAGGGAATCTTCGGCCGGAAACAATTTCATGTCAATTTCTAGAGCCCAGAAATTTGCGGATTTGCCAAAATTACCAGCGTGGCACCTTTTTTTTTAGGTCTTCCAGGAATTTCAAAACAAAAAATTTCAGGAATTTAAAAAAAAAATCTGAATTACAGAATTGACTAGAAGGCCGCAGGTTCCCTTACGCCTGGCTTAGACTCTCTGGAGACATCCATACCACGAAGAAAAACTTAATAAATCCATATTATTTATAATATTCCATGTTTTATTAGTATTTTTTTATTCATTACATACCAAATTAAAGCTTTTTGATAGTTTATATATATCTTAAAATGATATAATGGTACATATAAAAAAATGTTTCCACTTTTGAAATAAACTTCATGTTCTCAAGCCAAACCGATGATCGTATAGCGTAGACGTATGCTTGGAAGCAGCTGTGCGTGGGCAGATCTTGCGGCATCAGCCTCTCATAAACATCACCAATCCAAGAGACCATTGAGAGGAGGGACACTTCTGCAATAATTACGCTGGATTTATAAATTAAACGAGATCTGATCCATAAAGCAACGCATGGAGTGTTTGTTGCCTTTGCAAACGAGCTGAGATCTACAGCCCATTCGTAATTTTCTATGCCTCATAAATGTTATTTATCCGATCGATATTAGTTGTAAAATTAAATTCTGTTAAATATAGTATTAAATTCAGCACTTGCATACATAATTGCGTATGCATTTCTATGCAATTTGTTATACAAATAGAAGGTTCACAAATTCACAATTGATTTTATGCTACAGTGTAATGGTACAATTTTGAGCTTAAAAATTCACTGGGAAGGTTTTAATAACACGAATATTATATATGGTATATGTCAGTGATGCATGACTAACGACCCGACCCATAGGCCACATGCGGCCCAAAATGATATTTATCCCGAAAAAAACTAAGTTTACTCATTTTCAATATTAACCAGTGAATAGTTTTTTTTTTGAATTTCTTTTTCGCTTTTAATATTTTCATGATTGGCAAATTTGTGTCATAATGACTCCGACGTAGATATAGTTTATTATCAGCTTGTTTTCGCGTGTAAAAATATTTCTTTTCGACGCGTAATTCGAGGTAGCGTAATTGGTGGTTTCACTGTAATTTATAAATGTTAAGCAATATTCGATCGTTTTAATGATTGTTTGATGAGTGATAAATAACCTTGATCTTTCCGCAGAACACCGCGAATAGCTCTGGGATACAGCAAAGCCTTTTTTACCGTATTGGTAGCCCACCGATGTTTGTAGTGCCTTGAATGTTTAATTAAATACTGCACATTTTTATATTATTTGGTGTTTAATGTTAGCGGTTGTCGTTAAAAGAATTAAGTGGTAGCATTATCAATAAATAATAAGTTAACGATATTTTTAATATCCATTTAGGAACTCATTTTGCAAGACGTTCCATGGTGGTTATCGTCTCAAAAGTGGATGACTTTAACGTTGCAGCATTAAAGAGTTGACAACGCTTATTTCTTCGTTGGCGACAATGTAGTTGTTTTAGTGCATCCATTTAGTAATGAGTTTAATATTTATTTTATCCTTTAATTAAAACAGTGCCGTCGCTTCAAATATCATAATATTCTTTTCTTTACATTTATTTACAAATATTTACAAATTTTAGTCCATATTCGCTTTCAAAGTGGAGGAAATGGTTTGGAGGTATCTCAACATAAGTTTTCTAAGAGAACTAAGGATGTAAAAGATCGGGTTCGAACTGGACTACTGGTTAGCTCAGAGGTGGGGAACCTCTTAATGTCAAAAGCCATTAGTAAAAACACAATATTCCTTTGTACTTCATTCCACTTTATTTAATATGTCAGGACCAGTTTCGCTCATTACGAGCATCGTCAACTGATAAGAAATATAATTTAACAATGCTATTTATACAAAATGAACAGTTATAAACAACAATTGGCATTGAAAAGAAATTACCAATTACATTAAAAGTGATTCTAAAATAGCACAAAATTAAAATGTTTAACACATCTAACATATAATTAAAAAGTCATCTCAGATTAATAAATTTAGAATGATGATCTGAGATGACGATGCTCGTAATGAGCGAAACCGGTCCTGACATATTAAATAAAGTGGAATGAAGTACAAAGGAATATTGTGTTTTTACTAATATAATGCCTTTCCACCAAGTATGGACAGTGAACACCCTAAAAGTGATCAAAAGTCATATTCACTTATCTTATTTAACATAAGGCCGCAGTAAAGAAAACTTTTACACTACCCCCCCCCCCCCCCAAACGCTTGCGTATAATTTTTTGATCAAAGTGAATATTTTGATCAAGTCAAAAGGCCGCATCACAGTAGCCGAAAGGTCGCATGCAGCCTTAACGCCACAAGTTCCCCTCCACTTGGTTAGCTGATCACTCTCGCTTTGTCCCGTTATTTTAGGATTGAAAGGGAAGGAAGAAAAGTTCGAATCCCAGTACGCAGAATTTTTAAGTCGAAAGATGGATTTTTGTTCAAAGATATGAATGTCTAAATATTCCTTCCTCTACCCATCCAATCCCTAAAAACACGGGGCCTAACAGGAGCGATTAACTAATGACTTACCCTGTCCAAACCTTATCTTTATACGCCACGGCTACTATCAATATTGTATTTAACAGAATAATATTGATATACATACAATGAGACAGTTCGTTAGAAATTGATATAAATTTGATGTATAATTATTATCAAAAAATGTGTGTCGACTTTTAAATATCCACGTACCTGCAATGGAATATTTTTTGCCGATGCAAATTAAACTTTTTGTAAGCTGTCGGCAACATTTTCACAATGTCTTAACTGTCTCCATCGATTACCTTCGTTATTATTTGTCTTTTAACTAACGAAACACCTTACATTAAAATTCTTCTTGCGTAATATATTTGCATCAATTCATTTGTTGCTTTCTTAAAACCTTGGCAACATTGTCATTCAAAAAAACATTAAGCTTAAAAATGTTAGTGGGGAGACAAATTTTAACCCATGACTACTATTATATCGATTTTGGAAAGGAAAAAGGACGTAACCCACAATTTTTTCAAAACAGTTTTATCTCGATAAACACAATGTATCAAACTTGATACACGTTCTATCAAAAGGATGCAAGCTAAAAATGCCGAATTAGTATCTAAATTTAGCTGTAAAGTTTGAAAAAGATGACCTTGTAAAAAATTAAATCCAAGAAGAAAAGATTTTTCCTAGACAATTTCTTAAATTAATATTAGATTATGTCAATTAAACACCAGTTTAGAAGTCTCTGTGGAGTTCAAGGTTGTGTATAATTCATAATTTGCATATGGCCCAAAATCATCAAAACACATTTTTTGCGCCTCCTGTAAAATTTGATAAGTGTGGGACAGTGTGGATTACGTACTTTTTCCTTTCCACAGTTGATATGTATATGTGTGCAAAAGGAAAAGAACATTGTCTTAAAAATTTAAAAATGAGTTAAATATCCCTACAAAACACAAATGCGTAGAGGTAAGAGTATCAGTATAATATTTAAATAAACTTTAATAATATAAATGGTATTTTTAATGTGTTTACTGTCAATACTTGGTGGAGTGGCATTATAATAAAAATAATAAAACATTTTTAGTACTTTTTCCACATAAAATTTAGTGGATCAGGACCGGTTTCGCTCATGGTAAGCATTGTCAACTGATGATATAATGAAACAGTGATATTTATACAAAAGTTAAGTAAGAAAAACAAGGTATGATAAACAATTGGTATTACAACTTCTTCTTCTTCTTTGGCCATGTTCGCTCCCTATGTGGAGCATATGGCCGCCACGCGGCACCTCCATGTTTCCCTGTCTCCTGCCAATTGCTTTGCTTCCTCCCATGACATGCCAGCATCCCTCAGTTCCGCCGAGTACATCCTATGGATAGTACCCGACGGACGTCCGGGACGCCGGAATCCCACCGGTCGAAAGAAAAGGCAGGCAGGATTGAGGCTTTCCGGAGGCATCCGCAGCACGTGACCCAGCCAGTTCCAACGTCTCTCCATAACCACTGACGTGACAGGACGCTGTCTTGTACGCTCCCTTATCTCTGAATTCCTCACAAAATCAAACCACCTAACCCCCATTATCCGACGCAAGCATCTGTTCTCGAAGCTCAGTATACGGTTTTTCTGAGTCTTCGTCAGGTGCCATGATTCGCAACCGTAAAGCAGTACCGGCAGAATGCAAGCGTTGAATAAGTGGCATTTGGTTTTAATCGAGTACAGCTGTGTGTCCCAGACAGTTCGCATTGAGTTGAATGTTGCTCCAGCCATTCCTAAACGAATGGCGAGCTCCTTTTTTGTACTACCGTCTTCGGGGATAAGTACGCCGAGGTATCTGAAGCTGTCAACCCTCTCGATGATCTGTCCCGCGCTAGTAAGGGTCCTATCAGAGTCATGACAGGTTTGGTTACACATCACATTGGTCTTACTAGTGTTAATTTTCAGACCAATGCGACCTGAGTTAGTTCCTAACCCATCAATTGTCTCCTGGATGCCCTTTATTGATTTATCGAATATGACAGCATCATCGGCATATTCAAGGTCACACAGCTTCAGACCGGGACCAACAGCTATACCTCGATCAGGCGGAATTGACCTGCGAAGTATGAAATCAAAAATAATGATAAATAGGAACGGTGCAAGAACGCACCCCTGTCTCACTCCGGTTGTGACCCCGAACCATTCGGTATTTGAGTCACCGATTCTCACACAACATGCACTATTCTCATGTAGGGATTTGATAATGGCCACAATCTTTGGCGGGATCCCGTAGGCGTCTAGTATCCTCCACAAAGAGGGTCTGTGCGGACTATCAAATGCCTTCTCATAGTCGACGAAACAACAAGCAAGAGCACTGTTAAATTCATTGCTCTGCTGGAGGAGACATCGAAGATTGTGTATTTGGTCCGCACACGACCTTCCAGGGAGGAAGCCCGCTTGATTTTTCCTTAGTGTTTTCATAATAGGACCTCTTATTCTCGCCAATAGAATGTGAGCCATTACCTTCCCAGGTATACTGAGAAGAGTTATGCCTCGATAATTGTTACAGCTGAGGGGATCACCTTTTTTGTGGAGTGCCAACACCTCACCATCCACCCAGTCCCTAGGACAACGCTCACCGTCCCACACCCTGGCCATCAGGTGATAGAGAGGATGTAGGACGGCGTTGAGACCACATTTCAGAAATTCCGAATGTATACCGTCTCCACCCGGTGCTTTGCCGTTTTTAAGCCTCTTCACTGCCAAAATAATTTCGGCATGTGTGGGCGTACGGTCTGAAATACCGGACACTCGGTATTACAACTAAGCAAATAAATTGAAGCAAAATACAAGAAAAATAAACTATAAATAAAAAGTTGAAGACCTCTTAGCAATGCAAACTATTACATCAAAAATCAATTATGTAAGTATGAATTATCATTAACAAAGTAAAAGCCCAAAAATGAGTGTATATAATAAATAAATAAATCTTAATGTTTGTCAACCATAATTAGATGTGAAAATTCCAGTAGAGTTCAATCCAACGAAATTGATTCCTGCGAAAAGATTAAAGGCCATATCAATTATTACAAAATAAATGCAAACTGAGAAAACTGAAAAAGTTTCGCTCACCACGAGCGAAACCGGTCCTGATCCAATAAATTTTATGTAGAAATAGTATTAAAAATGTTTTATTATTTTTATAATATAAATAATACTTGAAAAAATGTCTACTTCAGAATAGATTGACAGTTAAAGAAACTAAATACCTAGATATCTTGATTTTATTTTCATTTTAAATGAGTAATTTTTTTAAATTGTTAATTTATTGAAAGATTTTTTAACAATTTTCGTTCCAATTTTGAAGCTTATCACGCAATATGGAACAATTTAACAAAAAAAACATTTAACGATAACTTACAGCTGCTGAACTTCTTTCATCAGACATATCAAGGATGAAATGATGAGAATGGGAAAGGAATAGTAGTTAGAAAATCGATCTCTCTTCAACCAGTTTTCTTGATCGAGTCGGAGGTTGGAAGATATATATGTATTACAGACATCCATATATAAAATAACATTTTTCTCATGCGTATCTTTAATACCATGTTTGTCGTACTTCCAACAAAGGATTAAAACCTTATTCGATTACACATAAGTAAATGGCGCCTTCTGACATGAAAATGGTTACCCGTCCCTAAGCTAAGGCTTGCGTGTCTTTTTCGAGCCACTTCTCGAAATACCCATACTAATATCCACTAATATCCATATATATATATATATGGGATATTATTTACATAAACATTACCAGGAAATAGTGAAGTAAAAATTAAAGCTAGTTCTAACAATCATAGACTACGGTTTTTTATTTAATTAAAATAAATTTCTACCATTTATATACATTCCAATTCAATCGATATAATGACAGATGTGATAAGAGTATCAAGCAGCGGTGGGCTGGAGGGGGCTCGGAGGGGCTCACGCGAGCCCCTTGTTAACGTATTGGCAGCCCGCCGTTCCTATCAAGCGATAGGTATTCATTAAGTTACCATATGCTCCAATTTCCGACGGAACAGAAATAAAGCAGGGGAGTAAAACAATTAAAAAATATTATTACTAGCATAAACTGTACAATGTCTTTTTATTGATGCGCATTACAGCTTTATTCAATTCTAAAATATTATTACTTAAAGAAACAGACGCTCATATTAACGTTTCTAGAAATAAACATTGTTTATCTTAATAAAATATGAACATCGCATTGCGTACGTACCCTAATATTTTATTTGTTTTATTTCAAAGGGTTACACCTAGTTGCTCTACCGTAAATGGTATACACGACTTTATGCCAGTAGAATTGACTTTGATTAATAGGTGATAATCAAAACGTAACCAATTTTGGCACTTTTAATTGATCGGGGTTGTAAGATTTTCAAGGTACAATTTTCAAAATATTGTTTTAGCAACTGTTAAAAAATATACTCTGTACAAAAGCTGTAATTAATAAAATGATTACTGCCGGTTTCGCATTTTCAGCAGCAGCTAATGCTCGCAATTAACATAACAGTTATTAGTCAAGATCGTTGTATAAAATGTGAAATAAGAACCTACAAAAAGTGTGCTTTATATCTATAAATATAATTGCCTTTTCACCAAAATTGTCCATTAAAGTCAATTATATTTTTATTTTTATTTAATTCAATATAGCTATTTTTCAGTTTTTAAGCAACTTTTGCTGTAGTTTTTCAGTTCTTTTTTTTTAATCATCGAAGTCCTTTCGTCAAATTTGCTCTTAAAAGCTACACCAAATTCTCTTTTTGCACGGGGCATACGTTCCATGCGAAAAAGCCGTGTAAAAAATGAAATGTTAATAGAGAAATTAAAGATACGTCCCATTAAATTGGACTGTGCAAATTTAGAAACCGTGTAAAAAATCCCGCGCAAAAAGAGAATTAGATATATTTAAAACTGTATCGCGTTATCCTTGATAAACCTAGTTACTTTGTCTATCTGTACATAATAATATGTACATTATATTATGAAAAAAGTTGGATATTACAGTTTTTTTCTTTAATTAGGTACATAATTTAAATCAAAGTCACCTTTCTATAAAATACACTAGACCAGCGATTTCCATACTGTAAGGCGTGCCTTCCTGGAGAGGCGTAGACAATCGCAAAAAGACGCGGGAACAGTTAAAAATACTTCTTTATTCTTTAAAACGTGTATTTATTATTTTTCGTAAAAAGTAATGTAATGACATAGAGTTTGGAAACCACTGCACTAGGCAGTAATAATGTATTGGGTTCTGATTTGAAATATTAAAATAAATAGTCTGTTTGGGATTGATGGTTTCAAAATCAACGTGAACCATAATATATCATTTCAAATAATAGAGCAAGTGGGTAAACACAATTTAAAAGCTTTCGAATTAAATGAGCGTAAAATAGAAAGATGGCAGTGCATTTGAAGGCCTCGTAAATATGGCGGCACGAGTAAAATAAACATTACCCATTTATGCGTTTGTGTAGACTCGCTGACAGGTTTACATATTTGAACCCTTATGAAAATTCATTTCGGCTCGCTTTAATTACTCCCTAGCAACTTCGGCGCCTCAGAATACTTCGAAATGCCAAATATGGATCTAAGAAAATTGTGAAATCAATTAAGAATGTAAAATATGTATACATATACAGTCGAACATGGTACACCATATCTTAATTTGGATAAAACATCAGTCTGTTTTACCGACATATAAAAGTGAATAATAAAATAATACGTAATTCATATTGTCGAAATTGCAATTCATTCAGCTATCTATATTAAAAAAGAATAATATGGGGAACATTTCTAAATTCTGTTTAATATTTTTAAAATCTGTAAATCTCTAATCTAGTGTAAAATATGATATGTTATTTAGAACCAAAATCGAAAACATGTTCGAACAAATTGAATTACATTTTATCAAATGTGGAACAATTCACAATTCAATTTGAAGAACGGTCATACGAAATAGTTTTTCGAAATAAATTTCTAGCAGAAATAAGCAGAAATAAGATCATACGAAATAAGCCCGAAGATTTTTTTTGTAAGTCACTCGAGATCAACTCGATGAGAATATAATTGACATCACAAACACCCACGTCTTAGGTCTAAAATTTTATTTTAAAATACATACATTTTACACTAACCTTACCGGGTCTCCCAATGGAGGTATCTCAACATAAGTTTTTCAACGAGGACTGCTTGTAACTTAGTCAACCTTTATTTTTCGAAAAAAATATGGACAGAAGGATATGGCTAGGACAGAACTCGTGGTTGACTAATCGCCATCGCTATTCCCGTTATTTTTAGGATAGGATGAGTATATAGAGACGGAACTTTTGACATCAAAAACATACACGGTTTTGAAAGAAAAACTATTGAATGAATGCTGTCCGTACCGGCACTGGAATTTGTAAAATCCGCCACGGAAGCCAATAGCGTTAGTCACTGCGCCACAGAGCTGAAAATTGGATAGACAGTAGTAAACTATTTTCTTATATTCGTAATTGTCTAATAATATTTGATTTTGTAAGTAAAAAAATAAATCTTCTAATTAAACGAACCGGGAGATTCTCGTCTAACACGTTCGTGCCAACCAGCCAAAGAATATGATTACTTTTAAGTTATGCCGATTCTGTTTATTTGTAGCCCGTTCTCTGGGTATAAGTCGATCGCGCTCAAAAGGGTTAATTAAACAAACATATTTTACATTGTTAATTGATTTTACGTCTCGTTAAAATTCAAAACCGATACGAAATATTCCAAGCAGCAGGGGCGAACTCGGATGTGTAGGGGGTGAACGTTGCAAACTAAAGGTTGCGCTAACTTCGTAATTGAGTTCAAACATCAATAATTGCACTGCTCCGAGCTTCAAGTCAAATACAAGTCAAGCCGAGAGATTAACATTGGGATCATAATGATTGCTGATTTGCAATACCTTACATCTACACAAACGAATAAACAACCGCGATATTTAATGTTTTTTTTTAATATAATGATATTTTGTTGCCAAAAAAAGAGGTTTTTTTACGAGAACTATTCAGTAGTCAGTCGCTTAACCTCTCTTTTTTTCAAAGAGAGTAGTGGCGATAGAAGGATAAGGATAGGATAAGACTCGTGGTTAAATAATCACTCTCGCAATTTATTTTTATTTACCCAGTTATTAAAGGGTGGGAGAGAATTTTTAGACATCACAAACATCCATACCTTCGAACAGAAATCGATAAAGCGATCAAAAAAATTCTGCTTGTACTAGGACTCGAACCCGTATGATCCGACACGGAAGCCTACAACACTGACCGCTGCGCCATTGGAGCCGACGATATATAGTAACATAGTCGAATCCTACAGTATAATTTTTAACTTTATTTTTCAAAGCCCACATTCTCAACGTTACAGTACAAATCAAAAGCGATTATGTCCATTAAACAATTCCCGGCGCATGAAAAAATACTTCAATACTAAAATTATGTCGTTGAAGTATTTCCTCAACTAAGCTTTTTCAAAATTTTAATCGATATTCAATGGACATGTTTTGACTAATTTGAGCCTCGTTTCATCATCATTTGAATCATTTATTCGGAAATCATTCACGTAAGATATTTTAAAAATGTGTTAAGCGTACCGAACCCTATACATATCAAAATTTATATATCGAGGCCTGAATCTATATATATGATCATAAAAACAGCCAGTAGGGAGAAATAACGATTAACTAACTGCTAGTCATTTGAAAGTCGCATGCTCCTTTGAAATCTACAAAAAGATAACGGTGTAAAAATACGAATATAACATAATACAGTAAAACCCCCATTTACACTAAAGTCGGGACAGTGTAATTCGGGGTGTAAATCGCATACAAAATTAGGGATTTGGTTTTTTCCGCAAAAAATGCAAAACTAAGATTTCCCGACGAAATATTTAGTTACCAAGTGATAAAATGCAAATCGCGCCAAAAACCCACTCATAGACAATCGTCCGCTATACGTGTACAGCCTGGCACGTGTTGAATAAACAGATGCTAGCCAATATTTGACTGTATGCGTGGCACAGGCGACCGTCTCGTAGTAACAACAATGGAATGTAACCGTGCAATTGGGGGATTTGCGGCGAATATTTCAAGCCAGCGCGTATTTTGGGGAAGTGTAATTGGGGGTTCCAATGTAATTGTAAATATGCTTTTTTAATAGTCTGATATTAATTTTATGATATATTATATAATATATCTCAAGAAAAATATAATTCTTGTTTCTGTATTGATTTTTATAAATGGGTTAATATATATTCCAAAACGGCTCTGTAAAATATATTAACTGGTGTGATAGTCGGTTAAGTTTGTTTTGTATTAACTAGTTTCGCTTTTTTGCTTCTCGAAAGAAATAAATTATTTTTTCTATCTTAAAAAAGAGTTTGTTTAGATGGCGTTTCGTGTGAGCATTATGATACTCCAGGAGTCGGTAACTTTTTCTGATAATGTAAGATTAAAATGTTTTATTACTATTTTTGGTAATAGACTAAAAGTTAGTGGCTTATTGAAAAATTCTTTTGTTGTCAACGTGTGCGTTGAAAATGAAGTATTTAATAATAATTTTAACTTCAATCAATTTGAATTAAATTCTCTTCTATTTTTAACATACATGTGTACGTCTAATGATGACGATTGCATTTAAGAACCAATAATGGCCAAATGAAACTAGTTGTAATCTTTTAGTTTTTTTTTCCGTAAACCAGTAGTACTCATGAAGTGTTTCAAGTGAAAAATTGGCGGTGAAATAAATTTGTCATGAATAAAATTGTTTGGTTAATGACACATAAGCAACATTTACTTATTCTACAAAATATAGTAGATTTTTTTATAAAAAAACTGGATATTAGTCAAACGTGAAGCCGTTGGACTAAATTGGTAGTTAGGAGTGTTATGATTAGTTAGTTGCTTGACATTCGTTAGTGGAATTGGACACGAGATCGTGACACGACATTAATACATTAAGTCATAGAACGTAACCACTCGGCCACGGTGATCAGTAAATAAATCAATAACCGCATCAATTTGATATCACTTTCAGTGAAGTAAGTATACCATGATTGCAATGGGATTTACATGGTATAAATAAACCCATTGCAATAACATTAAAATTAGCAAATTATTTAATTTTAGTGATGACCCGAAATACTCTTCAACCAGAATATATCACATAATTTTTGTGCAAATACATATTTTCCAATGTTCGCTGTAGAATGAATATCTCATTTAAAAATAATATTCTTCGATGTAAAAAAAATACAATAATCGAATTTTGACTATCGGACGACATTCATTTGTTAAAAACACTTTTTATCGACACTAACTTAAAAAATGTTCACAACCTCTTCCTCAGTTCATTTTTTTACACTGAAGCTGAATAAATTAACGAATGATTTATATTTGTATATAAAAAGGACTCAAATAAAAAAATATTCCTACAGAATTAACATTTTACTCGATGGGGTGTCAAATGACTTGTTCCTTTTAAAAAAAAGTCTGATTTTCACCGCATAGAATTTTAATGAGATGTTAATATTATTTAAATAGCTCGCGGCCTAAAAAATCTTTTTTAGGTTATGCAAATTTTTATTAGTTTTAAAAAGAATAATTATTCTTTATTTGCGGATTCCCCACGCCACTGTTTTAGTTAAGTTTTATTTTAATATCATCAGCTTTCTTTTTAATTTTTGAAAAATATGTTTTAGTCTATGGAAGTAAAATGAATCGATTAGGTCTTAATTTCATACGTAACACTACGGACACTTCCTACGTATATTATTGTAACTTAAAAATCAGAACTATATAAGAGACGGGTTCAAAGCAGCGGTGGGCTGCCATTATCTTAACAAGGGGCTCGGTAAATGTTATCCATTTTTTATCCATGTCCGCTCCCTATGTCGAGCATATGGCCTCCTAATGAAGGTATCTCAACGAAAGTTATTTTTCTACGAGAACTGCTTTTTACTTAGTCGCTCAACCTCTCTTTTCCAAAGAGGGTAATAGGGATAAAATGGTAAGCGCCCGGTTGAATTGAAGGATCGGAAGAGTAGGAGACAATCTTAAGACATCACAAACATCCATGCCTTCGAACAGAAAATAGATAAATCGATCGAAAAAATGCTTTTTCGTACTGGGACTCGAACCCGTGAGGTCCGACACGGAAGCCCACAACGCTGAATAAAAAAATGAACTATTTTTCAAATTTATCCATCTACAGAAATTGCAGTGGTGTGATGATTTGATCTAAGACGAATGATTTTTTTTATCATTCGACAAGGGGCTCGCCGGCCGCGCCGAAATTTAACAAGGGGCTCGCGCGAGCCTCCCCGAGCCCCCTCCAGCCCATCCCTGGTTCAAAGAGACAGAAAGAAGCTAAGTATATGTCAAGCTTTTGATCATTTTGCACTGAATTATTTTTATAATTAACATTAAACATTTCAAATTTTGTGCATAGCTAAGTTTGGCTTAAACCAAGCTTCTATCTCTCATAAGCCATTCTCCTATAAATTTTATTTTTTTATGATATAATTTTCTACGTAGGCGGTATCGATTTATAAATACATTGTTAACTTCACTGTTTATGAAGATACACAAGTATTCGTTTGAATCAATTTATTTCTGATTTTATGAAATTACTATGTAATACTTGAAAAAATCGGTATTTTTTTTACAAATTGACGAATAAACTAATTGTAAAATGAACCCACCCATATTTTAAAAATTAAAATGTACACTAACAATAACGAATACTATATCATATTTTTACACGAATTATTTGTTCTAACTTGATTCTCAGAAACAAAAAACAAAGAAGCGGATAATGGACGTCCTAAAAACAATAAATTCAACAATGCAAGACATTATTAACACAAGGCTTTATTAGATCCTAACGCATTCATTAGACGAGTCAGACATATCCCTCATAACGGTCCCCGTATATAATCAAGTAGCGATGAATAATATTTTTTTCTTAATAAAAATACATTTTATGAAAAATATTTTTTGTAATTTATTTATTGGTTTTTTTATTATTATTTTTTTACACGATTTTCTGTACCACAAAGTTGTCATTTTTTTCAAATAACACTCCTTTTTAAAGTCAGGGAACTAATCTTAATTTTCTATAAATCACTTTTTTTACACGTTTTTTTACGGAACGCATCTACCGTGTAAAAAAGAGTATTTTAAAAAAAATTGGTGTGTTAGTGTTACAAGCTCATTATAGGAACCAGAATCTTACTCACCAACGTAATAAAAACAATGTCAGGGTAATGCAACGTTTTTTTTTGAACAATTGTTTTTTAATCTAAATTAAATATAATCAAATAAACATATGAAATCTAATTCGCACTATACTGTGTACAACAATAATTATACTGTGGCGAATACACTTGTATATAGACAATGCAAACCGTTCGCTGCCCGTCAATTCAAGTGCATTCGTATACAGATAAAACCAGAAGATGCCGAAAGGCGAAACCCCGGTCGTTATCGACAAAATTTATGGAAGTGTACAGAATAATAATAATTCAAATATAAAATCTATTTATCGTATAGGTAAACTTGATTAAAATTAAGCCATGGTGGGTAAACAAAAACTGTGTCCATGTTGAGCAATCGCTCGAAGGCAAGCAAGCAAAAAGGACCATAAAACAAAATGAAGTTTTATTATATTCATTAAAACCGGGGCCCCTAAACGCCTGGGCCTGTATAACGAGGTCTAATTAGCCCGAGATGCGGGCGAGAGCATGCAACTAACAGGTAGAGGTATCAGGGACACACAAGCGTGTAGGAGATGCACGCATAATTTACAGCATGACATATGAACGTTTTTATTGACGGTAATTCCCCGGCAGGATGTTCCTGTTGTATTTTTAAAACTATCCGGAGGCGCATCGTGTAAACAAACTAGCGAACATTTTTCGTTAATAAATCACTATAATGATTTGCCTTATGACGCCCTATTTGTAAATTTGAGAGCGTGTTACCGTATCATAATAAGTCATTCTCCGTATGTAACATTCATAACGAAAATAATAGAATATAACCAATGTTATAAGGCAGGGATGGCGAACCTATGGCACGCGTGCTCGAGGTGGCACTTTGAGAATTTGGATGGCACGCGAACGATTTCCAAGTGCAACAAAAAAAAAGTTTGAAGAATTAAAATTTTGATCAAATAATCTTTGAATTATTAGTTTATTCCGTTTTATTAATTTTTAAATGCTGTTGTTGCTGTAATTATAATTTTTAAGATTGGAAATAAAATTCATAAAAAAACATTTTGTTACTTTTTTTACTGCTTGAGCACGCCACACATTCAAGAAATAATATTGTTGATTTTTGGCACGCGGACCCAAAAAGGTTCGCCATCCCTGTTATAAGGTAATTTTCAACCAAATTGCGTTGCCTGCTGTGGCCCAGTTGGCTAGAGCTTACTATACCGATCACGCAGGTATGGGTTCGATTCCCGGTTAGATCACTTATTCAATTAGAAGATGTGATCGTAGACTGGGTGTTTGTGATGTCATTCACATTAATTACTCACCTCCTATCCTTCTGATCCTTTAATAACATTAATAATAACGATTAGTCAACCCCTAGTCCTGTTCTAGTCGTATCATTCTTTACCTAATCACTTTGAAAACAAGTGAGGTTGAGCGACCGAGTAACGAACAGTTCTCGTAGAAAAAACTTCTGTTGAGATACTTCCACTAGAGATGTACCATTTTAACTTGACTGTGGCAGAACTCAGAACTAAAATTGTCGCCCTAGGACGTGTTGACTATGGCAACGTTAATGATGCGATGGTGGCGCCCTCGCGGGCAGTCAAGTTACGCTGGTACATCTATAAGAGGCCATATGCTCCACATTGGGAGCGGAAATGGATTTAAAAAATATACAAATCATAAATAAGACGACGCCGATCCCAAAGAAATATTTCAATAATTTCATTTTAACTTATATACAATTTATGTATACCATCAGATCATCTTTAGTCAGCCATGCATGCATTTGCATGGTTTGAGTTTGAATACACATCATTTATTTTTAAATGGGAATGGGTTGTAAGATTTTTCCGACTCCACGACTCCTGACTACAAAACCACACCCCTGATATAATCAAATAATGATGAATCGTATTAGTTTTCCTTTGTTAAAATACATATTTTTTTGTTAATAGGGTTTTCGTAATAAGTCTGTGTACTTCAACAAAATCAACAGTAATGAAGATTCTGAAATATACATTTTTAAAAACCATATCAATTCTTACAAAAGAAATAAAATTTTAAAAATATATGTATAATATAACATAGGCTAATATTAGTAAAGGGTAAAGTAAAGGAGAACTTGCAAATATAATTTGATCATTCAACAGATCTGAATCAGGTAAGTAGGTAGATCTGAAGATAGAAGGAAGATCTGAATCAGGTATTAATTACATGGAAGCGGGAAAAACACAAAATCATCATTAAGTTATTTACTTTAGTAATGTAGAGTTTGACTTTCTTAAAAATTTCCCAAATTTTAATTGGGTTTATAATTGACATCATTTGCCACTTATATTTATTAGTCTTTGATATTTTTTTAATTGTATTTTATAGGTGTTAAGCATTTTAATTTTGTGTAATTATAATCTAATTTGTAAATCCTTTTCATTGTTAATAGTTGCTTACACCTTTTATTTCAATTTAAATTTGTATAAATAGCACTGTTTACATATTTTTCTTATCAGTTGATAATGCTCGCAATGAGCGAAACCGGTCCTGACGTAATTAATAAAGTGGAATGAAGTACAAAGGAATATTTTTTTATTTATATAATACATCGACGACAAAAGTAGATTAGAGAAAATTACAATCGGATTAGAATTATATAAACAGAATAACATTCAGCGTATTAGGAAAACATGACTAGCTTAGTTGGCAACACTTTATAATGTCTTGTAAAATCTACTTGTTACATTAAAATGTAACAGGACAGCAGAAATGTGTGGGTGATTTTGTAGGAAGCTTGTTAAATCTTGCTACAGTTGCCCCTGTTGACCTGAATGTCGTTTCAGAACAGAAGTTAAGCCGACTCAAAGTTACACAAAGTGACTCGCCACTTGCTACTTGTATTCACTGCAATGAAAATGTTTTACTGATAATTTTTAATGTCACTGCTTTTGGATGGGACATTTTTTTGATTTAGAATATTTTGATTTAAAAATATTATAAGGTAAATGAATTTAATCAAGTGCGCGATCATATTATACTATTTTGACTGACGCTCTTACCAACTTGATCACAACAGGCGATTAATGACTATGATATGTTTTTAAATTGCGGTATTTTATATAAATCTTTTTTATTTTGCTGCTTTTGTTTTACCGGTATTTAAAATGAAATACCTAATTTTCGGAATTGGTAGATTCATCCGCTATTGCAATCCCTATCAACAATAGGCTGGCTCTGAATCGGACAGGACGACAATATGTCTTTTCTTCAACAATTTAAAATTAAAATTCATTATTCTGAAGAAACTGTACAGGTATGCTACAGTAACATTCATTGTTGCGTGAGCAATCGATATTTAACCCTTTGGGTGCCGTTAAGAAAAGTAAGTCTGTACTAGCAGGCCGGCTATAATTTCGAATTATTAATTAAATGAGCTATTGACGAGATAATTCATCTCTGGCCTGTTAAACACGGATAATTTTTCGAGATATCCCGTCGAGTTAAAAATCGATAATTATCTTTAAAAAAAAATATTGTTACATAGTCACGTCTGTTACTTTTAGTAACTTGGAGCATATGGCCTCATAATGGAGATTTTTATATCAACTTAAGTTTTCTATCGTTGTTGCTCAACCTATCTCGTTATTTTTCAAAGATCAAATAGATTAACAGGGTAAGACAGAACTTTTTTTAAATCCATGTTGGTTTCCAATGTGGACCATATGACATCCTAATGAAGGTAATTATTAGGCCCATTTACTTTTTGTTCAATTTTTAATATTTTACATTACATTTTTTGACGTTTTTTTTCATGCAATAAACAGGGCCCTCAAATTTTATTGCGCCTTTGGCCTCTCGTGTGCTTAATCCGCCACTGTTCACACTTCTCCGTTCACGGATTTTCTGTACTATAAATAAAATACATTTTTTCGAATTTAAGTGGAGAAAAATAACGTGTTTCCGAAATAACAATGAATTCTCCCAGAGTATATATTATTATTATTTTATGTCTGAAGTTTTTGTTTCTCTGGAAATTTATTCTAGAAAATAAGACAGATAGTTCGTACGCGTCTTAGAACTTACTGAGATGGATAATTAAAACATTTTTTCTAGACAGATTTTATTTATATAGCCGCATAGAATCGGGGGCTCAGGAAGAGAGATAGGAGGTTAAACCAAGTCATTTCCGCCATACGTCACATGTCTCGTGGGCCATCCCGCCAACGCGACGCGACCGAAACAGTATTGCTCTTTTTTGTAGGAATTTTCGGATTCCGAACGAAACCGTCAGCTCGCCCCATACAAATAGAAAAAGACCCAGTACCTACCTACTCTGTCGTTATGCTAGCCTGGTAGAACTGGCTCTCTGGGATTATCGTATTTCCTCTTTTATCGAATTTTTGTCGAATCCTTCGAGCCCTTGGTCGGATGTTGGAGAGAATGATTCATTGCCTGGGCGTGATTTATATCGGAGTGTTTTTTATAACACATTTATTTCACGGTTTCTGCGCTCCTAATACGTCACTTTCAGGGTATATGAGGTAAAAATAAAATGGACTATTGGAAAAATCCTTTTATACTTTTATTATTGCGTTGAATTTATTGTCTGGTTGAATAATGTCGACTTCGGCACACCTATCAATTTAAAAAAAAAACTTAGGTAAAGCTCGCTTTGCAGCAGAAAAACGTTTCGTAAATCTGCCAGCGATTTATACAAAGAGCAAATAAAATAAAGTGACAATTGTTTGGTAAAAAAAATCGTTTTGATAAAACAGCTATCATCTTTTATCGAACCGCTTCGGAAAAGTCTTCAGAATTTGTTTACTGATACTTTGGTATATCGACATAATATAAGAAAACGATATTCATATATCTTTTTATTCATATAGGTAAATATAAAAATATACATACAATTTAAGATATAGTTCGTGGGTTCTTAATGGAAATTTATTATCAAATTTGAGCAGGGGTGGGCTGAAGGGGGATCGGAGAAGCTCGCGCGAGCCCCTTGTTAATTTAAGAGAATGCAATATTCTCAGATCAAATTAGTAAATAATTGTAATGTCTGATCTACGACAGCTTCAGTAGACACAGTAGTACATTTATAGCCGTTTAGATTGATAAATTTGAATCGTTCAAATTATTTACACTCCCACAGATTTTGTCACTAACGACCCTACGATTTTGTCACGATGACCTTGAACGCCTGAAGATGCCGAAAGGCGAAACCCTGGTCGTTTGTGACAACATCTGAGGGAGTGTACATAATTTGAACGATTCAAATTTAATATTGAAATTCCACCAAACACCTTCAGTCGAAATCTTAAATTATTAGATTGATAAGCTTACGGTAAAATGTATGATTTTAACGCGATTATCAAGCCCTCAAAAAATAATTTTATATCGTGGCGTTGTTTTTAGCTTAATTTGTGAAGTTTTTCGACGAAATAATCAATGACTAGCTTTAACACACAATTACCAAAAATGTGTATTCATTGCTTGAGTCAAAAGTGGCGCCATTGCATGTTGCTAAATCTAAAAAATCGTGGTTTAGGTTAGGTTATGGTCGGAGTCAGAGTCGTCGTATTTCTTCACGACTCCACAGCCCTGTAAAAAAACTTGTCGGAAAAAATAGAATTGATATTTTTTAATCTTGACAAATTCGAATGTTATCAAAAAAGTCATAAAAAAAATAAAAACGATTATGAAAAAGTACTTATTTATTTTATTTATTTAAAAAGTATGTATTTGCACAACAATGGTTTTTTTTTATTTCGATAGAAGAAATGAAATAACTTTAAGCTTTGCTTATAATCTACATTTGTTTATAAAACGATTTTTACATTTATTTTATTTTCTGCAAACAAATAATGCAATATTTTTAATACTTTACTATTCTACATATGTATATTAGGTCTGAATCTTTCAAATTATGTACATTCACTCTAGTTTTGTCACTACACCGGGTGTAGTGGTCCGGGTCACAAAACTTGTGTGAATATACATAATTTGAACGATTCAAATGTAATATTGAAATTTCAGCAAGCACCTTCAGTCAGAATCTTAAATTAAAATATATTAGATCTAAAAGTGGACTTTACAAGCTGTACTACGTGTTAGACACAAGTTGTGTCACACAACTAGCAGACGAATATAAATAAGCTACAATTTTCTTTGTATCTCAGTTATAATTTTTACAATGTCAGCGCATAAAGGATCAAAGCCGTCGATCGCAGCATGTTAAAAATAATCATATTTTCCGCGTCCAATTTGGAAAGATAAATTCGGGTCCTCGAGGCATTTTCGCTGCCTTCGCGAATTCGCAAACGTTTTGCTCGCCTAATACATCTTACGCTGTCTTTTCGAATGCTGTGTCATTTATTTTTTTGCGCAACTAACGTCCGCCCTGTGTGACGTCAAACGGCGATTTGAACCCTCCCCTATGACCCTTGACTGCCGCCCCATCCCCTGACGTCGTCGTCGAAAGATAGATCTTGACTGATATGGTCACCTAAGTGAACCAACACATGTATGTAGATAGATTCCAGTAGCGTGCACAGGCGAATACGACCATTGCAATATCAGTTGTTAACTATTTGGAAGCTGTATCTGGATCCAATGTATATATTTTTTAAACAATTATATTCTAAACGTGTAAAACGTATGTTATAAGTTAATTTAATAGACAATGTTAAAAAACATAAGCTAATAGTATCCTATGTTTATCTTATCACCAAGAGTGTGCAATGACAGAAAGTGCTGATAAAAATACTAAAGTCTTTCTTTGTTCATGGATACAAATTCCTTTATCAATCAATGTAACATGCGAATTTTTAATATTCAAATCACAGAACTACAATTACTTGAGTGTCATTTTCGATATTATGAAATGGGTTCCCGGTAAATTGCTCGAATGGAAATTGCTCGAATAACAAGATAATCAATTTGTTTCCGTTTGTTCTGTCCGTTTGTTCTGTCTTAGCCCTAGTTTTCTATGTGTTCTGGAAATATATAGAAACAGTTTGAGTAACTAATTAATAAGCAGTTCTCGTAGAAACACTTTTGTTGAGATAAACTCCATTAAAAGATCATATGTTCCGCATTTGGAGCGAACACGGTTAAAATAAATACTTACGAAAATTATTTTTATATTTCACTCTCTAAACAAGTGTCGCTCAAGATAAAAATGAAATTCGTAGAAAAAGTCGTGAAAAATCGTTTATATATAATTTTAAGCAATTCGAATAATTTGTAATTCGAGCAATTTCCATTCGAGCAATTTACCGGCTCCCTATGAAATGTGTAAATGAGATCATTAAGCCCCAACAAATAAAAAAAATAAAAGCCAAAGTATACGTATACTTACTGATGTCCTTGCTTAGAATGTCTTACCTTTGAATATGAAAATAATGAATTTCAAGTGCACTTGAATTATCGCATTGATTTAAAATACTGAATTGAAATAATAAATAATTATCAATTGCTTTTAATCAATGAAATATGGGATGTAACAAAAGAAAATAGTACCATATATATTAAATCCATGTCCGCTCCCAATGTATGAACATATGGCCTCTCAATCGAGGTATCACAACAGAAGTTTTTCTACAAGAAATGTTTGTAACTCAGTCGTTTAACCTATCCTTTTCAAATAGAGTAGAAGTGATATAATGCATAGGGCAGGACAGGGTTGGTTAATCGCTCTCGCTACACCCAGTAATTTTAATTTTAGACATCACAAACATCAATATATCGATTGAAATTATGCTATTCGTACTGGGATTTGAATCCGTGATGTCTATAGACTATAGACATCACTGTTCTATAGACCCATGATAATTATTAAGATGATTGATGAGTAAATAATAAAAAAACATATACAAATCTCAAACATGCTTAAAATGAAGGCAAAGAATTCTTTGTTTTAAAAATAGTTCACACCCAGCAATTCTAGGCCAACAATGGCCCTATCTTATCTTCTGTATACAAACTTACTTGTCTTGTAGAGCACAATTTTACGACGCGGATTTACTAAACTTTATTGCCTCTGTATTTCTACTATGGAAGAGAAAAAACTACCTACTGATTTATATATATTTATCATTAGTTATACAAGCTTTAATCTTTGAACTCGAAAGAAATACATCAGCTATTTCATAAAAAATAAATAAGAATAGTCCTAAAAAAAGAAAAATATAATATACTAGCCGGTTCCCGACAAGCGTTGCAATGCCACTCAAATAAAGAAAGTGTTTTAATTGTGTTTATTGAAGTGCATGTTTTATTTTTCTGTATGTTTGACGTTTGCTGCCGATTTTCAATTGTAAGACACACGCGCCACCCACTGTAATTTAATTTTACTATAATTATCGCGCAAGTGCAAGCATACGTTGTCAAAATGAACTGTATGGCAGACAGACAAACTTGATTTTTATATATAAGACCTACTGTAAGTTAATTTTACTATGCTTATAACTTTTCCGGAAGTTCAAGCAAAAAGTTTGTCAAAGTTTTATTGCAATCGGTTGAGCGGTGTGGAACGCATAAAATACGAACAAACAAACATCCATTTTTATATATGTATTAGATGTATTGCACTCTTAATAATAGTATATTTTTTCATAATTTAACTAAAAAAACTCCTCAGAAAGCTTTGATATAAAAACGAAATGATTATGGGTTTATTTAAGATTTGGATTATCTGTAGATTCATTTTTAATAGTGACATTGAATGAAGAAATACAATATTAAACGAAAGGTAAGATGTACGAGGGTCACAAGGGCCTATCTACAAAGTTTTATGTACACTCAAATATAACAGATTAATTAATTACCTTTGTTCTTCCAAAATTATAATTTTATTTGTAAAATATACTCAAACCAATATTTTTGACGGTTATGCTTACAATATATATGTAGCTTTGTTTTACTAATAAATATTGCGAATATATTGTTTAATCAAAACAAGCTTTTGTAGTTAGGCTCCTGTAATCCAAATCCCTCGAATATGAGATGTTGAAAACTCTGTCAGCAGATTGCAAAGAATGAAAATAAATATACAATATGTATTTGCATGTTTTTTATATCATCGATTTTTTAAAAATTAGTTTCCGATTGCGTGAATTTGTGTCATATTCTGATTACATGCTCCGCATCAATCTTCCTCTAAAAACGAGGTTAAAGGAATTATTGACGATCAGGCTTTCATAAATGATAATACTATTGTGATGGTATGCTAGTAGCGGATATATATTTTTTTAAATTTTGTATTATGTCAATTAAATTGTTTTATCGACGACTGCGTAATAATTAAAAATAATCATTATTGATTTCGTATACACGTGATCTTTACAATGGTACTTTTCAGTGATTTACTTCACCATTATACAGAATGAAGAAATTTTATTCCATTAGCCAAGCTTCGATTAAAACCAGTACTTTTTCTTTGTTTTGTGCACCGGGAACGCAGAACGGACGGGATACTTCGTATCTTGTTAGATTGACAAGTTAGTTTTTTGCCAGAGCATCCATGCCGCCTTGCATTAAAATAATTGCTTTATTGGGAGAGCAGAAACGGAGATTAAATTCATTTCGCTTTTACTTCAATTTATAAAGTCAAATCGATAAGTATGTCGAACTTTGTATGTTTTATGCTGCATAAAAATAAATTCAGTGCCTACGTCAAAAGTTTTTGATGCCGCATGTATCAGGGCACCATAAATCAATCACTTCTTTACGGTTTTTAACGTATTATTTTTTGTTTAATTTATACGATGAGATATAGTAGCATTAAAAGGAATCACGAAAATATAGCAGATAAAAATTACTTTGTATTTTTTTGTATACTCTGTCAAGACAGCTATTAATTGAATAGATTTTTCCAAGAGTTCAACAGTACCTGACGAGTAAGATGGTCGACCAAATTTTATCTAAGCCCAACATAATTTGTGAAGTCTTGTTTTTTGAAAATAAATACAAAATATTAATATAATTTTCATCAATGCGTTTCCGACTTAATTGCTTTACGAGCAATAAACCATCCAAGTCTTCAATAAAAATATTTTTGCTTCTTCAATATTGGCTGTGGCCCAGAAATCTTTTGGAAGTGAAAACATATCTAATTCATTCTTTTGTAAATTTGATTTCCATAACTTCAGCATTTAAATGAAAGCTTTTACTTTGTATTTTTTAACAAGTAGATGCATTTGTGATCGCATTGATTTATATTCTAGGCCGCTCAATTTTTCTAAAATTTCAATCAAATAGGTCGTTTTGTGCATTTCCGAAACAAAATTTTGCCAAGGCACAATTTTTAAATCTTCCACTTCAGATATTTTTTTAATATGAATTAAAAGTACAGTACAATATACATATATAAAAATGTAAGAAAAATAAAAATAAACATTCATAATAATAAAAACACAATATTCCTTTGTACTTCATTCCACTTTATTTATTAAGTCAGGACCGGTTTCGCTTATTGCAAGCATTGTCAACTGATAAAAAAATTATATTAACAGTGCTATTTATACAAATTTAAATTGAAATAAAAGGTGTAAGCAATTATTAACAATGAAAAGGATTTACAAATTACATTATAATTACACAAAATTAAAACGCATAACACCTATAACATACAATTAAAAACTAATAATTATAAGTCGCAAATGATGTCAATTATAAACCCAATTAAAATTTAGGAAATTTTTAACAAAGTGAAACTCATTACTAAAGTAAATAACTTAATTTAATGTAAATACTTAAAGAAAAAGACATTTTTAAAAACCATATCAATTCTTACAAAAGAAATATTTAAAAAAAAAATATGTATATAATATAAAAGAGTAGTTAACATAGGCTAATGTAAAGGGTAAAGTAAAGGATTTACCTTATAAATATAGAAACAATATATTTTGTAATAATATCTGCGAAATTTTATTGTTGAGTTGAGTGACTGTTGTCAATGATTCGTTCATGACAAAGATCTTCCACAATTTGTAAAAACTCCAGTCTACTAGTAAGGGATGAAAATGTTTAAATTACTGGGCGTGTATTCTGATTCTGATCGAAAGCTGTTTCTCGATTGCAGGATGAAAGTCAACAGTATCCATCCCCGAACGAAAGCTTAAAAAACAGGCGATTCGGCAACAGACCCTTTCTTTTTAAAACTATGAATGGGTAGAATATGCTTGGGTCACCTGAGATAGTATTTCAATGTCAACCACGAGTATAAAATACATCACGAATACCAATTCTTAACATCGAAAACGTTATATTAGAAAAATTAGCACTAATAACTAAACGCTGTTTATATATTTATTTTCAACATCTATCAGCGAATAAATTAGGTTTATTTTGTTACGTAGACTAGAAACAGGCACGTAGTCACGAATTAGTTCAAGGAGAGGGTCGGAAGCAAAATTATATTAAATTATTTAAAAAATCAAGCATTTATTTGTACTTATTCCACTTTTATTTTATATGTTAAGATCAGTTTCGCTTCAATCATTATCAACTGATCAAATCAGTTAATCATAAACGAAGCCGGTCCTGATTATACAAAACTAATTTGTAAAATAACTGTTTGATTTTTGGATTATATAATGCCTTTCCACCAAGTATTGACAATGAATACCTGATAAAATTAGAATAGATTTTTTATCCATGTCTACTCCAAATGTGAATCATATGGCCTCCTAATGGAGGTATCTCAACAGAAGTTTGCTACTCAGACTTTTAACCACTCTCTTTTTTTCAAAGATAGTAGTATAGATAGAAGGATACGGCTAGGACTGGAGTAGTAGTTGACTAATCGATCTCGCTACGTCCAGTTATTAAAGTATCGGAAAAAGGTGGAAGGGAATTTTTCGGACATCACAAACACCCATTGTCTTCGAGCAGAAATCGATTAATCAATTGAAAAAAATGTTTTTGGTATTGGGACTCGAACCTGTGAGATCCGGCACGGGAACCCACAACGCTAACCGCTGCGCCACAAGACACAACAAAGACTAGACTAGATAGACTAAAAATTTATACATTATAAAACAACTAAATTACCAAATTCTATCTTTTAACCACGTCTCGTAAGTTGTGGTTCTGATCCTCTACCTAACCCTATTGGCTCTTCAATACGTCTCTGAGTTGTAATGAATCTGCATGATTTACACTAATCAAAAGACTACTGAGAGATATAATCGCCCTTATTTGAATTTAAAAGGTCTACATAACCCGAAAAACCAACGACAACAAAATAACGGTGCACCGTATACATTTATTGCAGCTTCAGTACGCAGCATAGACAATCTATTTAATGTGAAATAATGTATATTTTTTAATGATTTTACATTATATCCGTGTACGAATTGTTGACGGAACACTTGATAGAGGGAAGTCAAGAGGGCGTAACTACGTCCGTCAGATTTCAACTCTAAAAAAATTGGATCGTCTACAAATTCAGGAGTCTACGATTCCTCTTTTATTTTATTTGTGCTCCAACTCTCTGGCTTAGCGGATATTACAAGCCATCAAAAGGAAATAAAATACTCCACTAACAATATAATTTGTTTTAGGCAAGAGAATAGTATCTTCGATGGGTTCGGCGGTATCTTTCTAGTGTTCATTTCTTACATAAAAAACAATTTGATAACTATATTTCATGTGTAATTTCAAATTTGTTGCATTATTTATGAAGTGAGCGTCGTCTGTTTAACTATGGTATTTTGGTAATTAAATGAATATTATTGATAAAAAAAATAATTAAACATTTTTAGTATTTTTCCACATTAAATTTATTGGATCAGGACCGGTTTAGCTCATTTTGAGCATTGTCAACTGATAAGAAATACAATGAAACAGTGATATTTGTACAAAAGTTAAGTAAGAAAAGCAAGGTATGACAAAACATTGGTATTACAACTAAGCATATAAATTGTAGCAAAATACAAGAAAAATAAACTATAAGAAGACTATAAGTTGAAGACTTCTTAGCAATGCAAACTATTACATCAAAAATCAATTACGTATGATTTATTATTAACAAAGTAAAAACCAAAAATGAGTGTATATAGTAAATAAATAAATCTTTATGTTTGTCAACCATAATTAAACCAAGTATTGACAGTAAACACTTTAAAAGTGAATATTGTTGAGATGAAATAAATTATTTATTTTCTATTGAAAACGTTTCGTTCAACTATAATACTAAAAAACACTTATAAATATACCATATTTATTACAAACAGCTCTGTATTTTTGTTTCATTCATTTATCCGTTGAAAATGCTTGTGATACTCCTTATCTACTTAGTAAAACTATTCTTTAATCTGTATTTTGCTCTATCATGGAACCAGAAAAGCACTGCGATTTTACCAGAGTTCACCATTTGGATACAAAGCGTAATGTGTAGACATGTAGTTATTATAAGACTGTATGTGTAATGAAGTGGTAGACAACCATCGGCGTTTATTAAATTTATTAGTTTATATTTAAAAACAAAACGCTGTTAATGAAATATTTGAAATAATTTGAAAATAAAACTATTTACATATAAATAAAGATATTTTTTATTGGCAGTTTCGATTACTTTTATAAAAAAAAAGCTAACCAAAACCTGCAATATTTAAACAAGTAAACCGTAAAATTTTATTCATAATATTCTCCGACTTCGTGGTCGAATGGTCAATATCGTTGGCTTAGAACATGGTAATCATGGGTTCGAAGTCCAGTACGATCAGTATTATAGATTATTTTTTCAATCGATTTTTGGATTTCTGTTCGAATGCATGTATGTACATATGTATGTATGTGATGTCTTGAATAACCCTCTCATCCTATCCTAAAAACACAGGGTGATGCTCGAATGATTAGCTAACCAATAGTCCTGTTCTAGTCCCTATCTTTATATACCTACTCTTTTACGAAAAAAAGAGAGGGTCAGCAACTGATTAACAAACAGGTCTGGTAAAAACTCTTCTGTTGAGATAGGCTTCATTAGCCTTTTAGCTGCCGTAGATAATAAATAGTAATTACCTAGCAGTCCTAGCACGCCGGCTATAATTTGCAAATATTAATTTAATAACTAAACGAGATAACTCGTCTCTGGCGTGTTGAGCACGATTTTTTACGAGATATCTCGTCTGTGGTAGCCATCGCGTTAAGAGTCCATATGCTTCAAATTGGAAGCGGATATAGTAAAAAAATACGATACAACGATTAGGCAATAAGTTACCTATCACATACTAAGATTTAAAGTGTACATGCTTAAAAATATGTTTTATTTTGTTAGTGACAAATTACATGACGCACCCAAAAGTGACGTGTCATAAATGAGTGATGAACGGTCTTCATCATAAAAAAATTGATATCAGACTTTTTGGCATAAAAACCATTAAGTAGGGTTGTCATACGCAAAAAGGTTGCTAATCCGAGGCTTAGCGAAATCGACGGACCGTCCTCTCATTAAAGCCTGTGGTGATTGCGGTCAGCTCATCCCTCCTCCACCGACCCTCATCCGGACGCTCCCAAAGCGTTTGCAGTTACAAATGAAAAACGCACTCCTACTAACGGACGCCATTGTGTTTGCTAGTTTTAAAGACAAAATATATTCCCTCTCTTATGCAGTGACAGTTTATCTGTATCATTAAAATCACTGACTGCTACACAAAAATAAAAGAGTTAATTAAAAATATATTATTTACAGGTAAACATTTACTAGTCGCTTGAAACAATGCAGACAATAAAATGTAGTAATAAACAAACAAAAAAGTGTGTTGTAGTCTAGTTTCCCCCCCACCCCTTGCCACCCATTTTTATTTTATTTCTGTTATAATATATCAAAATAGTAATATATTTTCTATCGGTTTAACCCGTCCTAATTGATCCAACTCATTAGATAATCATTTCTTAATGTAAATGTCATTTGTATTACCATTATCGTTTGTTTGTTTTTCTATCATCCCCTCCCATTTTATTTTGATCTTTATTATAATATATCAGAATAGTAAAATTAAAATCATTCGTACTTAAGCAAACATTTGCGAAAGTAGTTGTCTGAGGATGCCTCTGAAAGAGGCGAAACACGTGTCACATTTTGATACACAATACGTGGAATAATCAAAGTTATTTTTATTTTATATAAGTTGGTTAGAGCTTGCTCTAATGATCAGGTGGATCTGGGTTCGATTCCCGGTAAGGTCAATGTCAAATTGGATTTTTTCAATTTTAATTTGAGATCTAAGACATGGGTGTTTGTGAAGTCAATTCTCCTTGAGTTAATCTCATGTGACTTTCAAAAATTCTCATCGAGTATAACTCGTATGATCTTTCAACTTCAAAATATTTGACGCATTGGCGTAAACTGTAGTGTCAATTTAAAAAAATAATAATTAGTACATTACGCGTGCTTTATGCGTGCTTTATTCGCTTAAAGTTAAACAACGTTGTCTACAAAAAAATGTTTTTTTTTCAATGTAATACAATCTATGAATGGAAATCACAATTGGTGTTCAAAAAATGTTCTTTTCCTACAACAATGAAATCATAAAGTTGACACAGTCAAGAAAACCGTGATTTCTCGAACACTCAAATCATCAGCTATGTATTTGTGTAACAAATCACTTTTTGAATGTTTGCTCCTTATTAAGCTCTGTAAATCGTTGGTCCCGCATTTGAAACATTTTATAAATAAAACGTTGATCCACAATAACTCTTTAAATCTCTTTTAATAGTCTACATGAGTTGTATCAGTATCGTATCGTATAAGAAAAGTTCAGTTTTAAAAAAAAATATTAGTTTCTTTGTCAGTTTCGCGGCGTAATTAAAATAACATGTCAAGCAAGATTCTGTGCCGGCTTCACAACAGAGCGCAGTGTTTTTTCATGTAATACAAAATCTGTGGTGTCCTGTGTTTATGGTGCCTTATTAATGCAGATTAAAGGCAGGCAATTACCCCTGTTCACTAATTTTAAACTCTATTTAAATCAGATCAGTAATGCATGTATATTTTGTTATTAAATTATCTATGTAACATTAAATATCGATTCATTGATTTGGCATTTACTTGGTAGAACTCCATTTTAATAAGGTAAAAATATCAACGTATTTCAGTTCTACAGTTTATTTATATTTTATGCGTTGATAGCTATTTCGGCTTTCGCCATCGTCAGAACTATGCTTAAACGTAAATTTGCTCAGCTATATATACTGGCTAAGAAGAGATACACAATGCATCATATTATTCACTCTAACATACTAATTCAAATTATAAGTGCAATATTGTAATTATAATTTGAATTAGTATGTTAGAGTGAATAATATGGTGCATTGTGTATCTCTTCTTAGTCAGTATATATAGCTGAGCAAATTTACGTTTAAGCATATTTCTGACGATGGCGAAAGCCGGAATAGCTATCAACGCATAAAATATAAAAAAAAACTGTAGAACTGAAATACGTTGATATTTTTACCCTATTAAATATCGACTTTATTTTAAAAGCTGAAATTTTTGAGATGCTGTTTACTCTATCTATCAATCTGTTACTTACCAAGTTCTGCCACAATAATATTTGAAATTAATTAGTGACAGTTTGCCATAACAAAAAAATGTATCATTAAAATGAGAAATCAGGTGGCTGGTGTTGTATATTATTTAAACAAAATACTAATTGCTATCTGAGATGCGGATGTGAGATCGTTTTTTAAACAGGCTACACGAAAATCAGTGCTCATTTATTTTAACTGTATGTAACTGAATTATAATCGAAAATATTTAATGATTGCCACGAAATGAGAGGGAAGTTTAATCACAGCCAAATAATGAACTTTTTCGTTATCGAATCGTAAATTTGAACGTAAATTTCATTGGACACGACCGCTAATGGACGCCAAGCATGTTTAACCAAGATAAAAAAAATGATATAATGACGGCAAATGCGCGGGTATGCCTGTGAGCTTACGAATTCTTACTTCAAAAATTGCATTTGAATTTACATACTAATACTATGAATAACACAGATTCTCAAACATTATTACAATTTATAAAAAAGATAAATTAGACTTTTAGGGTGTTCACTGTTAATACTTGGTGGAAAGGAATTGTGCGAACGCCATTAGCGAAACCGGTCCTGACCTTTTAAAATAAAATGGAAATAAAGTACAAAGGAATATTGTGTTTTTATTAATAAAATTAGACTGTCATCTTGTTGATTTTTTAGGAAAATATTGCTACTGAAATTTATAAAATTTGAGTGTAAATTTAATTTAATAACTCTGTTATTTTTTTACTTGTTGTGTTACAAAATATGACACGTGTTTTGTTTCATCGAGAAGCATCATTTAAATAACAATCACAAACTTTACGAGTAAACTAAAAAAATATTCTTATTCTTTAATTTAGAATTTCGACTGAAGGTGCTTGATGGAAATTTAATGTCACATTTCAATTATTTTTATTCTGTACACTAGAAAAATTTATGTAAGTGTACAGAATAAAAATAATTCAAATCTAATTCTTTAGTTAAAAATGGATGCAGGGTAGGAGTAATATACAAACATTGATAGTACTAATTATAAACTAACTATTTACATTAGGTGTGGTAAATTCCAATGGGAATAAATTCAACAATGGTAATTCACCAATCATAGTTACTATGTTATACGCTCAATGTTTCCTTTCTATTGTATAATGACTTCATTATTTCCAAAAACTCCAAGTTATTTATTCTTAACATTTTATTATTACCTTATATTGTGTATTTCAACATTTTATTTTTATTTTTAATCCCAATAGAAATAAATTTAATTAACACCTCAGGGGTAGTGAATGTGAGACATTATAATATTGTACTATTCATTGATCTGTTATCATATTTTTACAAGCGGTATCAGTCGATCGTCATCAACAAGTCGCTATTAGAAAAAACGTGTGGCCACCACTGAACTAACAAAACCAGTTCTGAAAAAAAAAAAATTCTGTAACTATTACATTTAAAAAAAAAAATAGATACACCTTTTTCTTTCCGCCAATAATTAATTGATCCACATTAAAACTGACTGTTATGCTTTTTAAAGTTAAGATTACAATAATTCACTCGCCCTATTCGAGAAAAGCAAAAAAGAGAGCAATTGAACGGTTGATTTAAAAAAAAAGGTTCCTAATATTAAGAAGTTTGACAATGGCGTCTTCGAGAGATCGCGTGTCTTCTGCGAGATCTGTTCTCCTTGTATTGAACTGCCGTATTAACTTCGTGTCATTATTTCTTTTTACGGCTATAATGTTGGTTGCCATGAATCCTTAGTACAAGTGGCAGCACTTGTATGTTATCTTATCACATTAATATACGATACATCATAATTTATGTATTTTTTACAAT
This sequence comes from Himalopsyche anomala, assembly GCA_031772345.1. Classification (NCBI taxonomy): domain Eukaryota; kingdom Metazoa; phylum Arthropoda; class Insecta; order Trichoptera; family Rhyacophilidae; genus Himalopsyche; species Himalopsyche anomala. Next base: position 1,718,191 of record CM062837.1, on the reverse strand, counting down.
ATATTTAATGGTTCAAATAAATATATTATGCACCTAACTTTCCGACCTTTGTCAAAATTTTGTGTCTAATATAATCGATCACTTTAAGGGTGTTCACTGTCAATACTTGGTGGAAAGGTAATGTATTTGTTATGTACATATACACCCCACCAATCACTGTACAATATCGATTACCCCTGACATGCTATAATTATAATTTATCTTATTTACTTGCACTCGAATATTAATGTAATGTTTCAATACACATCTAATCAAAATTAACTATTACCATAAATATACCACTCGCCAAAAGATTTATTAATTAAATATTACCCATAAATAATAATTGGTACTTTCAATGTAACAATAAGCTTTCGATCGACAAAAACGAACATTCTTTTGAAACAAGTCAGTACTAATCAAAGAGTCCAATAGCTATTGGACTCAGTTTAACTTACTAAAACTTCTCTGTATTCTGATTTTTGATCAAGTGAATTATTATAATACTGTTTGTATAAACTTATGTTATGCCAATAAAGAGAAACATCTATAATAATAAAGTGTTTTAATTAAATCCATAACATATCCAAAAATAAAATACTCATTTTTACTAATTCCACTTTAATTTAATAATATCAGAATCGGTTTCGATCATGACGAGCATTATCAACTGATGTTGCCTTCTCTTAATATCTGCATGATCTTATTAAATAAAAGTGGAATTAGTAAAAATGAGTATTTTATGTTTGAATATAGAATAATATGATGGACTTGTGAAAATTACGACTAGAAAAACGGACTTATTAAAAAAAGTAGTTGTTAAATAATTCATTAAATTAATTGTTTGAGTCAATAAAACAACAGTTTATTAATAATCTTTGTGCACTTCAAGGTTGTATATATTTCACGTCGGGTCTTATGGCGCAGCGGTTAGCTATGTGGGTTTCCGTGCCGGATCTTACGGGCTCGATTCCCAGTACGAACAGCATTTTTTTGACAGATTAATCGATGTATGTTCGAAGTCATGGGTGTTTGTGATGTCTTAAAAACCTTCCCACCCTTTCTGATCTTTAATAACTGGGCGTAGCGAGAGCGATTAGTTAACCACTAATCCTGTCCTTGCATTATTCTTCTATCCCTACTACTCTATTTGAAAAAGTGAGTTTGAGCGACTGAGTAACAAACAGCTGTCGTAGAAAAACTTCTGCTGAGATACTTCCATTCGGAGCTTCCACATTAGGAGCAGACATGGATTAAAAAAAAGCATATTTTGACTTTGACCCAAAATCATTAAAAAACGTTTTTTTCTCATGTAAAAATTGTTATAAGGGGGTTACGTCCTTTTACCTTTCGAACGTATATATTATATTTCTTACTTTTTATAAATAATGTGTATTTTAAGGATTCGACGTCACTGCTTTATTATATTTTTGAATAATAGTTTTCGCATTCTCGATAAAATTGCAAAAGCATCGCGTGCTCTCTTCTGATTTCTGATCTCCTGGTACTTACCTCTGACTGCTCGCAATGTGTCATTAATTCTTTTTATGCTAATATTGCCAGATCCAAAACAGGGATGTCCTTTTTTACGGAATGATTAAATGTATGTTACAAAATATTTTATTTCTTTACGGAGATACCATTAACCAATTTATAGGCTAGAGAACGCAATTTCATGATTTTTAAATTTTGTATTACATACGACAATTATTAGCGCAGTGTGTGCTATTTTTTTTCCACGTCCTCTTCCAATGTAGAGTAGTCCGACTAATGGAAGTTTTTCTATTAGAACTGCTTGTTACTCAGTTGCTCAATCTCTTTTTTTTAAGAGACTAGAGTTGGCAAGGATGGGGACTAGGACAGCAATACTCAACTTGCGCCCCATTTATATTATAAGTGAGGTACAAAACAATCATTGTCACCGAATGATCTTTACATCTGGTATTTTTTACAAAAAAAAAAATACGTAAAATAATGAGTTTTTTTTTTATTCCATATCCGCTCTCTATACGGAGCATATGGTCACCACGAAGTTCCTCCATGACTCTCTATCTCCAGCCAGTCTCCTTGCTTCCTCCCAGGTCATCCCAGCGTCCCGCAACTCCGCTGAGTACATCCTGAGAATGGTCATCAGTGGCCTTCCACGACGCCGGTATCCATCCGGTTGGAAGAAGAGACAGGCAGGGTTCAGGCTCTCTTGAGGCATCCTTAACACGTGTCCAAGCCAGGACCACCACCGCTTCTTTATTTTGGACGTAATTAGAGGCTGGTTAGTCCGCTCTCTAATCTCCATATTCCTGACAAAGTCAGACCATTTCACTCCAAGCATTCGGCGCAGGCATCTGTTTTCGAAACACAGTATACGGTTACTCTGCGCTTTCGTAATGTGCCATGATTCGCAACCGTAAACAGCACTGTCAAGATACATGCGTTGAACAATGAGTTACAGTATGTTAAGTATTTGGTATATTTTCGTATAGCTATTAATTTGCTGCGGCCCAGATGAAAAAAGGTTGAATATTCCGTAAAACGTGAAAAAAGTAATATTTCTAAACAGCCCACATTATAACTTATCATACTTAGTGTTAAGATTTTTCATTTAATGTTTTTTTCTAATATTTTCATCTTATGCATTTTGAAATATTCAGTAAAAAATAAGTGACCATGAGCTCCATGAATATTATTTAAGATATTTTATTTTTTTATGCTGTTATGTATACACAACATTCTACCTCTATGCTATGCTAAATTATCTATGACAACTTATTGTAACAATAAACCTATATCGATATGCAATTCCTTCTCTCCAAATCTAGCCAGTTAAAATCGAGAGTTCAAATTGAACGGCCGACGGCTCAGTAAAGACGCCTCGATACTCATATCGTATCATTAGATTAATAAGACTAAGTGATTTATTTTAAAGTGTAAATTATATATGGAATAAAGTTGAACCAACATTGAATAGTGTTTCAGTAAAAATATACAGCGGTGGGCTGCCAATATCTTAACAAGGGGCTCGGTAAATCTTATCCATTTATTTGTATCCATTTTCGCTCCCAATGTGGAGCATATGGCCTCCTAATGAAGGTATCTCAACAAAAGTTTTTTTTCTACGAGAACTGTTTGTTAATTAGTCGCTCAACCTTTCTTTTCCAAAGGGATAAAATGATAAGGCTAAGACAGGACTAGTGATAAACTCGAACCCATAAGGTCCGGCACGGAAGCCCACAACGCTGAATGAAAAAATGAATTGGCTACTAAGTCTTGTTTCTTAATAAAATTTAACCATCTACAGAGATTGCATTTATGTGCTGATTTGATCTAAGACGAATGATTTTCTTATCTTAACAAGGGGCTCGCCGGCTGCGCTGAAATTTAACAAGGGGCTCGCGCGAGCCCCCCCGAGCCCCCTCCAGCCCACCCCTGAAAATATATCCATAACAGTGCTAATAAATACAATTTAAATCTCGATAATTCCAGATTTTTTACTTTCAATTCTGCGATGTTGGGATTGCAATCCCTAGTTCTGGTTTTCTTATTTATTCACCATTGGCGTACAAGAACGAAGTCCTGCGTAGGCGAGTAATGTGTTTGGGCGATTGAAAATCGAGCACGCGCAGTCAGCTTGATGAATCGGTATCCATACATTCATTCTGAATGAGCATCTTTTTTTGGTTCTTTGGATTTTTAATCGACACACCGTAAATAATTTCGTTCGGGCGAATTGAATTCGCGATGGTCTCATCTGCATAAAGCTGATATTTGGTATGATTTTAATTAATTACCCACGGCACTGCTTATTGATTTTATTTGATTGGATTTCGCCTTAAATTGATGGGGCATCAATTAATTATCGTGCTTTAATAAATAAGTGTTTTTTTCGTTGAACGGAACGTGTAAAACCAATTTGATTGCTGCCTACACACAAATTAACGATGCACAGAGTTTTTTTTTTACAATTATAATTGGTTTATGATTTAAATGTTAAATATTTAAAACTATAAATTACTTGTGATGTATACGGAAGGCGCCAGAAACTTGCTTAGCACGTCTTCTATTAGAAAAAAAATCACAATACATTTTTATCCAACCAAAACGAAGACCGGAATAACCGTCATTTTTGACGAAAACAAACTTTAACCGAATCGAAAAAAATATCGGTTTTCTAGAATGGTACATATGTAGATACAAACACACGCGATAATGTTATTTATACAGTTAGGACTGTTAGGAGTTGTAAGCGTAACAAGTAATACTTCTTGGTTTTTAGACTCTTGGGTCACTCATTCATAAGTAAATATATATTTTTTAATTGCCTCTCGGTGCAGAATAATCATTTTTTCCAGGGCGTTGTACCGGGCTATCATACATCTGCCATATAATGTCGGACCAATAGCGCAGCGGTAAATATCTTGGGCTACCGTGACGGATCTAACGGGTTCGAGTCCCAGTACGAACAGCATTTTTACAATCTATGATTCTGTTCAAAGATTTTATATCTAAAAATTCGTATATCATAATATATACCCCTACTACTTGCTCTCTTCGAAAAATAGAGGTTGAAAAACTGACTGACAAACAGTTCTCGTATAAAAACTTATTTTGAGATAACTCCACTGTTAGGTCATAGGCTCTACATTGGGAGCGGACATGGATAGAAAAATGACTTTTTTTATTGTAATATTCTGAGGATGTTTACATGATTTGTATTTAACATTTCTCTTAGTCAGCGTTTCCCAAACTTTTCCCCCCGCGACCCGGTTATTTTAATATTTCTCACCCACTAAATTTGTTATGGCCTATACTACCGGCATATAGGTTAAATAAAACTGTCTATTTATGTCCAAACAGTCTTTATATGTTATAATATAAAATAGTTTACAATACGAAATTATATAGTAAAGATACAGATTTATTTTAGGAAATTGGCGAACCGGCATTTTGCGCTCTGCGCCCCGGTACCGGGTCGCGACCCATCATTCGGGAAACGCTGCTCTAAGCCCAAACCTTGCTACCCTTTGTACTATATCCTGTAAGAAAGGTGTGATGCTTTAGCGAGTGGTTGTGGGTACAACTTACAATATTTTTGGGCTTAGCTGTAACAGCATGTAGTTAACTTAACATATGTCCGTCTGAATAAGTTTAGTTGGTAAAACATTAAAAAAACTACGTCTTATCGTTTTGTTTTTTAAATAATAAAATATTAAGTTAAGAGGGTTCATCTTAACTTTTATCTATTTTATTTTTTATAATTTAAGCACTCTAAGACTATAAAGAAACATTCTTGAGAAAATTTCAACATCATAAACTGAATGAATTTATGGCATTTGTATGAAAGGGTATCAAATGACGATGTGGGTATTATTAATACTAAAAAGAAAAAAATAAAAAACGTTTCTTTATGGGAATCAGTAAGAATCTTCTATGGGAGTGCAGAAAAATGAGAAGGTATTTATTTATACATTTTTTTTTTAAATTTCAACATTAATATTTAGAAGGTTTATGAATTTGTTTTTTTTTTGTTATGTCTATTTTGAAGCCACTATTACCAATTCACCAATAGTCAGTGGCGGATTACCCCATAAGCGCAAGAGGCGCGCGCTTGGGGCCTCCAAATTTTAAGGGCCTCAAAAATAGTATAAATTATATAAACCTGTACATTTTAATTTTAGTTTTCAATTCTTTATTATTCTATGAAGAGTTTTGCAACACTTTTATTTTATTTGAAAAGCAGGGCCTCCAAAATTTATTGCGCCTAGGGCCTCCAAAGTGCTTAATCCGCCACTGCCAATAGTCAATTCCACAATGTCTGCTCTTTTAATTGAGAATAATATGGATCCAAAGACGGCTCAGAAAAGTTCCCTTGTTAAATTAAGAAAAAAAATGTCTTCAGATCAATCACAATTTTTGTAGATTGTTTAAATGTGGTATGAAACAAAAAGTGCTGCTATTGGAAATTTACTGTATGTGTGTATACTGTATACTGTATGTGTGTATACTGTGTATACTGTATGTGTGTATGTATGTATCCGCATGTGTGTGTACATGTACGGATATAGTATGGAGGAAGCATATGGAATGTGATTTGCAAAATAATGCATATGGAGTTCCCGTGAACTTCTTATCTCTGTAGTGATCGCGCCCTTCCGTCTGCGAACGACGGTAAGGGGATGCAATTTACAATTTTTCAAAATCTTTATCGATGAAGGAGACTGGAAGAACCTTGACGCTGGCGCGTCCTGGTACTTGAAGCTCCATAAATTTGATATCCAAAAAAAAAATTGGAAATTTCTCGTAGAACCGAGCCTTTTTTATATAACTTAGAATACATACACTAAGTATCATTTGATTGATACAACAACAATTATTGCGTATAATTTGTACAAGAGTGATAAAACATTATATCCCTTCCCCGGAACACCGCGAGTAGATCTCAGATTAAGCGAGCCCCTTGTTAACGTCATGCTAGCCCACCGCTGTAGGGTATTTCAGCCTTTTAGTCGAATTTTGTTTATTTACGAGAACTGCTTATAATATAACCTATATATCTCGTAGAGGATAGTATTTGGCCCAAAGAAAGATTTTTTGATCCACTTTCACTACCAATGTGTAGCATATGGCCTCCTAATTAAGGTATCTCAATAGAAGTTTTTTTACGATAAATGCTTGTTGCTCAGTTGCTCATACCCTCTTTTTTGGAAGAGAGTATAAATATAATATATATGGTTAGAAGAGGACTTGTGGTAAGCTACAAGCTCTTGCTACTGTAGGATTGGAAAGGTGGGAGGTAATATTTTTATACATCACACACATTCATGGACATATATTTCTTTCGACTTATAAGAGGGCAAAATGAGAATTCCACCATTCTTAAAAATGTGAAACTAAATGTTCCTGAATATTTTTTGAGAAATCGTGGATATGAAATGTTTGTTCTCCCAATGTGAAGAAAGAACCAGACTGGGGAGAGCTTTAACAGTTTTTAAAAATATTGCTTCGGATTTCGACATAATTCGGATTGAGTTCCAGCGAAAGCTTTTTTTATGTATTAAAGTAGAGTTTGTCGGAGATTACTCTGTATTTTTACGGTTTTTTAATATTAAATTGAATTCTGTTTTCCTTCATTGTAAAAGTTTTGAATTTATGATTTGTTAATTTTTTGCAATGTTCATGTAAATAAAATGCCTTCGTACAGAAATAGGTAAATAAATAATTAAAAAAATCGCACCTGACAAGTAGTAAAGTAATTATCCTCGATATCCCTTTATTAGGTCTGATAATTGGTAACGAATAAAATACCAGAAATGTTGAAATCTAAAATGCATTCATTTTTGTCTGTAGATACAGGGAATAATCGAACAAGACGGTCGCTTGTCAGCTACGGGAATGGCATACATTTTAAAGTTTAAATTGTCATTTTTGTTGCGGTATGTATCTAATATTTAAAAAAAATGGAATTAGCAGATATTGCACTGTTAATCTTATGAAACCGCATGTGTGCTCAACGGGGGACTCCATAAAATGTGCGCAAAGACATAAAAATATTAAATACGATAATTGGAGTCGAATCCAAAAAAGGTTTGTATGTGTATTAAAATACCGCTGAGCTAAATTTGCGCGTAATATTCTGGCTCAATCGTTACCGCATCCCACTGCTATCCAATTATTTCAAGATCGTTTCCCGGTGGGTATAATAAAATCAACTGGACGACAGCATGAAAAATAATTTGATTGTTTTTAAAATAATTGTAATGCATAATGAACGTCGCAAAATGGCAGAACATTACTTCACAATGCTTATGGTGATGCATTTTAATCTTGTCTTGTCTGAATTTATTTTATATAAAATTCTTAATTTATGAGTATCGTTTGGTAAATAAAAACGAAGCCACCTTTAACTAAGGTGGGTAGTAACAACTTAATTATCATTAATAAATCAAATTAAAAATCATTCCAGTACTAACATTGTCAACCTTATCAGGAATTAAGTATTTTTTTTGTTCACTTGGAAAAATACATAAATAAGTTTATAATGCTCGTCATGAAACCGGTCATGATATAATAAGAGCAATTAGTTTTACAACTAGTACTATCCTGCCCTATATATTTACCCATGCTATTTATTATATGTGCCGCCTGTGTCGTCGAGTGGTCAACGTCGTTGGCTATCGCTACGGAGGTCACGGGTTCGAATCCCAGTACGGGCAGTTTAATAAATTGATTTTTCAATCGATTTATGAATTTCTGTTCAAAGGCATGGATGTATGTGATGTCTTGAATTCCCCCTCCTACCCATCCTATCCTATGAACGAGGCGTATCGAGAGCAATTAGCTAACCACTAGTCCTGTCCTAGCCCTTTCCTTCTATTCCTACTCTCTTTGGAAAAAGAGAGGTTGAGCAACTGAGTAACAATCAGTTCTCGTAGAAACACTTCTGTTGAGATAAACTTCACTAGGAGTCCATATGCTCCATATTGGGAGTGGACATGGTAAAATAAAAATAATATTTATTATCTTCGAAAAATAGAGGTTGAACAACTGACTAAAAAATAGTTCTCGTAGAAAAAAAATCTGTTGAGATATTAGGAGGCAATATGGTCCACATTAGGAGCAGACATAGATTTAAAATAAAATGTTTACATAATTTATTCTCATTTTAAAACTAGCTGCCTGGCCAATGTATTCGGATGCACAATTTTGACATGAATGCTTATAAGCTATATAGGCTATTTATCAGTATGTAGTTATTTTTTGTTAATATTTTTATATTATGTGATTGTGATTATTTTTTCATTTAGTAAACGCTTAATACTAATTAAAATGTATGTATGTAAGTACGTATACCCTCTTTCTTAAATTTCATGCTTTTATGTAAGCACACTTAGGTGTTGAAAATTAACAGATTTATGTTTGAAGATTGTGTTAGATGAAAGTTCATTAGGCTGATATTTATTCTTCCGTTTCAGATGTCAAAATTAAAATAAACGAGAAGAGGAAGTTACTCCTCAGTTCCTTTGATAATAATTTGAGGGGCGAATAGACGGTTATTTTCGTTCTCAAATAAATTTAACACCTTTAAAAAACTTACGCTTGCTTGTTGGTATCTTTAAAGTTAATATAATTCTGGTAGTCACTAAAAATAATTAGTAAGAAAAATATTTTTCAGGTCAAAAGATCATACGAGAAAAACTCGATGAGAATTGACATCACAAACACCCACGTCTGAAGTCTTGAAATTTGAAAAAAAATACTATTTTTTTACACTGACCTTACCGGCAATCGAACCCAGTTCTTCGACCTGCCTGATCGATAGGGCAAGCTCTAACCATCTAGGCCAGTGCTTCCCAACCTTTTTCATGCCATGCCCCCTTAAATCTGAAAAAACAATCTGCGGACATCCGAAAAAAAACATATACATACACAGAAAAATGTTCAGAAATAAATTTTTGTACGTAAATAAAAATTGTGAAAAATCTGCGTACCCCAGATTGGTAAGCACTGAACTAGACCACAGCGTATAATCGAAAATGCTCGTCATAAGCGAAACCGGTCCTGATCATATTAAACAAAAGTAAAATTATTGCAAGAGATTGTTTTGCTTTTTTAATATAATTACTTTCTACCAGTGGCGGTCGGTCAATGTGGCATTGGATCAATGCACCCCTTGTATATGCAGGGGCGGCTATATTTCATATAAAATTCAAACATATAAAAACAATAATAATATTCAAACATAACATTTATACTATTAACGCATTTTAAATTCTTCATATATTTTATAATATCTTAAAACATTTTATTTTATTTTATTTTAGACAATAAACACACGAAGAATTTCAAATGAGTAAATGGTATAAATTTTATGTTTGAATATTATTTCATGAAATATAACCGCCCCTGCATATAAGAGGGGTGCATTGATCCAATGCCACATTGACCAGCCGCCACTGCTTTGACAGTGAGCAAACGCTATATAAGTAATTAATTCTCATTTTAAATCGTAGTTGGTCTAACCAATGTATTCTGACGAACAATTTTGACATGAATTTCTATAAATTAAGGTTGTTTATCAGCGTGTATTTATTTATTCTTAATATTTTTATATTATAGTGATGAAAAATAATTACCATATTTTCACCGAATCACAGCGGCCATCTTTCGTCTTTACAAATTTGGTAAGTGTGCAATAGTTCGTCTTCAATAATTAATTATTACTTCGAGATTATGGTAAGGTGGGCGTCAAAGTCATGTTACTTTATGTTAATGATGACAATTATAATGCTGAATATTTATTTAAAAAAATCAACCGGCCATGTATTAAATAAATAGGATGAATATTGTTGTATTAGGAGAGGATGAGATTTATGTTATCACAACGGTAACTTAAAAAATGCAGATAGATATCAATAAGTCATACGTAAAATTGAGTGGGATTTACAAACAGACTTTATTTCTTCAATCATTGTATGTAATTGTTATTGCATGTAGTGTGAAATAAACAGTGGGCGAAGCATTAGCATAAAACATATGGCAGATCTACTACAAATTGATCCGGGTCTCAGAAAGCAAATGAGTAAAGAAGAAAATTGTTATTGTAGCATTGGCGTGGTGAGAAAGAAATAATTATTAAGCGGTGTTTGCAAAATCTAAATAATAATATTTGCGAATGACTTATGTTGTAGTAAAATTACTTAAATGTGAATGCTTAGATCTTTCTTTTTGCCTATGCGACAATAAGTCAGGGATGGGCTGGAAGGGGCTCGGAGGGGCTCGCGGGAGACCCTTGTTAAATTTTACCAAGGCCGGCGAGCCCCTTGTTAACTTATGAGAAAACAATATTCTCAGATCAAATTAGTATATAAAGGCAATTTCTAATTTATATATTATCTACGACAGCTTCAGTATACACAATAGTACATTTTTAGCTATTTACATGGATAAGTTTACGGTAAATTGCATATTGTTACATATTATAAGTGTATTAAGTAACAATTTGAACCAGTGCTCTTCGTAACCGAAGCCAACGACGACCACTCGACCACACAGGCGGCTAAATTATGAATTTCTGTTCGTAGGCATGGGTGTATGTGATGTCTTCAATTCCCCACTCCCACCCATCCTATCATATGAACGGGCGTATCGAGAGCGATTAGCTTACCACTAGTCCTGTCCTAGCCCTATCTTTTTATCCCTACTCTCTTTGGAAAAAGAGAGTTTGAGCAACTGAGTAACAAGCAGTTCTCGTAGAAACACTTCTGTTGAGATAAACTCCATTAGGAGTCCATATGCTCCACATTGGGAGCGGACATGGTAAAAAAAAAAAAAGTAACAATCGATTGCTTATTTAAGTATTGCATAAATTTGCATCATATTGGGTGCATGGCATGTCATGTCAAAGCAATTGGCGGGAGACTGGGAAATATGGAGGTGCCGCGTGGCGGCCATACGCTCCACATAGGGAGCGAACATGGTCAAAGAAGAACAATTTTATTTATTTAAATTAAATAAAAATGATGATGATAATATATCGGTTAATAAAATTATGTTAAGTACACAAGAGACGCAGATGATATTTATCCAGATTTTTCTCATTATTGTTAGATGACTATGAAAATACAATCAAAGTATCAACTGTTCATGCTATAAAATCATGATAAATGCCATTGGCCTCTTCATCGCCTCTGTGCTCCTGGTACTCAGTTAGTCAATGGCTACCTTTTAAGGGCACTGGGCATTTCGGAGGGAGTCGTAGGTGGTCTCCTTTACCAATTGAACATGGCGCCGTATATTTAAAATATGGATTGTAACATAATATGATCTTTTGTTTGTGCTTGCCACTGTTTCACTTTGGTTTTAAATTATCCCGAGTCTTGTTAAAGTCCGCAGCGTATGCAGGGTTGCCACCAGATTATTATTTTTCAATCAGGTATTATCGCTATTTATTAAAAAAAAAAAAAAACATTTGTAGAAAGCACTCATAAAGACACAATAATAGTGAGGCTACATTCTATATGTGTCTTTTCATTTGTTCATGTTTTTTTCCTGCACGGATTCATAAGGCACAGCAAACAGATGTGCCTTTACGATTTTGCTTTTGTGAGGTATGCTAGGTGTGCCCCCCTCAGCGTAGAAATGAAACGTATAGAGATATATTCAAAGTGAATATGTAGACGCTAGTATATTAACGCATATTATAGATTAAAATCATTTATGTTTATTATGTTTTTGAAGATATATTTGTTATCCCTCGAGTTCATCCGTACAGTTGAATGCCTGAAGATGCCAAAAAGACGAATCTTGAATCGTTAGTGACAAAACATGTGGACGTGTACAAAATTTAAATGATTTAAATTTAATATTGAAATTATATCAAGTTACTTCAGTCGAAATCTTAAATTTGATGATTTTATTGTTAAAGTTTTTCAACTACTTAAATGTCTGAAAAAGATAATTATTTTTTAAATATGTATTATTTTAAGACAGTTAAAATGTATTGTGGCAGCCCTAGATCACAGCTACGTTATGATTGCCACGAAGTAGAAGCTGTGTGTCGATTAATATAGGTAGAGCGGATTTAAAGATTCAGTAAACTTACAGTTACTCGAAAATATTAACCTTACCCATAAGGAAGGAATTCACTAAGATAAAAACGGAACTCTCGTTATGCAAATTGAATTTCCAAATATGTTTACCACTCGTCTACGGCAACGTAAATAAGGTAACATGAATAATTTTGACAATGACTGGTCGGGAGTTAACTGTTTTTAGAAGGATATGGTAGAATTGATAAGCAGTCTCAATTTATTTATATTTAAATTCGCAAATCAAGATCTATCCATAAATTAATTATGAAAAATAAAACAACTTTAAAATTAATAATTAGTTATTCATTAGCAAAATTGGTAAATAGGAAATATTTACAATCTAATGGAGAACCACTTAAATAATTAAAAAACAGTTAAAGTAAAATAAACTTCGTTCACAAGAATAACTTAAATCTTGCATATTCTAGGGAAATATTTTTTTTATCAAAGATCTTCACAAATATTTGCGTGCTGAGCATACATTTCTTATGATCGTGTCCGTGGTGCAGTGGTTAATGACGTTGGCTTCCGTGTCAGATCTTACCGGTTCAAGTCCCAGAAACACTTTTTTCAATCGATTTATCGATTTCTGTTCGCAGTCATGGGTACTTATAATGTCTAAAATTTCTTTCTACTCTTCAAATTAACGGGGTGTTACGAGATCGAGTAGTTAACTAGTAAACTAGTATTAACATTCTGCTTTACTATCTTCGATATAAAATATAAGTCGAGCAATTGAATTGGGTAGCAACCCGTTCTCAAATAAAAATATGCACACTTACTAAGCCATATTTTTCACATTAGGAGTGGACACGGATTAAAAAAAAAAATACATAATATCACGGGTCTATGAGTCAACATTCCCTATAAGCTGAGCGCGTGCGCGGCCACGCAGGAGTTGGGAAGCCCCCCGCGCACTCATTCTGGGTTGGCGAGCACTACAAGACAGTTGTTCAATTAATATTTGATCGATCCGCGCATCCTCCGCGCAGCCTTTGAAATTTCCGCGCAGCTTACCTCTTGCCTTAGAGGGAACATTGTCTATGACACATTGGTTAACGTCGTTGGCTTCCGTGCCGAATCTCACGAATTCGAATCCCAGAACGAACAGAATTTTTGTGATATCTTAAAAAAACTCCTTACCATTCAAATTCTAAAATAACGGCGTCTAGCGAGGGTGGTTAGCCAACCACTAATACGGTCCTGCCATATTATTTCTATCTCAACTACTCTTCTCGAAAAACAGAGGTTAAGCGACTGAGTTATAAACAGTTCTCGTAGCAAAACACCTGTTGAGCATCTCCATTAGGATGCCATATGCTCCACATTGAGAGCGGATATAGATAAAAAAAATATCACTAAAGAGCCGCACATGTGTCCCAAGATCCACAAGCAGCTTGACGAACACTATATATGATAATAATTCCACTATCGCAAAATTTTGATTACGAAAATCTACGAGCAAATGAAATGATAAGATCGTGAATCCATAAACATAGGATTGTTGACACTTTTGCAAAGGCGTATAACTTTCAAAATGTTTATACAACCTATCGATATGATAATAAATTATCAATACCATAGATATGAAGGCAACACGTCATTTGAAATATTATTAGCAGGTAACTATGGATTTCGCGCTGAATTGCATATTGCCCTTGTGCTGATTGCAGTGAGGTGTGGGCTTTGTATGCGATGTGTTAAATGCAATGCAAAAGTTTTGACTCTGCAGTGGTGAAGAAACTTTACGATATGTATGTTTATTTCTGCGCCATTTTCGCGATAAAAATGTTCTCTAAAAATACGTAGTTGTTATTTATATGTACTTGTTTTGTCAACCATCTGAAATTGTTTTATTTTCATTTTTCATTGCGTGGGAAATCAAACAGTTAACCCAGGGGTTCTCAACCTCATTCGTTCCATTCCCCCTTTACACCAATGTTGATAATATAATTCCTCCCCAATCCAAGATAGTCTATATCAATAGGAATATTTAAAACAATATATGTACATATACGTAGTGTAGAAAATATTTTATAATATGTAGATATTTATGAATTTATTAAAATATTTTTTTTAATAACTAATTACTAAAATTACTGAGGCATACTTCAATGAACAAACACTTCAGTAGAATTACAAAATATTCAAAAACGTGAACAGATTTTAATTTGAATCGTTCAAATTATGTACATTCACACAGATTTTGTCACTAACGACCCGGGTTTCGCCTTTCGGCATCTTCAGGCGTTCAAGTGCACGGATGAACTTGAACTGACATGATTTGAACGATTCAAAATTAATATTGAAATTCCACCAAGCACTTTCAGTCGAAATCTTAAATTAGTGAATATATGTTATGAAAAATTATTGATTAACATGAAATTGACGAAAAAAACAAGAATCTAGCTTTTTAACGATCTCCCCAAGAAATTTTAAATTTCCCCTCCCAGAGAAGAATTCCCCCCGGTTGGGAAACCCCTGGTTAAACGGAAAAAAGGTCAGAAGAAACTTATTGGTGGAAATAAGTTGGTACTCATCTCCTTATGATACATAAACATAAACGTTTTCTCTCAAATTAAATCAAAATAAATGAGTGTGTACCACTACATAATAATGTGAATTCGTTTCAGAAACAATACAAATCATAATAACTCCCCTTGATACAATTTTAAATTATACATTACACTATTTTTGAAATTATTTTAAGACTGCACTAATTTAAGACATTTTAACATTCCCTGATGTACAAATATAGTTAGGTCGTTGGAGCAGTGGTCAAAGTCATTGGCTCATGTGTCGGATTTCTTATTAGTCATGTCATATCCCTATTCTCATAAAAAACAGAGGTTGAGACCCATCACCACTTACTAAGGTTTAACGTCCTTTTTACAGGGTGTATTCAGCAAGGAAACAACAGCATTATTTGTGTATATATTTTTTAGCCTGTATAGTATGAGAATAGGAAAACCTAGTTGCATTTGCTTTTATGAGCAAAAAGTAACAAGATTTCAACTCAATAAAATTATTTCAGTATTTAAATAAAATTTAAGATACCTTTATTCTTTCTACCATCAGACGTTTAATGTTGTCAATTCTGTGTTTATTAAAATTATGTCATGACCAATATTTACGAAAATAAATAGTTTTTTAGTTTCTAGCGCCTAAATGACAAGCGCCCACTTGGCTATCGCCTTGTTATAAGTTGGAGCGAGCATCATTAATAAAAACATTATGTTTTTTTGGCATTATTTTCCAATAAAATCATTTTTTTTATTCAACTATATATCTGTACGATTCAGAGTTGTTTTACAAATAAAAATATTTATTTTTAATGATTGCTCATATTAGTCAAGGCGAGAGTTTTTTTTTTAAATCACATTAGTTTGAGGAGAAAGACATCACCATCACCTAGAGCAGTGTTGCCCAAAGTGTGCTACGCGTAACCCCTGGGGTACGTGAAGAGTTAAGTGGAGGGTACCCTCTGTACCGGGCTTTAACTACGCCTGGTACAACAAGCAGCTTATATATTTTGATTGTTATTAAAGTATATGCATTTTTTGATGATGGGTATTTGGTGTTTCGAAAAATACAGAAGGGGTACACATTTGTCGGGATACGAACCGAGACCTATCTAATCGCACGTAAACAGATCTTACTACTAGTGACTAGACCACAATGGCTGAGATTTTAATTATTCCGTTATAATTTAAATATGAAAATATCTTTAATTGTTGCATCGATATTATTGAGATTCCGGGGCGTACGACCACTGCCACCCACAGTTGATGAATGTGGGCCCCAGAGGGCGGCGTCTCACAATCGGGCGCGCCTGCAATCGCCGCTCTCCTAATTGAAATGTAAATTATCATAGTGTGAATCATCGATGCGGCTTATGCCCACCACTCACCCGTTCGACAAGCATAACTCATACGTCGTATAGAGCTGGCTGTGTGGGCTGAGGGCTCAGAATCATTATAAAAATGCTTGCACAATTGGAATATTTATCTTATTTATATATCTACGATTTTAATATTACTTAACTTTTCAATTTTTTTCAAGATGTCCTTTGCAGTCATTATTTATATCAGTGTTGGCAGTATCCAAATATTACCATTTGACATGTTTCCTAGCTTTACGTATTATATATTTAATTCCCTTTTCTTCTTCTTCTTCTTCTTAGCGTTACATCCCAGGGAGAACCTTGGCCCCCTCAATCGATCTCCTCCATCTTCCTACGCCCTCTTGCGCTGTGACACCCAATTAGGGTTTTTAACTTGGATATTCGAATATTCGATATCCGAATATATTCGGCCCTTTTTTAACTATTCAATATTCGTAATATTTTTTAATGAAATATTTTAAAAAATCTACGAAAGATCACATCACAAATTCTCCACATTTGAAGAATACATAATTATGAATACCCCAAGGTAGTAGTTTTTTTCGCCTTCACCTAACTCGGACTCGGGGCTAAAAATATATTTAATATCGTTATTTCATTAATTAAAGAAATACCGTTGTAGTAATCCGATGCAGATGCAAATTTCAAATATTATAACACAATGGAACGGTATTGAAATGTGTATTTATATGTATTGTCTTTATCTAAGATTTTATCGAAGTGGGAAAGTATTGAGTCATAATCTATATTATTAATAGTCGATAATGTCCGTCCGTCCGTCCGTCTGTATGATTGTCCCCGATTTCCTCTTCCCCTGCCCCTCCTTCTCCCCAGCCCCGCTGTTGCCATTTTTTTATTCATACTTGTTTATTATGAAACGTCAACCAATACTGAACGAGTATTTTCAACGGCAGGTACAATTAAAACTAAGTGAAAAACAAATTTGAAATATGAATTATAGGTTCTATTACTTTTCTCATACAATTATTGTAAGAGTAAGTATGAGAAATTAATGAGAGAAGAATATACAACAATATTATTTATGCGTGGAAATATTAAATATGCACAAAGCACAAATGCAAAGCGTACAGTAGAAGAGTTATTTGACATCCTCTTCCATGGAGTCAGAATGAATTCTTGAAAATGCGTGTCATATCCTAACGAAGAAAGAGGAATCCCTCGAGAGAAGTTTCCATTTTTCGGTCCGAATTACGCAGCGCGTCCTGCGAAATATGAGAATTTACATGTCGTTATGTAAAACGTAAAAAGTCATGTTTGGCAGCGGATCAAGTGGCGTTAATTTGCCGCCCGCAGAATGCTTTTGAGCGGGAACCGAAGGGCGTGACGGCGAGGGCGGGCAGTTCCGCCTTCCAAAAATCATCACTTCCTCCCACGCCGCACTTAAAGCGAGATTTATTTTACGCGCTTTTGAATAATTTTTCACTAGCGTTAATTTCGCATCAGTATTATTCAAATGAGCTTAATTACAGTTTTTGAATATTTATATTTCTTTAACAGATGATTAAGGTTTCATTAAAAGCTCTTCCTGTGAAAACTAAACATTATTTTCTTAATCTGCATGAAATTTAATTGAAACACTTTCTAAGACTTTCTCCAAGCTCTTAATTGGAACATGAATGAAGTAGTCTGTGTTTAAAAATTGATGTATCATATCCAGCTTAATTTTCTCTCTATAACCACTGACGTAATAATTCAGCACGAAACATGATTTTCAACAGCATCAGCAAAATGACAGTAGTTTCCTTTCTTCATTTATATGCTGACACTATGTATATAGAACTTGAACTATGCTCTCAGTTTCTTGGCTATTTTATTGTCTATGATGGGTACAAAATAATCATATTTTAACATGTATAATAATTTAACTCAGTAATTGCTGTCTTTTTATGCGTTTATTGGGGAAAAATAGAGAAACGTCTTACAAATCTAACCATAGCTGAACATTCAGTAAAAGTGTTATTTTTACCAGGAATTTTTCGTTACGTAATTTGAGACTTGGGTTGTTAACATTAATATGCTGACTCCATGAATAGATTTATATAATTAGTCAAAGGCGAGCACATAGACATTCTGCCAGTAGGTTGCATTCACTATATTTGTGTGTTTTCTGAAGCATTTATAATATGCTTCTCAAAAATCTTTTTAACACATGACTTGATTTTAACCAAGTACCACTGGCAGATTAAGTACATGAGAGGCCCCAGGCGCAATAAAATTTAAAGCCCCTTTTTTGGATACGATAAGAACGTCAAAAAATTCCATGCAAAATAATACATATATGTATATATATAAAATCTTGAACAAAAAGTATATGGATAGCACAATTCCCTCCACCATCCGCCACGACCATACATCTGTTGCCAACAGACGTTTCCCGTGGCGTAACGAACGTAATGCGTTGTTTAGTTTTGTGCTAGGATTGTTCCGAAAACAATTGACCAAGACTTGGAGGTTTGCACAAGTATATGAGTTATATAATATAGGCCATTTCTGAGGTCCTAAGCGGGCGCCTCATTTGCTTATATCCACCCTTGCCAAGTACCTACAGTCCTAACAAAGTTATTAAATTTAATTTCATATTAAAAATTAGCGTCTACAAATTTACCACTAATTATATCTAAAATAATAGCATCGTTTCCTTGGTGGCACGATATTATAATTATGATATTTCCCGTGTATGTACTTCAGTTCATATTTTAACATGTTGGATCCCGGAGCCGTGTTTTCACGTGATAAGCTCGCCGAGCGTTGAGTCCCGGAACAGTGTTTTCACGTGATGGGCTATGCTTTAAAATAGAGCCATCATTGTGGTATCAAGCAACATTTTGTATAGAAGAATCAGTATAATCATTATACCAGATACTCAAAATATTCTAAATCAGTCTTTTAATTATTACTTTGAATAAAAATAATAACTGATTTTACCAACCAAAATTTTAGGATATAACGCATTTGATGCGTCCATTTGTCCTTCTGAAGATTACATGATGGTGCAGTCACTGAGCTCATTTTCAGTTTTATTTTTAAATATTCTATAAAAAAGAATGTCAAAAAGCATTTCTAAAAATGTTGTGTTACTAATAGCAGCAAGAAAAAATAAAAAAGCCCAATTGAACCTGCATGGTGGGCGCCAAGCAAAAAATAGAGTAAGACTCAGTACATGTGCAAACATTGTATTATGGCTTTCCATGGCAGAAAATTCTAGCAATAATACCATACATAATTGAATAGTAATAGTCTTTCAAACAACCACAAAAGGTTTCATTTGATTTGGTCTTGTGGTTTCACAGTTATAGTTTTTTTAGTAAGTCATTAAGAAAAAATGCAATTCTTCAAAAATAAGCCGGGCGTACGAGACAATTTTACTTGATTTGGGCCGGGGACAAAAGTGTACGAATAAGTATGCTTATAGTTAATTTTATATTAGTTTATTTTGTCCAATATACTATATTCTAGTACCAGTAGTACATACTTACAAGGAAAGCAATACTTGTAGCGTTATGGCACCAGTGATTATGGTTAACCCCAAAACCGATAAATAATAAAACCGCTGACATTTTGGTTTCGCACATGTTGCTGCTGCAAGTCGCTGAAAAGCTTCGTAAAGCTCCAAGAGAGAGAGCCAGATGCTGCGCACATTTGTTACTCGTCTCGTCGCATTTTTATTAGGCAATACGTGATGTCACAAACCGAAGAATTCTTACCCCAATTTTACATTTTATTATTTTGTAAGATATAGGAAGGCACTGTAAATTAAATTTCGCGGTCCAATTGTGGGTCATCTTACACAGTCATAAAAATACTAAATTAATTTATTGATCATTGTTCGGCATCCCGGAACTCGTGGGCACCTAAATACCGACAAAATTTAATATATACCAGTGCTTCCCTACATGGGGTCCGCAGGTTTTTCACGGGGGTCCGCGAAAACTTTCTTTCTTTCAACATTTTTTGTGATAATATATAAACATGTGAAATAAAATTTTTCGGGGGTCCGCAGATTATTTTTTTGAGATTTAGGGATCCGTGGCATAAAAAAAGTTGGGAAGCACTGATATATACGATGTCAGCAGAACCGATTGATTTCTATTAAAAATAATACAAATCCATTTAACATATAATATCCTGCGAATAAGTATATTATCAACAATAGATTGAGTGATGTATTGATGATGTTATTCTTTTATTTGCAGTCAACTTAGATAGCGGTCCTATTCGAATCGAACGATTAATAAGTGAATTGGTCACTCATGAGTCATGACCCATAGCTACTACATGGTTAGTTACAAACTTAGATAGTACTAATTATAAACAAATTACATTCATTTTGGGTGGTAAATCGTAATATAAATAAATTCAACAACTGTGATCCTT
This sequence comes from Himalopsyche anomala, assembly GCA_031772345.1. Classification (NCBI taxonomy): domain Eukaryota; kingdom Metazoa; phylum Arthropoda; class Insecta; order Trichoptera; family Rhyacophilidae; genus Himalopsyche; species Himalopsyche anomala. The sequence continues at coordinate 1,697,329 of CM062837.1, read as the reverse complement.
CACCTCGATTTTATTCACTGATATTTCCTTTCTATTAATGAATTTATTTGTTTCTAAAAACTTTTACAGTCGTTTTTATTCGCTTTCAACTGCATTGCACCCTTAGCAAAATGATGTAGTCTTCATTATCAAGTACTCAGACATAGAGTAACAATATGTTTAATTCCTTCGAAAAGCGTCTCGAAATGGTTGTACATAATATGAGCCCATGAGAAGTGAAGTGAGCCAAATCGTAGTTTAGGAAAAAATGAGTTAAATGCATCATAATATTCTACATTGCCAAGCCAAGTGGTATCATATAAAAAAAATAGATTCGTTGTAATATTCTACACATCTTAAAGTATCGTAAAAGTGAAGTAAACTTAAATTTGAATCATTCAAATTTAATATTGAAATTCCACCAAGCACCTTCAGTCGAAATCTTTAAAAAAAGAAGTAAACTTAGTTAAAACATATTGCAATAGTGTTATCTCCGTAAAATAAAAATATGCAATCCACCAAAACACCAAGTAAAAACGTGATTGTACTTAAATTAAAAGTTCAAGAAAAAGGTTTTACAATTTTACAATTTCTCATTTCATCTCATAATATCTTTAATGAAAGCATCGCGAAAGTAAAATGAGGTTAGAAAATAAATACTACAAAAGTGTTTTCTCCCTAAACAGTAAAGAGTAAAGACGCGATCGGGAAGTTTTATCATTTTGATACTTTGCTCACTTTACTTCTCAAGCGATATATACTAAACGCCAGATTGTCAGATATCCTCTTAATGTTACTTAGAAAGACAGCATTGAAAATTGTAGAAACTAGCGTATGTATTTTGTAAAATATGCATAATATTTAAACATAAAATTGCAATACATAAGTTGAACAGACAAGACTAACTGTTGAACTGTCAGTCATAATCTATATTAGGAATAAGGAATGCTACGTTAAGCACATTTCTGTGACGTGTGGATTTACTATTTCTACAGTATTTATTTATGGTATCATTATTATTTATTGGCACTGGCAGATGGCAGTATTTTAAAGTATGAAACAAATTCAATTTAGGTAAACGGACGTGTGAAAACGGATTTAGGGATTATAAGCTAACACTTTTAAATGAATAATATAATATGGTTAGAAAGAACGAATTGACGATCCAATCCTGGGATCCCGTATTCCAGGATTGTGATAAAAGTAATCCCATAATTTCGGGATTGTGGAAATTTTAGAATCTCGCGCGAGAACTAAAAAAATGTTCAATTTTTTTTTAATTTTTGCCATTCTGCAAATTATCCGGATTATGAAATCGGAAAACTTAGAAGAGTAAAAAAAAGGTCTAGCGTCGTTTCATTTTGGGAATTCCTAGGATTTCAAAATCGCTGAGTAAAATTTTTTTAATTATGAAATTCCGGGATTATTACTATCTCAATCCCGAATTTCTACACCTTTTTATAGTGTATATCAATCTCGGGATTACAAAAAGGGTCTGGGATTGGATACCCTAGTCTAGAAACTATCAGCCATGGAAAAAACTTTAAATGCGCTTAACGTGTGCTACTTTACCGGTTACTGTGGTTTTAAGTTAACGGGTGGGAAAACAGTTGTTGGTTTTCTAGATTCTAGAAAAATACAAATCAGATTGTTTCTCTTCATTTTATTATTAAAATCAATTATATAAGTGAAAACAAGTTAGATTATATTCAAAATTTATAATACTTTATGCAAATTTTACTACGAATTGACTGTCCCAACATTGATTTGCATACAACAGATATCTGCTTAATATTTAATAGGTGCTAGCACCAGGTTATAAAGTGAAATATATTATGTGTTAGTTCGAATTCTAATTAACATAAATGCATATTATTCTGTCCCCAGTAATTACGCTAATTCGTATTGTTTTTATGTTAATTACAAACCATAATGGGCAGTTGGGGACATAAGCAATAAAACTATGATTTTCGTTAATGTTTATGCTCTTTGGTGACAATACATAATAATTACTGTATAGTGTGTTTTCGTAATTTTTGGTCGGATAATATCAAATTGAAAATTTATATAATTAAATTTGATAATTTTGGTGTTCCACTTGTTGTGTTACAAAATTTGACACGTGTTTCGGTGTTTGAGAAGCATTATCAGACCATCGCGAAATTTACGAAGTTATAATCACAAAATAAAATTCGGGGTTTGTACTTTTCTAATGGACACAGGGAGGGGCTAAGATCAGTGGTGTAGTAGGGCCAGGTCGGGCCATGTCGGCGACCTGGCACCTGAAAATAAACCACCTTTTTGGCTTGTAACTTAATTTTCAAGTACATACATGTATTCAAAATACTGTTTATAAAATTTAACTCGATGGTTGCCACATACGAGATATCAGATATCTCGTGAATTTGTTCGTGCTCAACAGGCCAAATACGAGTTATCTTGTCAATAACTAATTAAATTAATAGTCGCAAATTATAGCCGGCCTGCTAGGTAATTACTATTAATTATTTACGGCAACGAAAAAGTTAAAATAATTATATCAAAATTTTCAAAATTAGGTATTCCCCAAAACAGGTACATTGTGCGTTTTTTATTGATTTAATTGTTAAAAATTGTTGTTTTTTAACTTCGGACGGATATAAAAAAAAGGGAAGCAATCTATGACCGACCTGGTACCTATTTATTTACCACTACATCACTGGGTAAGATACAGTCTTTGATTGTATATACTAATTATAAACTATAAAACCTATCAATATATATCTATTGTGATTATTGTTGGAGGTCATATGTTCCACATTGGGTTTGGACATGGATTAAAAAAATATATTCTTAAAGGCTGAACTTAATCACTAAGGAGAGCATGGTTCACCTTGTCCGATAACAATCCATTGCATAAAGATTTGTAGTGTATCAACTTAATTGATTTTTACATACCATAGTCAGTTATCGACTGTTGAAAATCCATATTTTTACTGAATGAAAATTAGCTAAAAGCATCATTTGACTTGATTGCGTATATGGAATAAAAAAATATTGCATATTAGTGCAACATTAATAGATGCCTGGCTTTTATTTCACACGCTGCGCTACACTTTTTAAAAACTCCCAACTATGCAAGTTTAAGCAATTTCTTCGATGAAGTATATTAAATATTTCATCAGATGAACTTTTGCATGTTCCCTGATCTCGTATATTCGCCAATAGAGTTGCGAAGCTCTTCAAGTTAACTTTTATATTTAAAAGCTCTCGTAAAAGTTTAATATCATCTTAGCTTATGCCGTAATATGAAGCAGGTTAATAGTTTCATATGATAAGAACTACCATCTACCATCTGCCATGTAAAATTATTAATTTGAAACCTTACGAAGGATACGATCCTTCGTGATCCCGGTACAAGGCTATTTCATTACAGAAATTTTCCAATTTCCATTGAAGATAATATTATAATAGATGACGCTTTAAAACCGTATTAAAAGGCACGTAATTAATTATTAGCAAAAGGTATATAGTCATATATTTCGAGAAAACGTTTTAAAATGGTAAATTAAATATAAGACATCGATGATTTTTTTTTTAATAAAAAATTCAATCACATAATTGCTTACTTTATTTACCCCAGGTATAAACTAGAAGAACTTGATTAATTAAAGAAATTTGATCAGATATATTTTAGACATAATTGAGTACAGACACTGTAATTAAGAAATGTATACCGATTGGGGAAAAGGTTTGTTTGTTTGTCCATATGAAAATCAAACATAATAATCTATGATGTCTTACAATTGCTTGTCAACAAAACAAAAAATATATATTTTCTAGAAAGACTGGAAAAACAATCACATAGAAAAGTCATACATTAGATTTGACGAAGTTTCAGGCTGAAGACAAGAAAGTACCTATCTAACATACACACTCAAAGCTTTATATAATATTATTGTCGAAACCAAGTTTCAGTTAAGTTTTTCTATTAGTATTTAATAGGGCTGTGGAGCAGCTAAAAATAAAACGACTCCGACTTAAAATTAAATCACGAATGCGAATCTGAATTCGGCTTAGAAAAATATTAAAATCTTCATTTAAAATGGTCTTAAATTTTTTCAATCATTTCCATTTTTTTTACTACATGCATTCATTAGTCTATCAATCAATAGTCAATACCATGAATAGACTCATTTGAGAATATATTTGGCTTCCGAGGTCTTAAGCCCTAGTCACTAGTAGGGTATCCAATTCCGGGATCCCGTTATCCCGGGATTGTTAAAATACTAATCCTGCGATTTTGGATTAGAAAAAAAAGGACTTACGCTGGTCATTTTGGTAAATTCGCAAATTGCAGGGTTTTTGAAATCGACATGAAATTGTTTGAAAAATCCCAGGATTTCAAAATCGCCTGAAAGTCCTGAATCCCGTTTTATACACGATTTTATGTTGAAAGTTCAATACCGAAATCCCGGGATCACAAGAAGGATCCGTGATTGGATACCCTACTCACTAGTGACTGTTGCGTCTGTTTGCAGATGTAGATTCTATATGATTATTTTTTTAAAATATGATATGTTTCAGTTTACAATGCTCAATAAGTGAGAAAAATCCACTCATTGAAATTGTTATTAATATTGTTTACATTTTCGTTTCTTATATTGGTATTTTTCATCCACGAAATAGCAGTAAAAATAACAAATTATTCGTTTACAGATATTTATGTGATTTACAAACAGAATGCAGAAACAGCGCAATCCTGACGACATGGCATTCCATGTATGTACAGCAATGACGCCTTTCTCCTCCAGGTAGAACTTCGAATAAGGAAGGTGAAGATTAATTAATTATTCAGGTATTATCGTCTCATAAGGACTTGTTCGGAGACAACAGATGGCGTCTGCAGCGCGTCATGAGACGCTATCATAGTTACTTCGCTTGCACTTGTACATTTTCACTTAGTTTGCCTTATGAATTATACATTTAAAATTACAATAACTAAATTATTAAACTAGAAGACGAGACGTTTGTCTACTCATTCACAGTTTTAGTATTTTAGATGGATTCAACGTCGTCTTTAAAGACAAATTCTAATATATGTTTAATATAAATTGATAACTTATATTAAGATAATCTGAATAAATGACGTCTCAAGATTCCAGCCATTTTTTGACTGCCTTGTCTAAATCACGTCATATTTTTTAAGTACTTCCAAATTCTTAAGGGGTACACATCTTAAAACGTTTTAATTGTCAAGACGATTTATTAAAATTGAATTATGTTTGTGTTCCTTCCAAACCACTTCTTCCTCCGTCACACATCTACATACTTTGTATAGTGAGTGACAAATAAATCTAGCCTCGGACCATTTTTCTGATGTTGGGGATTTCGGGAATCACAATCTTTCATTTACATAATCATTTACAACAATGTCACGTTTTCATTCTTTTACATATCCTTAATTTTAGAACAAAAAATGACTAGAATTACAGCAAACTGTCAAAGCTGTGTTCAAGATATCTTATTGAAATTTTAAAAAATCTAATTCTTATTTAAAAAAGATATGATCTCAACTGAATTTTGTACAAAAATATGAAACAGTTTGCTATTGTTTATGACTGCTACAAAATATGAAAGGGAGTAGGAACAAGATTAATTCATTTTTTATTTAATTATTATACAAAAATACGTATAAAAACAAGTTGAAGAACACTGTCGGAAATTATCGGAAGTTTTAAAAAATGTTTTTTTACATGTTTTCATGAATCCCGAAATTCCGGTTTTGGTATTAAGACGATCTCTGGGTTTGCAAATCAGCCGATTAGTTATCTTCAAAAAGGAGGTTAAGAAACTGAGCTTCAACCAGTTTTCGTAAAACACCTTCTAGTGAGGTGATCCATAAAAAAGTTCACGTGATTTACACTAATTGTGGATGTTATTGAAAACAGTCATAATTGAGAAGAGAAATTTATTTTCAAATCCAAAATGATATAATTGCATTATGACGGATTTTGAAATATTAAAAGAATTTTCAATAACAGAGACTTGTGAAATCTATTTTTCAATTATTGGATAAGTTTTCTGTAACTGGAGAAATAATTTTTATCCCAGACCCAATCACTAAAGTGCTCATTACAACTAGATGCAGAATCACAATTATACTGTTATCGATTAGAGATATTTGGAAACATGTCTGACTTTCTGTAAATAACATATTTTCACATATATATTATATTTAGTATAGAGACTTGATCCAGTGATGAAACCGTAGAATAATCCTTATAGAAAATGTATATTGAATTATTTAATTCTATTAGGAATAAAAAGGGAAGATATCTTTTAATTAATAATGCAGTATGAATGTGTCCTTCTTCATTTATTTCTACTTGAAAGCAATTTACTAAGTGTTTTCTTAATGGCTTGTTATTTAAAAACATAATGCAACGTTAAGCAAATAACTACATATCCGATTCTTTAAAAGGAGTACGGAAATTAATTATTATTATGTCGTATAAATTATATATTGATGAAGATTAATTAACATATGCAGTGTGAAATTTATTTTTGTGTGAAATAATGTATAGTTTTACTTCAACTCCAAGATTTTTGATGACAGATATCGGGGGAAAAAACACTAACTGTCGAATCAACGACTCGACACTGACTAAGCAATTCATGTAAAAATATGATTTAAATTTGAAATTTATACCGGAAACTAATTTCCGCAAAGTATTACTAAAGCTATTTAAAATTATATAGTATCAAATAACTTCCATGGGTCAAATGCATTGGCCAAGAAACTTTTCAATTCAATCTAAACTGGTGCAATTTACTGGCGCACCTAACATTCCAAAAGTGTTGTAGAATGTATGTGACAGTTTCTCAAAGTTTACTGGTGTGATGAGAGGAGTTTGGCTACCGTTTTGTTCGAGTGATGAAAACACTTGCTCTCTCGCCCAAACAAAGTTTGCAATTCTCCGATAATAATTATCGTTATTGAAGGCTTTAGCGACGTCGCTGTTAGTGTCAAATTTTTCATAAATTTTATTGATTTGGACACAAGCATTGCTTTAAATAAATAATTAGTGTGTAAAGTTTTTAATAATTATTCTTATTATTATCAGTGACATTTTCAGGGTTGTTTATTAATTTTAATTAAGTGGGTTGTAGAGTCAAGTAAAAAAACGACTCGACTCAAAATTAATTTATTCAATCCAGGGCTGTGGAGTCGGAGTTGGAGTGGGAGTCGGAGTCGCAGAGTCGCGGTATTTTGGCCAGAGTAGGAGTCGTAAAAAATGAGCGGCTCGTAATTTTTTTTGAAAAATATATTTAGTAATGTGTATTCAAACAAAATAGTGAAAAGTGTTGACAGCCTTGTGAAAGCAGTGACAATACTATGAAATCTTGTGGTTTGAATACACATCATTAAATATTTTTATGGGTCGGAATCGTAAGATTTTTCCGACCCCGACACCGGAAAAACACCTTACTCCACAACTCTTGACTTCGACTCCACAGGCCTGGTAATTAATTACTATAATGTCGTTGAAGAATAAAAACAAAACGCTAGAAATAAGTAAGCTCAAGGTTGTAGAGTTAATATTTTTTTAATTATGACAGTTGAAAAAATATTTTTTTAATTCTTATATAATTACGGACATAATGGAAAATATAACTCTTAAACGTAGAAACCATTATTAATATTACACAAAATGCATAATATTAACCCTAATACGACCGATGGTATAAATTTAACATTTGATCCCCCCTATAAATAAGAAAAGCCATAGCAGCGCTAAGTGCACCAAGTCGTTTTCTTTAATTTCCCACCAAGAGAGCTTTATTTACTCCACCCTCTTTTGTGTTTTATTAGCACCTTTAAGTGTTGGGAAAAGAAAGGAGGCGGGAAGGCTCTCGCCCTTTTGTGTTACAGCTTGTTAGAAGGCTGTGTTTATATTTAAAGTCATACCGGAAGTGGTTGCAGCTTAAAGCTTGGCATGGAAAGTCAATCAACGTCGAAGTAAGTTCATTAAAATTTCGTAATAGGTTTAGTATTATAATTTATTGATTGTATTATACTAAAATTGTAAATAAAATAAGTGTTAAGTTTATTCGATGAATAACTACATAATATTACATTTCAAAGCATTAAAATAATAATTAAGTAATTTAGTTTGCCAACTACACTGCTTTAAAATGAAAAAACACCGCTCTTGGCTTCCATATTGTGGGTAGAATATTAACCTCCCAGAGTGTATCAATAAATTGATTTATTATTTTTCATTGTATAGTAATGAACAACATAAACACGTTATAATCATCAACTTAATTTTTTTCAATTATTCAATCAATTATTCACTATGAACAAGAAAGCCAAAGCAATCGATCTTTAAAATTATCCAATGTGAATAACTCCATAGTAAGTATAAAAAATAAATTACTGGTTTTGTCAAAGAGTATTTGAGTTTGTTGATCCCATATACTAAAAGTTACATATTAATCTTTCATTAAGACTATTGCACAGTTTTTTAAAAATGCATAATTTTGGACATCTTGAAACAAGGATTACTTTGACGCATCTCTATAACTTAAAACACGATTAATGAATACACCTACTTTGTCACAACCCACAAATGTTTCAATAAATTTTCCATATCTATCAACAAATATATATTTTAAATATTCATGCAGTAAAATAAATAAATTTAATGTAGTATTCGCAAGAAACCAATTGAGAGGCCCAAAAGACGATCAGCAAAATTTTCCAATTGGTTACCATTTCAAACCAGTAAGAAATAACTTTTCACGTTCATCATGTGCTACATTGGCCCATTTTTTAATGGCTCCCGGGGATTTGAACATTTATGTTATATGATTGACGGGTTTGATAGATATCTCAAAACCCTGCTATTTGAAAGAAGAAAACTTAAAATCTTCAATACATAATTTTTTGCTAAATTTAGGTTAGAAAAACACGTTTTTCTTAAAATTTTACTGACACAAAACTTTACTAATGGACATCGGCTGTTTGTCTTTTAAGCCACTGAATTATAATAGTCAACAACTTTTCTATATAATTTAAGATTTCGACTGACGGTGTTGGTGGAATTTCAATATTAAATTTGAATCATTCAAATTATGTCACTCCCAAGGATTTCTGTCATACGCGGGTTTCGCCTTTCGGGATCTTCAGGGCGTTCATGCGCACGGATGAACTTGAATGACGCGTAGTAACTGGGATGTTTTCGTGTTTTTTATATTAAATAAAATTGTATCACTGAGTCTAAAGCCATCGCTGGCGAAAAGGGTAAGCTCTAGGGAATTCAAAAGATGTTGAGTAGAGAGTTGTTTTTCGAATAATATTTTCTATTGATTGTCGGCAAATCGGTTTTATGATATTATTTATGTATTATTTATATAGGGTATTAGAGTGGGAGACCAGGCAGGTTTAATATTCGTTCAACTCGGAGACTATGTAACTGTGCCTATTATTCTTAAAATTTCCTAGGAAAAAAGAGCTTATATGTCGTATTTGGGGTTTGTAACATTTTTTATCTGTTCCTGATTGAACACGTGTCTTGAAATTAAGTGATTAGCAATAGTAGAGTGTCTTTTTCAGTTAAAGGCTGCCATATGTTTAATACCCTTGATTTTAAAGTTCCTCTCTGTTTTGCCTATATAAAATTTATTACAACAGAGCCATGGTAATCTATTAATTCCAGATTTATTTAGGTAATGTATTTATCTTTATTGTTAACTAATTAATTTGCCTAATAGAGCTATGTACAGTAAAAGCTGGGTCTAACACTATCAGCTAGTTGTTTTCTTAATTTTAATTTTATTGGGGTCTCCATTCTATACCTATATAAATAATATCATAATACGTTATAAAACTTTCGCCGAAAAAAATAAATATATTCTTAAAAACCACTCATACTCAAATTTTGAATTCCCATGAGACTTCCCGGTTTTTTCGCAGCGATGGATTTAGACTCAGTGATAATTATTTGATATATAAACACGATAATCCATTTACTAAGCGTCAGTCGAGTTCATCCCGTGCGCTTGAAGCAGAGATGCCGACAGGCGGAAACCGGGTCGTTAGTGACAAAATTGTGGGAGTGTACATAATTTGATGATTCAAATTTAAATTTTTTATTCCAAAAATCATTTTCTTATCTCGATATTTACACTAAGTTGTTTGTTTACTTAAATAGTAAAAATTTTACGAAAACACTTGCTATTATCTTAAATTAATCACAGTTTTATGACCTTTCGGACCTTGGGACGTCTCGAAAAAATTTGAATATACTTTTATTATTTCTTCAGAGAAATCATAAATTTCCATCGTTAAATTCACAAGACTGAGATTGATGGTAAACAATTTAGTTTGTTATATCAACGTCTGAAAACAATTTTACTCCTTTTTATGGTAAACTTTATCTATCTTTAATAAAATAGTTTTTGGATACAACGTTTTTAATAATGAATAAATTATACAACCAATATTTCTAAAATTTGATAAGTTTTTGAAGATTAAAGAAATGTTCAATTTTTTAATTACTGTTGTCATAATAATAAAATTGAATAATGTATAGTTTTCAGTAGCTAAATTACACAATGGAATTACTGGATGAATGGACAAACGTACGGGCTTCTTACTTAAAAAGGTTTCTTAAATATTATAACTAAATCATACTTTACCAATATTAGTAATTCAAAATTATAATTAAATAAATATTTAATGAACTGAAGCTATATTTTTTTTAAAATATATTCAATATTTTGCGCTAATGCAGACAACAAGAAACGTTTTTGTTTTATTTATCCTTAATATTTTTCTTTATCATGGATTGTTGTCCAATATTTAATGACTAACAGCTTTACGCAACTGTACTTTTATTAATATTATATATTTGATTACTAAAGCCAGTAGCGGATTATTTTATAAGCAAATGAGGCGCGTGATTGAGGCCTCCAAAGCTTGGGGGCCTCAAAAATAGCTTATATAATTATTTTACATGGAATTTTCTGTCGTTTTGATGATATCAAAAAAAAATGGCCTCAAATTTGATTGCATCGGGGCTAAATAATATAAAATGTTCAACCAGCAGTGCTATTCCCGAATGTATACACTTATTTTTGACAATCTGTATACTCAAAACGTGATTGTGAATATTTTGGACCGTTCAAAATACATAAGTTTATGCATGTAAGAATAGCACCGCTGTTATACAAAAAATAAAACGTATTTTGTAAAAAGATCATGACTAACTTCTTTGTGCAATATAAAAATGGTTCTGACGTGTATAAAGATTTGAAAATAGTTTCAAAGAAAGAGGAGCTTTAAATCACAAAAAAAGATCTTATATAGCCATCGATAAAATACAAATGTTTAAAAACGTATGAACATTTTTGATAGAAAATCAAGAAAAACTATTTATTATAAGAAAATATTTGAATAATAAAATAAGCATAACTGAATTGCGAGCTATATTCTTTACTGCGTCAAAATAAATGAGACCAGTGGTTGTAAAAGTGAAAGCATAAATGGAAATAGGCTCGAAATTTTATTGGCAATTCCAACCACCAGCTCGCCCGCCCACCTTCGAAATCCCACGAAACTTCGCTTGTTTGACTCTCAACTGCTATTGGGGCAATAAAAATATTTTTCGGCTCTGTACCGAATAGCCTTACTTGCCTTGAATTGATATTCCGATAACGGCGAAAAAATACTTTTGAGGAAGAAAATGGACGAAGGACAGTGTCATTGGAGATGTGTTTTATGATTATTATTTTTTTTCCAACATGTGCGTAGCATCAAGACACTAATAAAAAAAAATATCAATAGCATATTTGTACTATGATATACATTCAATTGTCATTATATTTTGTTATATTTTTGTTAGAATGTAAGCAAAAAGCTATTTAAAAAAATGATGATAAATCAGAATATACAAACAATAATTACGACGCATCAGAGGGTTGGGCTAAGACTGGTTTATGATAGTTAAGGGTATTTTTTTATGAATTATCTCTGGACGATTCGTTTACCTTTAAGTTACCGGTGGCTTTTTTACAGAAATATTGTTAAGCTTAGACGAACATATTTTTATAAAATTTAACAGTTAATAAGCACTCAGAATATCATACATAACAAACTAACTATCAATTGGAGACTTTGTATAATATTATCAGAGAGACAGGACTATGCGCTTGATAAGTATAATTATGTTTAATTTGTTGATTGAACAAGCATTTAATTATTATAACTCAAATGTAATTACGTCAAAAATAGCAACGTATTCTTATTTTAAAAGAACTAAAACACATTGCGCACGTTGGGTCCATGGCATAGTGGGCAACATCGTTGGCTTCAATGCCAAGCCTCACACGGCTTCAAGTCCCAGTACGAGCAGCACTTATTCCATGCTAAAATAACGTAGTGTAGCAAGAGTTATTAGCCAATCGTTAGTCCTGTCCTGTCCTTCCCTATTCTTTCTATCTCTACTAATTTCTTCGGAGAAGAGAGGTTGATTGACTGTTAAACTTCTGTTAAGATACCTCAATTAGAGAGCCACATTGGAAGAGGATATGGGTTAAAAAAAAAACACATAAGAAATTTCTACGATACTTCTATTTTTAAAAAAATCCCTTTGATAATCCCTTATAGGAATACCAACGAACCAAATTTCTTTTAGAACTGATATCATTTTGCTCTCTTGAAACTCGAAGATCGTTTTCAAGATTATAGCATTTTTCTTTTCTTCATCGGAGCCGAGTTAATAATCCTGAAATTCTAATGACTATTAACACCCACATACATGCTCACCATGAAACCATAACCAAACAATTTTGTATCTTAAAACTTGTTCTTCGCGTAGGTCATATGAGTCACCAGTTTCAAGGGCTGTTCGACCGAAATACGTAGCCTAGACATTTTTAAGAAAAATATTTATAAACTGTTAGGTTTTTACTTCTTTATTTTAATTATATTTGTCAAGCGCATGTTGAATTGGCGTCAGCTGTAATGGCCATGTACTGACATTCTCATTTTAAACAATAAACATTATACTTTGATATTTTTAACCTTATTGGAATATTGGAATACTTGGAAGCGGGAAAAACACAAAATCATCATTAAGTTATTTACTTTAATAATGTAGTTTCATTTTGTTTTAAAAAAATCCCAAATTTTAATTGGGCTTATAATTGATATCATTTGCCACTTATATTTATTGATGATTTTTTAATTGTATGTTATAGGTGTTAAGCATTTTAATTTTGTGCAATTATAATGTAATTTGTAAATCCTTTTCATTGTTAGTAGTTGCTTACACCTTTTATTTCCATTTAACTTGTATAAATAGCACTGATTATATATTTTTCTTATCAGTTGATAATGCTCGCGATGAGCGAAACCGGTCCTGATCAAATAAATTTTATATGGAAAAAGAACTAAAAATCTTTTATTATTTTTATTTAATGTTTATTCTTGGTATTAAAGATATTATGCAAAAGAATAAAAAAAACTTGGTGCCCCACATATCCATTATACTTAAGTTAAAAAATACGAAGAAATATAAATTCAAAATTCATCTTACTGTGGCCATGACCCACCTAATCGCTAGAGAAAAACTCTAATCATCACAGAGGGGAAAGATAGCTTCATCATAAATCATGCTGGTGTTAATTTAATTAAATTAAATTAAGTTAATGAAATTAAACTGTCACATGTCGTGTTCTCCATTGTCACATCTTGTTTTAAAGATCGATCGGATTAGTGGAAGGTAATTTGAGACACCACAGACATCCGTGTCTACAAACAGGATTCCATAAATTTATTAAAAATCTGTTCATAAAATTTTCCGTTCTGAGATTTGAGCCTAAAAGCTCTTCAATCGAAGTCAAAAAATTAAAAGACTTATAAAACGAATCGAATTATATATGATAAAACGTTATATGGGCCCATTAGAGGTGAAGCGAGTCAAGTGATATTTAAGTTAAATACGTTGAAATATTCTACACGTCTTAAAGTATCGTAAAAGTGAAGTAACCTCAGTTAATACACATTGCAGTAGTGTCATTAACGTAAAATAAAAATATCCAATCCACCAAAGCACCAATTAAAGAAGTGATAGTACTTAAAATTCCAAGAAAAAAGTTTTATTATTTTACTATTATAGTTGGCTTATTTCACCTCTTACGTACCCATATATTTTCTATAAGTCAATATTGCAAAGTCCACACAAAAAAAATAAATATTAAAAATACTACAATTTTATTCTTGTAATGAGGCTCTTCGCAACTTCTGATATCAATTAAAATGAGTCATACAAATGTACATCGTAGTAGATCCAGTGTAGAGGCGTAGCATTCTTTCAGCGGTGTGTTACAACGAAGGCAGCAGTGGTCAGGAAAGACAAGGGTGCGGTCGTAGAGCCTCGACAACCTGAAAGGATATATATTAATGGCTCCAGAAGCCCGTTAGCGGTTACACCTTATGTTAAGGACCCTTTTAACGTAAATGGTCTATGCACAGGTACTCTGGTACAGATGTACATATATTTAACGTTTTATGGGTTCGTTTGCATACTTTTTAGAGCTTTGTAAAGGGTTGGAATGAATTATTTTCATGAGATGTCGAATACAATGGCACAGGGTTAAAAGGAAAATAAGGAAACTCTCTGGGTCACAGGGAAACTTTAATCTAGTTTTAATCTTCGAGTTAATGATTATATCGATCAAATTAACATATAAAGTTAATTGGGTTGCTATTAAAGGTGGTTTACTTTGATAGTTATAAACAAATGTATGTGGGAAACTTGTATTTTGATTATTCTTTAACAGAAAAAAAGTATTCGTTGTAAAATAATAACATTCTTTTCCAATTTTAATTGAACGGTATCCATCCAAACTCACGTCATCCCCATTTAATATAAAATTGTACTTTTATACTAACAATAAAAAAAGTATTTAAGGATATACTAGAATTTGGTGATGCTTTGTTACTTGTGATGATAAAAACTATTCAAATTTGAATGCATTTATATATCGACTGTGGAAAGAAAAAGGACGTAACCCACATATAGAAAATTTTATAGGAGGCACAAAAAACGTTTTTATGATTTTGGGTCATATGCAAATTATGAAATATACACAACCTTGAAGTGCGCGGAGACTTCAAAACTGGTGTTAAATTGACATATTCTAATATTAGTTTAAGAAATTGTCTAGGAAAAACCTTTTTTTCAGTCTTTTTTCTTGGTTTTATTTTTCACAAGCCCATCTTTTTTCAAACTTAAAAGCTTAATTTTGATACTAATTAGGCATTTACAGCTAACATCCTTTTGATTGAACGTGTACCAAGTTTGATACATTGTGATAATCGAAAAAAAACTGTTTTGAAAAAACTGTGAGTTACGTCCTTTTCCCTTTCCACAGTCGATATAGTATTTAAATTTAAAATTTAAAATCGTAAACTTGTTCAAAGGTTGATGTGGGAAAATTTAAAAGAAAATAATCAGAATAGAACATTGCAATTTATTGTAATATTAAATTGTTTTTGCGATGTTGCGATACCGAAATACACATCAAAAATACATATCTGACAATACAAAAAAAATACACTGATATTTTATAATTAATAATATGCTTCTAATGAAGTATAAGTTCTATCATGTTTTATTTTATTGGCATCACTGTTCTATTATTCGACCAGAAACGTTCTATAGTGTTGCCTTCTCCAAATGTTAATCATATAGAGTCATAAAAATATTTTTACTGAAGTAGTTCTACTGAAACTTTTTGATACACAGACAATGAACCGCGTTCAGAATAGAGAGTGTAAGGGGGATATGAGGGGATGAGGATAGGACAGTTCTAATAGTAAGTTAATCGCTCTAAGTTATTTCGATTGTCTTTTTTTAGATTATTATTAATGTCAATGAATTTAAAACAAATATTACTTAAAATTCTAATCTATAAATCAATTTATAAATGAACTTATGACAGAAACCACACTTAGAATCTTGATACTGAAACCTAAGTTAACGAATCTGACCGCTCAGCTAGTTGCTCGATATATCAAAATAAGTAATATTGAATCAAACTTTATTGAAATGTATTACAATGAATTGGACTTTGTAATATTATATCACTTTTACTGTTTCACTGTCAATACTTAGTGTGAGGACATGATATTAAATAAATCCTAAATTCGTATAAAATAGTGATTTTTTTAAATATATGTTTGCCATGATTGTAATAAAGTTGATTAAGGTACAAAAACTTATTATTTGAGTCTACAAAAATTACAAATCTGGAGTTGATGTGTACTGTTGGTACACGGCATACAAAATAAGCAATTTCAAAAGTTGAAATAGCTAAGCTACGTGTATTTTTTAAACGTACACTATGCAAACGCATTTAACAGACCCAAAAAATGTTATATCCCACTTTACGATTTGGCAAAAATATACCCAATTACCAGAATGCATAAACACGTTTCTCATTTAACTCTTCGGCTATAAAATAAAACATAACAAAAGGGCATTAAATTGTGAAACATAAAAGTTCAGAAAGTGTCAGGAAGAGGGGTGTTATTACACTTCTATCTACATGCAATCATAATTTTATTCTAGTAAAAAGCTCTCCTACATCAAAGTTTTCATGGAGCTTTTTTGAATTTTCCGTCCTTTATTTACACTTATTATAAAAAGTGCCTCATATAATAATAATGAGGTATGAAATTTAAATTGGGGATTACGTCACTGTGCGAAGTTGATGTAAAACATCAAATAAAAGCCTTTTTATTAAATATAAAGAGAACGCTGCTTAAAAGCAAGAGAATGATAAAAAAAGCTCGTGCCATAATGTATAGGAAAGTAGATTCACTGGATTAGCGCGTTTAAAAATATTCATTTGATTTTCATTTACAAACTAGAATTTAAAATTTAAGGGTCAATTGTTAAGTTTATTCCATTTGGCATACACGTTAGAAGCACACAATTGAAAGATATACACATTATGAGATGACTGATGTACAATAATTAAACTATGACTGTTTTTTTTCTCTGGCTATACACTTAAGGATGGACTTTACCGGCCTCAATCCCAATGGATATTCCTCTATTTACAACGTCCACCGCTGACACACAGTACAGTGGAACCCCCAATTACGTGCTGGCTTGAAATATTCGCCGCAAATCCACCAATTAAACGGCCGCATTCCATTGCCGTTGCAAGAAGACGGCCGTCTGTGCGGTACATACATAATTTGGCTAGCGTTCAACACGTGCCAGGCTATACACGCATAGCCGGGCGACTATCTGTGTGCTGAATTTTACGCGCGCTTTGCATTTTATCACTTAGTGACTGAATATTTCGTCCACATTTTTTTTTGCAAAACTAAGAATCTTAGTTAGAATCAATATGTATTAAATTTGAATCGTTCAAATTACATATGTACATTCACACAAGTTTTGTCACTAACGGCCCGGGTTTCGCCTTTTGGAATCTTCAGATATTTAAGAGTAATTAAAGAAATGTATTATACTTTGTCGTCGGGTTCAAAATTGACTCCAACTCTGACATTAAATTGAAGAGCGACTCCGAATCGATTTTTTTAATAATTTCCGTTTAAGAAAAAACAAAATATTCTTTTGTATGTACTTAATTTGCAATTTATTTATAAAGGTCAGGACCGGTTTCGCTATATAACGCCTTTCCACCAAGTATTAACAGTGAACACCATACAAGGTTTAAATATACATATTTTTGAATGGGTTAGAGCAGTGGTTTCCAACCTTTATGTTACTGCGCCTCCCTTTGAAGAAAAAATATCTTCGCGACTCCCCATCCTTTATTTCATATAGTAATAAAGACACGTTTTAAAGGGTAAATAAATGTTTTGGACTATTCGCTCCCCCCTTTGCAATAGTCCACGCCTCCCAGGTTGGAAATCGCTGGGTTAGAGTCTTAAGATCCTTCCGACTCCGACTCCACAGCCCTGGTTAATACTATTTTATCCGATGATCTTAAGCTCATTACACTAGTTCTTGATTTTTATAAAATACTATGAATATATATATATATATATTATCAAAGTCTAATTCTAAAACGAATGTATTTTTTGTTTTATGTATTCAATACCACAATAAAGTGGAACCTCTCATAACGAGTAATTCGCATAACGAGCAAAAAAGATTGTGGGAAAAAAATGCTCCCTTAACGAGCGACTTTTCGCATAGCGAGTGACGCAGAGTTTTGGAAAGATCACTTTTACATCCTTGCTTGACTCAAGATGATTGACAAGGGGTGGGAAGGGGTTATCAAGAGAACCCTCACTCCAGCTTGGAAAAAGCTTTGCCAAGGAGCGTTGTCGAATGTGATTTTGAGGGGCTTGAAACAGTACCTGTGAAGTCTACAGTCAACGAGATTGTATCTTCGGCCAATACCATGGGACTGGAAGTGGATAACAACGATATTGATGACCTTTTATCGTTTTTTCGCTTTTATCGTTCAGGTTGATACACTCCTTAACAATTTATTAGTATGTAATAATTTTACATAAATACACGTTAAAAATGTAAGAAATGATTTTTTTCCGGCATGGAACGCATTATTGCATTTTATATTGTTTAATTAATATGGGAAACATTGTTTCGATTAACGAGTGTTTCACATAACGAGAAGGATTCTCGAAGGAATTAAACTCGTTATGAGAAGTTACACTGTATATTATAAAAACATATAAAATGAACTTCTTTATGTGGAGATAATTTGGTTAAAGATCAAAAATATATTGTTGTCTAAAAAGCAAACTAATTTATAAAAGTTGTTATTTCATTACTGATAAAATAATATATAATATATTATATTATATTATCTCTTTGAATCCTTTGAAATTAACTTGGCTAACTTTGAAGAAGTTTTAACACGTTTCTCGGTAAATTGTATTACATGTATTAATTACATATTAAATAATATATTATACAACTTTCCTACTCGAATAAAATTTATAATTTATTTAATGAAATTATATACAAAGAAACCTTTAATGAATACTGATATATGTACAATAAGAAATAAAAAAATGATTTTGGAAGGTTTGCTTGAATACATTTGAAACATCTGCATAGAATATAAAGGAAACAAATTAAATGGTCAGAATAAAAATATTATACGGTCAGAATATTTAATAACAATTTTGGTTAGTAGGTTAGGTTAGGTTAGGTTTTTTTTCAATTTCATTTAAATTAAGAGTATTTGTTCTGACCGATGTATTATGACCATTTAATATAAATTCTGACCAATGTTATTTAAATTCTGACCAGAAAAATACGAGCCGAATATAAATCGATTGGCTATAGATATGTCCTTCTTATGATCGATTTGGTAAGACCAGCACGAATGGTTGCATAATTGGTGACTTAAAGCTCATGTGAACTATTTTTAAATTTACATGTTGCAAAAGATGACAATATCGCTTTTTATTACACATAATTCGAAGGATTTGTTTTATATTGTCAATGAACTATTTCCTTAAAAAATAATACGCTGAATCTTAGATCTTATGTTTTTATTTGCAAACTGCTATATGTCACACGTACTAACAGTGGTAATGTTTAATTTTATCAAAAAAAAATGGAGGATTTCGAAAGATTCTTACATTTTTTATTGCCGTCCAAAATTTACAAAGGCTCTCAAAGTATAGAGATTTTCTAACTTCATTTACATTAAATAAATAATATCTAATTGATACTCATGTTATTAATGCATTAGCAAGTAACAAGTCTCGTGTTGTTTTATCCAAATATCTAAGGAACCGAGACTGGCAAAAAGCATTGATTTCCTGGGAATCTATTTTCAGGTTGTCTCGACACAGAACCCCTGGGACACAGCACACCAGCTAGAGTTTCATATTCTACTTATACAGGGTGTATTCGGCAGAAAATAAAATATTGGTTTTGTATTGTCCATTTCTATCTCCGACCACAATTCTTTGTATGAAAAAACATTCAGCGAATAAATATGAGTAAGTGTATTAATTTATACGTAAATTTTTAAACGGCATTAAAAGATTTGACGGTGACTTAAAATTGAATGTACAAACATTCATTTTACCCTCGGTATACTACCCCAATGTTTTACAGCTATGCATACTATGAATCTTAAATATTCCCAGAAAATAGGTACTTGTGATATTATTTCTTTTGTTTGTTTTATTGGTGTTATTAAACGTTTTGAATGTACAGCGTGGTTCAAACCTGTTAAATTCAGTTGCTGTTTGTTGATATTTTAAGACGAGTTGCCTCTGAAAGACCATGGTGTATTAATACTCCGAAATATTATGACGGGTTTTAAACTCGGGGCAAAGAGAATAAGGGAGTATTTTAAAGCCGCAACTACAGCATGATAACCTTTCGCAACACAGCGAGAGTGGTCGTGAACATTTCTTCAACATAAACTCGCGAAGAATAATATAATTTTATTTGAGATCAACTATTAGAGACAAGTGTAACATGTAACCGCAGTTTAAGATTTCGACTGAAGGTGCTTGGTGGAATTTCAATATTAAATTTGAATCGTTCAAATTATTTACCCGGGTTTCGCCTTTCGGCATCTGCAGGCGTTCAAGTGCACGGATGAACTTGAACTGACGCTTAGTAAATGAATGTTTCGTGTTTGTATAAGATAAATGTATCATTGAGATTAATGCCATTGCTGGCGAAGAGGATAAGCCCATGGGAATGCCCACAGATTCGTTAGTGACAAAATCTGTGTGAATGTACATAATTTCAACGATTCAAATGTAGCTACAGATTATAGAAACCGGTTTCCAAAACCAAATAATTCCTAAAACCCTGTTTTTTATGTTAAAAAAAATCAATTAGAATAACGAAATAGTTTTTTTTTGTAATTTGTTTATTTATTGCCAATTTTTTTTTTATAAAACGTTTTCAGAAAACAAACTAAACGTCCACTGATTAATTTGTTAGTAAATTAATTTTTATATGAAATTTCCTGCAATAGAAAATACTCTTACACTGGGTAATAAAATAGTTTGTATGTAGTAAAAAATGCATATTCAATTTGACTTTGACGCAAATGATAAACATGACTAAAATTAAATAAATATTCCAGTTGAAATCCACTCGAGCAGAAATAAAAAAAAATAAAGATCTAAAATCTAAATGTGATTAAAAAACTATGCAGAGATTTTATAATTATAATGTGAAAGTATAGAAGTCAACGTTATTAATCTTATAATAAGGTTTATGAATAAGTATGAACGACGAATTTAAATTTTCCCAACGGTCATGTGAATTTAACTATACTAGCTGTAAGCCCGTTGACCTCAACGGGGGGATTTTTGTTGCATTTTTAAGAAGCCAGAAAATTACAAACCTATTTATTGAATAAGCCAGAAATTCTAAAAATAAAATAAATATATCTCGGGGCATATATCGACAGCATGCCCTGTTGTATTTAAATTGTAAATTATTTAATTTTTGGAATAATGTTGAGTTTGCTAACAATTATTTTTCCTATTAGCAGAAATATACCTCGTAAATTACCTAATTTTTGGAATAATGTTTAAGTTTGCTAACATTTTTTTTCGTAGTGACAGAAATTTCGTAAAATACTAAATCTTTGGAATAATGTTCAAGTTTGCTAACAATCATTTTTCATAGTAGCATAAATCGACCTCGGCGCATATATCGACAGCCCTGCAGTTTTAAATTGTAAATTACTTAATTTTTGAAATAATGTTTAAGTTTGCTAATAATCATTTTTCACATGCAAAATGGTATAAATTAATTGCACATTTTATCAAAACAAAATTATCAAAATGTTGACTGATTCTCCAAACAGAACTTGTTTTTTAAAATATATATAATGATTTTTACTGAAGTTATTTTATTATACATACTGAAATTATGCTTTCGCCAACAACTAACTATACCACGTATGTACCTAGATTAAAAACAAATCTTGAAATAATTGCGTCTTATATTTATTTTTTGAAAAACATATTTCGCTAGTCAATCGGATTTTGTTATTTTGGTAGCATTTATTTTCATACGATCAAGATGTACTGTGATTTAAAAAGAAAATTTTCAAAAAAAAATATGTTATAAACCCAAAAAGAAGCGCTCTAGGCTAGATTCGAACCAAGTTCCTACAGATTACCAGTCGAGCGGCTTACCTCTAGGGTACAGTAGAATTGAGAAAGGCTCGAAAAATAAAACATATAATATGCATGCTGTTTTTTAAATAAAAAACGAAAGGTTCCATTTTCAAACGAAATTTAATATATATTATATATTTTCATCGTTTCTGATAATTGTGACGTTAGCTCAGTTGACAAAGAGCTCGGCTGATAATTCATAATTATGGGATCGATCGACGGTCGCGGAGCTTTTTTGTATGAGAATCCAAATTTTCAGCCATTTGATAATTCAACTGTTTATGTATGCATGTGAAGTATGCGTATTTTGGAATTTTTAGAATAATTTAAATGTGTGCTTAATATATATAATTAAATCAGATCGATGCTGACAGTTGTTCGTTTGCCCGAGCGGTAACGATTTCAACTCATAATCCAGAAGCGATGGTTCGAACCACGGCCGCGGCGCTTTTTTTGTATGAGAATTCAAATTTTCAGCCATTGATTCGTTTCGTCAAATAACAGTGTATTAATTAATGGCGACAGCGGGGCAGGATGGGGTGGGGGGGGGAGGAGGACCGTATTTCTTGACGTCATCGAAAAGGCGAAATCGCGACCATATACAAACGAAAAAAGTATGTATTTAGTATGAATAAAAAAATGGTTGACAGCGGGGTTGGGGCGGAGGAGGGGGAGGGAAAATCGGGGACAATTTACAGACGGACGGACGGACGGACGGACGGACATTATCGACTATTAATATATAGACTAGCTGTAAGCCCGTTGACCTCAACGGGGGGATTTTTGTTGCATTTTTAAGTAGTCAGAAAATTTACAGGCGTCAAAAATAAATTACTAACCTATTTATTGAATAATCCAGAAATTCTGATAGTAAAAGAAATATATCTGGGGGCGTATATCGACAGCCCTGCCCTGCAGTATTTAAATTGTAAATTATTTATTTTTGGAATCATGTTCTAGTTTGCCAACAACTATTTTTCGTAATAGCAGAAATTTCGTAAGTTATTGAATTTTTGGAATAATGTTTAAGTTTGTTAACTATTTTTCGTAGTAACAAAAAAAGTCCTTATAAATTACTTAATTTTTGAAATAATATTTAAGTTTGCTAACAACCATTTTTCGTAGAAGCAGAAATAGACCTCGTAAATTATTTAATTTTTGGAATAATGTTTAAGTTTGCTAACAACCATTTTTCATAGTAGCAAAAATAGTCCTTGTAAATTACTCAATTTTTGGAATAATGTTTAAGTTTGCTAACAACTATTTTTCGTATTAGCGGAAATTTCGTAAATTATTTAATATTTGGAATAATGTTTAAGTTTGCTAACAATTATTTTTCCTATTAGCAGAAATAGACCTCGTAAATTATTTAATTTTTGGAATAATGTTTAAGTTTGCTAACAACCATTTTTCATAGAAGCAAAAATAGTCCTTGTAAATTACTTAATTTTTGGAATAATGTTTAAGTTTGCTAACAATTATTTTTCCTATTAGCAGAAATAGACCTCGTAAATTATTGAATTTTTGGAATAATGTTTAAGTTTGCTAACAACCATTTTTCATAGTAGCAAAAATAGTCCTTGTAAATTACTTAATTTTTGGAACAATGTTTAAGTTTGCTAACAATTATTTTTCGTATTAGCAGAAATAGACCTCGTAAATTATTGATTTTTGGAATAATGTTTAAGTTTGCTAACAACCATTTTTCATAGTAGCAAAAATAGTCCTTGTAAATTACTCAATTTTTGGAATAATGTTTAAGTTTGCTAACAATTATTTTTCCTATTAGCAGAAATAGACCTCGTAAATTATTGAATTTTTGGAATAATGTTTAAGTTTGCTAACAACCATTTTTCATAGTAGCAAAAATAGTCCTTGTAAATTACTCAATTTTTGGAATAATGTTTAAGTTTGCTAACAATTATTTTTCCTATTAGCAGAAATAGACCTCGTAAATTATTTAATTTCTCGTAAGTTTGCTAACAATTATTTTTCCTATTTCGTAAATTATTTTATTTTTGGTATAATTTTTAAGTTTGCTAACAATTATTTTTCATAGTAGCAAAAATAGTCCTTGTAAATTACTTAATTTTTGGAATAATGTTTAAGTTTGCTAACAATTATTTTTCCTATTAGCAGAAATAGCCTCGTAAATTATTTAATTTTTGGAATAATGTTTAAGTTTGCTAACAACCATTTTTCATAGTAGCAAAAATAGTCCTTGTAAATTACTTAATTTTTGGAATAATGTTTAAGTTTGCTAACAATTATTTTTCCTATTAGCAGAAATAGACCTCGTAAATTATTGATTTTTTGGAATAATGTTTAAGTTTGCTAACAACCATTTTTCATAGTAGCAAAAATAGTCCTTGTAAATTACTTAATTTTTGGAATAATGTTTAAGTTTGCTAACAATTATTTTTCCTATTAGCAGAAATAGACCTCGTAAATTATTGAATTTTTGGAATAATGTTTAAGTTTGCTAACAATTATTTTTCCTATTTCGTAAATTATTTTATTTTTGGTATAATTTTTAAGTTTGCTAACAATTATTTTTCATAGTAGCAAAAATAGTCCTTGTAAATTACTTAATTTTTGGAATAATGTTTAAGTTTGCTAACAATTATTTTTCGTATTAGCAGAAATAGACCTCGTAAATTATTGAATTTTTGGAATAATGTTTAAGTTTGCTAACAACCATTTTTCATAGTAGCAAAAATAGTCCTTGTAAATTACTTAATTTTTGGAATAATGTTTAAGTTTGCTAACAATTATTTTTCATATTAGCAGAAATAGACCTCGTAAATTAGCAAAAATAGTCCTTGTAAATTACTTAATTTTTGGAATAATGTTTAAGTTTGCTAACAATTATTTTTCGTATTAGCAGAAATAGACCTCGTAAATTATTGAATTTTTGGAATAATGTTTAAGTTTGCTAACAACCATTTTTCATAGTAGCAAAAATAGTCCTTGTAAATTACTTAATTTTTGGAACAATGTTTAAGTTTGCTAACAACCATTTTTCTTAGAAGTAGAAATTTCGTAAATTATTTTATTTTTGGTATAATTTTTAAGTTTGCTAACAATTATTTTTCATAGTAGCAAAAATAGTCCTTGTAAATTACTTAATTTTTGGAATAATGTTTAAGTTTGCTAACAATTATTTTTCCTATTAGCAGAAATAGACCTCGTAAATTATTTAATTTCTCGTAAGTTTGCTAACAATTATTTTTCCTATTTCGTAAATTATTTTATTTTTGGTATAATTTTTAAGTTTGCTAACAATTATTTTTCATAGTAGCAAAAATAGTCCTTGTAAATTACTTAATTTTTGGAATAATGTTTAAGTTTGCTAACAATTATTTTTCGTATTAGCAGAAATAGACCTCGTAAATTATTGAATTTTTGGAATAATGTTTAAGTTTGCTAACAACCATTTTTCATAGTAGCAAAAATAGTCCTTGTAAATTACTTAATTTTTGGAATAATGTTTAAGTTTGCTAACAATTATTTTTCCTATTAGCAGAAATAGACCTCGTAAATTATTAAATTTTTGGAATAATGTTTAAGTTTGCTAACAACCATTTTTCATAGTAGCAAAAATAGTCCTTGTAAATTACTTAATTTTTGGAATAATGTTTAAGTTTGCTAACAATTATTTTTCCTATTAGCAGAAATAGACCTCGTAAATTATTTAATTTTTGGAATAATGTTTAAGTTTGCTAACAACCATTTTTCATAGTAGCAAAAATAGTCCTTGTAAATTATTTAATATTTGGAATAATGTTTAAGTTTGCTAACAACCATTTTTCTTAGAAGCAGAAATTTCGTAAATTATTTAATTTTTGGAATAATGTTTAAGTTTGCTAACAATTATTTTTCGTATTAGCAGAAATAGACCTCGTAAATTATTGAATTTTTGGAATAATGTTTAAGTTTGCTAACAACCATTTTTCATAGTAGCAAAAATAGTCCTTGTAAATTACTTAATTTTTGGAATAATGTTTAAGTTTGCTAACAATTATTTTTCGTATTAGCAGAAATAGACCTCGTAAATTATTGAATTTTTGGAATAATGTTTAAGTTTGCTAACAACCATTTTTCATAGTAGCAAAAATAGTCCTTGTAAATTACTTAATTTTTGGAATAATGTTTAAGTTTGCTAACAATTATTTTTCCTATTAGCAGAAATAGACCTCGTAAATTATTAAATTTTTGGAATAATGTTTAAGTTTGCTAACAACCATTTTTCATAGTAGCAAAAATAGTCCTTGTAAATTACTCAATTTTTGGAATAATGTTTAAGTTTGCTAACAATTATTTTTCCTATTAGCAGAAATAGACCTCGTAAATTATTTAATTTTTGGAATAATGTTTAAGTTTGCTAACAACCATTTTTCATAGTAGCAAAAATAGTCCTTGTAAATTACTTAATTTTTGGAATAATGTTTAAGTTTGCTAACAACCATTTTTCTTAGAAGTAGAAATTTCGTAAATTATTTTATTTTTGGTATAATTTTTAAGTTTGCTAACAATTATTTTTCATAGTAGCAAAAATAGTCCTTGTAAATTACTTAATTTTTGGAATAATGTTTAAGTTTGCTAACAATTATTTTTCGTATTAGCAGAAATAGACCTCGTAAATTATTTAATTTTTGGAATAATGTTTAAGTTTGCTAACAACCATTTTTCATAGTAGCAAAAATAGTCCTTGTAAATTACTTAATTTTTGGAATAATGTTTAAGTTTGCTAACAATTATTTTTCGTATTAGCAGAAATAGACCTCGTAAATTATTGAATTTTTGGAATAATGTTTAAGTTTGCTAACAACCATTTTTCATAGTAGCAAAAATAGTCCTTGTAAATTACTTAATTTTTGGAATAATGTTTAAGTTTGCTAACAATTATTTTTCCTATTAGCAGAAATAGACCTCGTAAATTATTGAATTTTTGGAATAATGTTTAAGTTTGCTAACAACCATTTTTCATAGTAGCAAAAATAGTCCTTGTTATTTACTTAATTTTTGGAATAATGTTTAAGTTTGCTAACAACTATTTTTCGTATTAGCAGAAATAGACCTCGTAAATTATTTAATATTTGGAATAATGTTTAAGCTTGCTAACAACCATTTTTCGTATATATATAAATAAATAGTTAATCAAATTATTATATATTAAATTATTATATTTAATTGAGCAGCCTTATATAGCCTCTCAAAACGCTGCAGAACGGTCAAATTCGTTTAGTGCAAGATTTCACCCACAGATGTCATTATTAGTTAACTAAAACTTTAAATAGAGTTTTTTTTTCGTAACCATCAACTGGACTTGTAGAGCAGTGGGTTAGGTGTCCGAACGTCGCGCATGAAAATTGGGGCATGGTATCGAATCCCACAGCTTGACAGAATATTTTTTGAAAATTAATTGTTTTTACACATAATAAAATAAAAATGTCATGATTTCAAAAATTCACTCATGACGTCAGAGAAATATGAAGAAATGAATTAATGACGACAGCGGGGCAGGATGGGGGGGAGGGGGACCGTCTTTCTTGACGTCATCGAAAAGGCGAAATCGCGACCATAATATATACAAACGAAAAAAGTATCTCTTTAGTATGAATAAAAAAATGTTGACAGCGGGGTTGGGGCGGAGGAGGGGGAGGGAAAATCGGGGACAATTTACAGACGGACGGACGGACGGACATTATCGACTATTAATATATAGACTAGCTGTAAGCCCGTTGACCTCAACGGGGGGATTTTTGTTGCATTTTTAAGAAGCCAGAAAATTACAAACCTATTTATTGAAGGAGGAGGACCGTCTTTCTTGACGTCATCGAAAAGGCGAAATCGCGACCATATACAAACGAAAAAAGTATGTATTTAGTATGAATAAAAAAATGGTTGACAGCGGAGTTGGGGCGGAGGAGGGGGAGGGAAAATCGGGGACAATTTACAGACGGACGGACGGACGGACATTATCGAGTATTAATATATAGATTGCGTTGGACGACTCGTAATCAAGTATTTCTCAAGCAATGTTATTAGCATATATAAAAAATACATAAAAATCGAATCAATGCCATCGGTTGACGATCGCCGATTTTATGAAGCCTTCAAGCCTCGCATTGTTTTTGGCCAATTGTCGTGTTGTGTTTCGCGCAAAAGGGAATATTAAAAGAGATCCATTAGGCGTCGTGTTTGTGTTTGCCACTCTCTAATCTTCTCTTATTCGATTCATAAAAGCGAGATAGCGGAGTTTGGCGCTTTTCGGGTTAACGGATGGGTGTTTTAGTACGCCGCGTCGAAAGGGTTATAATTACCACTAGGAATAATATTATACGCAAACAAAGTAATAGTTGGATTTTTGATAAGAATAATTGGATACTTTGTGTATATCTGCATGTTGTGCTGGTTGTATATGTACTATTTAGTAGTACACATTAAGCACTGAGAAACGCCATTGTACGATTAATGTTATAGATCTCATATTCCCAAAATCTATATGATAGCTTATTTATTAACATAAAGTTATCACAACTTTCTATCATTTTTTTCCTATGACAGTTAAAACAACAGTTATGATATGAAATAAATTATGAAACGCTTTTAATCATATTATCATATGGTCAAGGATGAGCTAGAGAGGGCTCGCGCGAGCCCCTTGATAAGATAAGAAAATCATTCGTCTTAGATCAGATCATCAGATAACTGCAATTTCTGTAGATGGTTAAATTTGAAAATTAGTTGTCCCTTCATTTTTTCTTTAAAAAAGAGAGGTTGAGTGACTAAATAACAAGCAGTTCTCGTAGAAAAATAACTTTAGTTGAGATACCTTCATTAGGAGGTCATATACTCGACATTGAGAGTGGACAAGGATAAAAAATTAATAACATTTACCGAGCCTCTTGTTAAGATATTGGCAGCCCACCGCTGCATATGGTCCATAGCACAGAAGCGAACCTCACAGACTCGAATCTCATTTGGAACAGCATTTTTTCAATTTATCAATTTCGGCATGAATCTTTGTGATCTATAAAATAATCCCTTCCACCATTACAATAATAAAATAACGGGGACTAGCGAGAGTGATTAGCCAAACATTAGTCCTATACTTACCCTATCCTTTCTATCCCTACCCTCATCGAAAAAAAGAGATTGAGCAACTGAGTAACAAGCAGTTCTCGTAGAAAAACTTCCGTTGAGATATCCTAATTAAAATATTTGTATAGTCTAAATTGGGAGCGGAAATTAATTAAAAAATATATATATCATTTAAAATGTTGTATTCATATATATAATAAATGATTTGGTTAATAATGCCAATTAATGAACATGTACCCTTGCGTGTTATTTAAGAAGCGACAAATCCTCAATGATAAAAATACTTTTATTCATATTGTTTTTATAATCTTAACAGAACCAATGAGCAATCAAATTCAATATTAAATCATATAAAAAAATATAGAACCATCAAAGTTATGAAAATAACATGATTTTCTTTACTTGATAAAAAAATCTTAATTTCAAGCATAAATAAATACCAATAAAAAGGGTCAGACAATAAAAAAATAATAAGCAAAATATAAACCGAAATCAAGTGTTATTAATCA
This sequence comes from Himalopsyche anomala, assembly GCA_031772345.1. NCBI lineage: Eukaryota > Metazoa > Arthropoda > Insecta > Trichoptera > Rhyacophilidae > Himalopsyche > Himalopsyche anomala. The sequence goes on along the minus strand of CM062837.1, from coordinate 1,667,557 downwards.
TAATATTAAAATATTCAATACATTTTTGATAATAGGTACGAAGTGATCATTAAAAATATTGTATTACTTGTCAAGATGTCAAACATCAAAAGCGTTCTATCGTACTCATTAATCCACTTTATTATGCTTATTTTTCATGTTAATGATTTGCCAGACGTTCTGACGAGAGCTTTTGCTGAAAAAGCTCACATAGGCGCCTTTAAAATGTGATACAGCCATTTATTCTGGAGAGATAGATGCGGAGGCATGCTTGTCTTCAGTTTGAAAATTAAAATGCGTACACAACAGACACTGGCATGGAGGCAATATATTATAGACGGTAAAATATTACCAGGCGAACAGTTGAGTAAGAAGATGGCGTACCTACCTTGAAAGTGTCTGCAAGATTTTCAGCGTGAATTTATCTGCTGCGTATTATTATAATCGCCTTTGTATATGAACATTCACAATGTAAAATTTAATACAGTGATTTAAGCACGTAATTTATTCTACCTCAAAATTAGATAAATATAATAACTTGTGTGCACAGCGAAAACATAATAACCGCCAATTCAATTTTAGTGTAAATTGAATCTTAAAATGTTTCACTTCGAAGGTTTTCACTGTCGATACTGCCAGAATGGCATTATATTAAAAAAGTTTAAGTGCTTTGTTGTGTAGAAACAGCTCTGTACTTTTTATCAATTAATAATAAAAACGGTATTGATCATATAAAATAAAAATGGAATTAGGAGATTAAAATAAACTTTTTATAGTATATATTTCTAGTATAGTATATATATTCCTAGTATATATTCCTATACCCTATATAAATACAATCATAAAACCTTTCCGACAAACAAAAATAAATATAATTCTTAAAACTATTCACCATTCAAATCTGTGGGCATTCCCACGGGCTAATCTTTTTCGCCAGCAATGGCTTTAAACTCAATGATACATTTATTTATTATATAAACACGAAACATTCATTTACTAAGCGTCAGTTCAAGTTCATCCGTGCACTTGAACGCCTGAAGATGCCGAAAGACGAAACCCGGGTCGTTAGTGACAAAATCTGTGTGAATGTACATAATCTGTACGATTCAAATTTATTAAAATAAACGTTTTAAAATTTAAAGATTTTATTAAATATTAAGCCTTTTTAGGGTGTTCACTGTCAATACTTGTTGGAAAGCCATTATATCAAAAAAAAATAATACAATATTCATCTGTACTACTTCCCCTTTTATTTAAACAATATCAAAACCGGTTTCTCCCATGCCCAGCATTTGATCATCATCAAACCTATCGTCAAAACAATATCTGATAGTTCAGATAGTTCTGATTATGGCGCACGCCAAAATAATTATAAACTAATTTTATAAAAAAAAAACTGTAGAACTAAATACGTTGATATTTTACAATATTACAATTAAGACCAAGTAAATGCCAATTCCTGGGTGGTCCAGTGGTCAACGTCATTGGCTTCGGCTACGGAGGGCACGGGTTCGAATCCCAGTACGGACAGTTTTATAAATTGATTTTTCAATCGATTTATGAATTTCTGTTCAAAGGCATGGATGTGCGTGATGTCTTGATTTCCCCCTTCTGCCCTATCCCACGAAAAGGCGTATCGAGAGCGATTAGCTAACCACTAGTCCTGTTATAGCCTTATCCTTCTATTCCCACTCTCTTTGTAAAAAGAGAGGTTGAGTAACTGAATAAGTTCTCGTAGAAACACATCTGTTGAGATAAACTCCATTAGGAGTCCATATGCTCTACATTGGGAGCGGACATGGCAAAAAATGCCAAATCAATCAATAAGTACAAAAGTATATTTTGTGTTTTGTTTTATAGCGCCTCACATATGTATTGTTTTAAGCAGTCCATTAAAATTATTTTTATCGTATTATCTGAATTAAAAAATATTTAATATAGTCATTTTATAATATAATTCAGACTTAAAAAAAAAAGCAAATTACCCTTTGGTGGCGGTCTTAAACCGAAACATAAGCCCGGATCCTTCGAGTGTATAATATTTGGTAAAGATCTAGCCAAACAGCGTCATTAACCTTTACCTGGTCGTCCACAACAATATCATGAAAAAAGACAATAGCTTTCGTAAGTTTTCATACTTCAAAGACTGTACATTGGTGAAGGTAAAGCTGAAAAAGACTTGCCGAAAGAAAAGCTGCAGTGTTTATCACGAAAATTGTGTGAACAAAATAGCGATACAAGGTATGTGTGTTTACACGTGTATGGAACATGACGTTTTAGTAGTAGTGAAACAACTTCAGAGCAATTCTGGAAGTAATCTGTCAGGTAGAAGCGAAAAATGTTGCGTTCGACAAGTATCCAGCTAGCAGGAAAGAAAAGCGGTAGAATTAAATCATTGCAGTACGAAAATTCTTGTAAAAAATATAATATATATTATAAGTATTTACAAGTAATGTGAAAATTGGATTAGTAAAAACACAATATTCCTTTGTACTTCATTCCACTTTATTTAATATGTCAGGACCGGTTTAGCTCATTACGAGCATCGTCAACTGATAAGAAATATAATTTAACAATGCTATTTATACAAAAATGAAGTTATCAACAACAATTGGCATTGAAAAGAAAATACCAATTACATTAAAAGTGATTCTAAAATAGCACAAAATTAAAATGTTTAACACATCTAACATATAATTAAAAAGTTATATGTTAAATTAAAATTATGTGTTAAATTTAATTAAAATTATGTGCTAAAATTATATGTTAGATGTGTTAAACATTTTAATTTTGTGCTATTTTAGAATCACTTTTAATGTAATTGGTATTTTCTTTTCAATGCCAATTGTTGTTGATAACTGTTCATTTTTGTATAAATAGCATTGTTAAATTATATTTCTTATCAGTTGACGATGCTCGTAATGAGCGAAACCGGTCCTGACATATTAAATAAAGTGGAATGAAGTACAAAGGAATATTGTGTTTTTACTAATATAATGCCTTTCCACCAAGTACTGACAGTGAACACCCTAAAAGTGAAAATTGGAGTTGAATAATATTTTGAATTACAATCACTCGGTTATTACGATTACGGAAATAGCGTGATCTCGGATGTAATGAGGAAACATTCGTTAAAAAATTAGTTTATGGTTTTCTCCTTAAATTTATTTACTTTTATAACGAGCTACTTCTCGGGCATACCGAGAGAAAATATCGTTAAAATTTTTCATAAAGCTGTTAATGTGTCGATTGTTTAAAAACAAGATTTCGACCCCAAGAAATAAAATCCGACCCGGCAGTTAACTAGACCGATACCACCGGGATCGGTTAACGTTTATGACTTTAGTAAAGTGTCTAAGTATCTAAAATGTAATGTATGTATAACGGGTGTGTAAATAAATTCTAATTGTGTATTTTTGTTTGAATTGCGACCTTTTGTGCTATGTAACTGCTACAGATACTTCATGTCTTCATGTGATAAGTAGGTATGGTTGTAATAATTTAAAAATACATATTCTCTGATATAATGAGTAATGCTTATAACGAGCAAAGTCTGTCGGTCTCATCTTCCTAACCTAATCTTTTAAACAAGTTCGACTGTATTTAAATTTGATGCTGACGTATAAAATATTTCACTATTACAGAAATATGTATTTCTTAGACTATATCCACTCTGTATTTGGCGAATATTATGGCTATGTGCTCCTCTAATCACTTTACTTTCCTTTAATGACGTCTTGACAAAATACTTCAGTTAAGCCGAGAATACCATTTGTAATATTTTGAAGGATATAATTGATATAAAATTTTGATGAACGAAAGTGACAAAACTATTGCAGAATGAAATCAAGGTTTTTACCCCCGGTTCTGGTCACAGAGTAAGTCTATGAACCCGGTGTTGTTTTGTATTATGACAATAATTTATGAGTGTTACGATACCGGGCACGTTACATTAAAAATATACCTCAGATATGGACAAAGAGCCTATTTTATTTTTATATAAAATTTCTATCGAAAGTATTGATTTAAACATTAAAAATACTAATAAAGAAGGTGCCGGAACACCGTTCCACCGCATTATATTAAAAGAAAAGTACTGATATTAAGTATTCATTCATATTTGATCAAATATAATTTGTCGGTATATGCTGCTTTTGTTTTATAAAAATAACACATGTAATTAATATGTTTGAAAAATCAATCAAATTTTGAATGCAATTTAAAAGACTATGTGATTGACGGAAACCTTTGGTAAAGTATTGTTTACAACCGAAATTGCGATGTAAAAACTTTGCCACGTCACTGATTAAATGGTTTTTTAGACTATGAGCTAACAATTTTAAATTTGGGGAGATTTTTCGCGGTAAAATGTTTGTTTACATTGTGGTTTTCCACGCAATATGTTTTCCATGGCCTGTAAGACTTTGCGAAGGTTTTGATGAAAATCTTAGTAAACGGGTAGACGATAGCTATTTATCATTAGTAAAAGTCATGCTCAAAAAATATTATCCATTATTTGTTATTTTAAATAATGAATGTATCACCTATATATACATACATACATATAATACCACTGTAGTATCATCATCGTTTTGATATACAATAGAAATTTCCAAAACAATAGGCTTGAATAAATCTACTTTGAATATTTATTGTGTTCACAATTATTAATACATGCAACATGCAACGGATTTGGAGGGAACTTTGTATCAATTTATTTTTAATAAAACATGTACATAAAAAAATCTGTGTTATTTCACTGTTTTTGTTACGAGTAGAGTATCCGATCCCGGTATCTAGGGATTGAACATTCAGCATGAAGCCGTGTATTAAAATGGGATTTGGGATTGAGAAAACTTTTGCTCAGCGATTTTGAAATCCTGGGATTTTTCAAACAATTTCATGTCGATTTCAAAATCCCAGGAATTTACGGATTTCCCAAAATGAACACCGCGAGACCATTTTTCAGATCTTCCAAGTTTCATTTTCTCAATCCCGAAATCCCGGGATAAGTACTGTCACAATCCCGGGATTTTGAGATCACAGAATCGGACGGAATCCCGGGATTGGATACCCTATTTACGAGTAAGTTGTTGTATGTTTCATCTCTTTAATGAAAATTTCTGACTAATCCAATTCTAACATTGATTCAAATTTGAAGCGTATTAATGATTAAGTAACGCAAAAAATATAATTATAAAACACTTGTTGGTATAAATAAACAATAAAATAAATTAAACTTGACAAGTGTTTCGTCTCTTTGGGAGGCATCCTTGGACAAACTAAAAGATGATTAGCTTCTGAATTACAAAATAGATGTTGAGGTTTGTTCCTTTTTATGGACGCAGAGAAGGGGTGAGATACAAACAATAATAGTAATTTTTAGAAATTAATAACTTGTATGAGGAAGGGTAAATCCCAAAAGAAAAATAATTTTACAATGGTGGACTTGCTGCTCATATTTAAAATATGTATGATTTGATTCACTTCTAAAGTCTAAATAAGTCAGATGAAATATAAATTGTTTTTTTTAATTCTTATTGAATTGCTTTCCCATATAAACCATTTTTTTCCTCTCGTTTCTCGAAAATAAATATCAACTATAACTCTAAAACAATCCATAGCTTAATTAATAATAATATAAATAATATCTTAGTAAACAATACGATATAGAAAATTTCTTAATGCCAAAAAACTCTTTTTTTCTCCAGAAGTTAGTATTAATTCTCAAAAATTCTGGGTCATTAGTTTCCCAGATGTTTAAAATTTCGAAGGAACAGTTTGTAGTTACTAAGTAGGACAAGCTGTGTTTTCTCTTATTGCTTTCTGCCAGCCTGGTTCCCGCTGTTATTGGATTTGCATGTCAGTTGTCTGCTGCTACTTTCAATCATTTCAACACAATATACATGTATACATATCTATCTACCTCTTCACTTGTTTTGTGACCCGGATACCTATACATACATTCTAGTTTGAATATTATTATTAAATGTTATTGTTTTTCTTTCCTGAAATATAAATTGTGTGTTAGTTTACGTCAAGAGAAACATTATTTTATCATATAAAATTATATCATATAAATTAAATTCATACTAGTCTTCTCGGTACTATAAACAGTTTGATAATAGTATTTTTTGAGGCTTTTTTTTTGAATTATCAAAACTTTTTTCAACTGTGACGCGAGCTGTGTGGCCCATTGCGCAGCCTTGTCGAAACCACAGCTATCAACATTAATACCATAAATTTAGGGAAGAAAAATGTTATTTATCATAGATCATATAAACTCTCTTAATTCACAGTAACGTTTTGGCCCGACTAATGATTCCACCAGCCCATAAAGCACTAAAGAGCGTCTTTTGTGACTGTAACGCCGTCTTTATAATGGATTTTCCTTCACTCCAAATGCGGATTTTTTTCTTATTGTCGTAACCATTTAACAAAAAATGAGTTTCATAGCTGAACAAAATTTTCGATTTTTAAACACAATTTTAAAAAAAAACTTTTGTCTGGCGTAAGTATATTCATGGTGAAATAACAAACCAAACGGAGTACAAAATAAGCTTTTAGCTGTCCAATTGGCTGACGATAGCAAAAGAGTTACCAATTAAAAAAATTGACCTCTTAAACAACACTATATTATATTCAATTATACAATATACAAAATGCAATTACGTATGTTGGTAAAAATGTTTAAATATTACTACGCCTCTTTTGTCTTAAGTAAGTATTATTAACATTTAAGGCTGATTTAGATTAATAATCAAAACCAAAAGTCAACAGAAAATAGGCCATTTCAAAAACTTTCAATGTTCATAATAAATTATATTATATGTATGGTAAAGTACCCAATGGTAAAACCCCATTCATAAGTTAATATTATATCTAAGAAGCTAAATTATAAAATCGTTTGACTTTGTGATTTGGCGAATACAATGCATTCAATTCTCTCTTTCATCAAAAACACTGTTTGATCTTGTTTTTAGGACCCTTAAAACATTCACTGCCCTTAAACTAATTTGAGAAATGTTTTCGATTAAGGGCGCACTTTGGTCAGCCAGCCACGCGTTTTGAGAGGCACAGTGGCGCACTGAACGTGTGAATAATAATCGTAAAAGGTCGCAGGTAGTGTATAATAATTTATCTTTTACCATATGGACATCTAAAGATTGTAAGTTTATGTCAAAAAGTATCACTATCAATTTCGTTGCTGAAATAAATTGTATATTTTTTAAAGATTTAGAGTAGGAGTCAGGATAACATAAAATATACGTAGCAACAGGTCAATTAAAGGAAAAACATCGTAGAAGACCAAGGTTTCCAAAAATTTATTTGTATTGCAGGGATGGCGAACCTTTTTGGGTCCGCGTGCCAAAAATCTTCAAATATTATTTCTTGATTGTGTGGCGTGCCCAAGCAATAAAAAAAATAGAACAAAGAAAAAGTGTTTTTTTTCTGAATTTTATTTACAAGCTTAAAAATTACAATTACAACAACATTTGAAAATTAATAAAACGCAATGAATTAATAATTCAAAGATTATTTATTATTGTAATTTTTTATTTTTTTAACTGAATTTTTTTTAAACTTGGAAATCGTTTGCGTGCCATCCAAATTCTCAAACGTGCCACCTCGGGTACGCGTGCCATAGGTTCGCCATCCCTGTTGTATTGTATCATTTCATAAACATTTATTACAACTTATTGTTCACTTTTATTACATTTTTTCACAAGAGCCTAATAAAGTAGATAACGCGTCTTTTTTTATTGAATGAAAATTTAGAACATAGCAATTTCCAAGTAATTCTAAAAATCTTAAATAAATTGTATGATCTACTTCTAACAATGTTTAATTATTGCTTAAAAAAAACTTTTCCAAGTTTTAATTTTAAAAAATGGTAGTATTTGTCCCCTCATGATAATATTTTTCTCGCCGCCTCTGGAGGGTTGCACAGCTTTGACCAAAACCTCCCCATAAATTCCAAGGGATAAATGATCAAAAGGATGTCGGCAAATGCCTAAAGGAGGCTATTTGTTATAAAAAACCCTTAAGTGTGCAAGAATGGGCAGTTATGTGGAACTTAGGTTATGATTTCAATATTATTTATATGCTGATTTATAAGTATAATAAAAAAACTGGCCGTTTTTCGTAAACAACTAATGAGATGTTTTTTTATAATACACATATGTATGTTAAAATATTTGAAATAATTTATGACATACATATTATTTCCCAAGACTAACGTTTTAATAAGGTTATTAATATTTAGTATGATTGGAAGAATAATGGAAAATTTTATAAACTAAATTTCTATTTAAATATATAGAATACTATTTATTTTATAAATTATCTAGTGAGTATACGACAAAATTTTGGTATTTTATTTATATAAGTTTACAAAAGGTTGCAATAACTAATTATAATATATTTAAAACAAAAAGAAATTAAATTCCAAATAAATAGAAAAATCAAATTGTTTTGATTGTCAATTCTTTCCAATTGTTTTAGTATTTCCTGCAAGTTTATGCAACGGCCGGTTTCACCTGTTCATCTGAATCTCGACTAATAAAAACTAACGTTTATCGGTGAGTTATGTCACTTGGCTAAATACTATTAATTCTAATAAAAACCAGTTTACCATTTAATATTGCATTGTAATATTTAACCCGTGTAACCATGTCCACTCCTAATGTAGAACATAATGCGCATACAGTCCATATTTCAGACACATCATGTTTGTTACATACTAAAATAACTTCTCTACTCTACTCTTCTCTACTATACTCACCGATTGATTACTTTCTTTAGAAAGAAAGAAATAATAATACTAGAACGAGACTAGTGGTGAGCTAATGGAACTCGCTACGCCGATTTCAATAATGGGGTGTTTAAGACATCACAAATTTATAAATATATTAAAATTTGAATTAACGGAACTGTCCGTACTCGAATTTGAGCACGTGAAACTAATGACGATGACATATACAAAAAAGTGTGTGCGAGCAAGTCGATAATAATTTATTTATGACAGATTCTCGTTTTTTGTGAAAGTGACGCCAAGAAGGATGTTTGTCTTGTACTATTGGCAAAACGTTTTGGTATGCTTAACGTTAAAGTTAACCGTTTGAATACCGCGCAAATAAATCATTAATATGTCCCAGAGAGACTGCGTGTTTTTGAGAAAAATAATTTTGCCTAATATACACTCGAATTCGATACATTAAAAACCTATATTGACTCACTATAGATGACACTACACATATTCATCAAAATATTGCTAATATTCTATTAGAATACCAAGTATTTGATTTTTCGAATGTCTTGGACATCCGTGATCGCCTGCATATGTTCCGGACACCTGTGTCCGCTTGGTATTCAAATGGTTAAATGAAACTGTTTTGAACTATTGATTTTAAATGCACCTTTATAATACAATTTATAGCGGTATTGTAGGTTATGTAACTTCCTTTTTCTACTGAATAGTTGAATACATACTAGAACTGTCAATTAAAATTCCTTTTGGTGAGAACTCGTAAATTGTATATGTGTCTGTATTTTAACTGTTGTATCAAGGTTCAAGATCAACCCCCTTAAGCATGTTTACATTAAATTGATTTACTCCCAAACAGGGATTACAATATCGGATTTTTTTATATATATCAAAACTTTTAAATACCGGTATTTCAAATTTTAATACCGGTTTTAAAATAGATAATTATTTCGAAAATATAATAATAAAAGTTGAGTTGAGTTTTTTTTTTAATAAATTAATTATGTATACATTACATACCTGTATCTAAATATTCGATAGATTGGGCAGTAACTTATCGCCTATCTAATTTACTGTGAATAATGACTTAAATAATTTCAAAAATTACTAAATTATTCATTCTTAAATAGGGCCTCCAATCCCAGGATCTCGACCAATTTTTCTATCCCGTAATTCCGGGATTCACTATAACACGTGAAAAATCCGCTAAAACAGAATTTTGCTCTAAAGTCACTGGCAGTCGCAACTCTTTGAAAGGATGGAAAAAAAGCCCTCACACTTCTGAATGATTGTACAAAGCTCTCACATTTTTCAATAATTGTATAATTTGTGATTTCCCAATTCTCACGTTTATTCCCAGTGATCAATTCCGGGATGCCGATATCCCGCGATGAAAAAAGGGTCCGGGATGAGGCAAAATACTTATCAAATTTGTAACACTTATTAGTGGAATAACATAATTTTAAATTATTATTTTTATTTAAAATATATCTATATTTAGCTTGAATGGCTGACTTTATTAAAAATATTACACTTACAATTTTTATGAATTAAATATCTCATTAAAACTTAAAAGGATAGTGAATTTCATATATGCTAGAATCTGTCAATTTTTGATATTTTTGTAAACATCCGGTTGTAGTTAACATATAGAATCAACGCTTGTTGACCGAGAAATTATTTATTTATTGTACACACATAATATTCTATACCGGCAAACAGTAGAAATACTGGAGTCCTGGTTTCAGTAATCCCGGTATTGCATCTTGTAACCCTTATTCCTACCATGCTCAAGGGCACTCCAAATCAGAATCTGTATCAGGAATGGCAGAACGATGATGAAGCAAGGTGATAATGAGGAAAAGTAAGCCAGTGACTCCGATGCTCGGGTATTGACTGACCTTCTCTTGGAACCTTATTTGTATTCCGTTGACCGTCCGGTTTTGAGAAGGGTCTTATGCCAGGGCCATTAATATGTACGAACGTATGCGGGGCGCAGCACATATGAGGGTGGACAAAGCAAATAAATGACTGCCACACTGGGACCCTTTGAATATTTACGAATATAGTTTATGATGATTAGGTGAAATCCTTTCCTGTAATTAAAGGAAAGGTGGCGAAGGGTGTGGATTGGGATTCGGGAAAATTTTCGAAACGAAATGCGTTGATGAAACTTTGATCTGTATTTTGTTAAGTAAACCATGGAATGTTAATTAAAATAATAATGTATTCATTCAAGGATGAATTGGTTTCGTTTTTTTTTTATAAATGTAGACGAACGTTCTGAAGTGGTAATGAACGTGTCGATCTGTAATTTAGTACAGAGATCTATTATTTAGTATTACCTTTTCTGCCGAAGCTATGTTTCGCCTTTTAAATATTTTTTTTGAAAAGGTTAGAGCAAAATACTACTTATATATTTTTTCGGTTGAATTCTATTAAGCACTGTCTTACATATTAGCTGAATACCCAAGGAAACTAAACTCCCTGAATAAAATAAATAACTGAATGATAACTTTATTAAAGTGAGGTCAGTTCTTATACAGAATTGTTTGCAATGTGACATAAAATAGATATAATAATTTTCCAATGCCCGATTTTTATGTCGGTGGCACAGCCGTCAATGTCGTTTGCTTCCGTGATGGATCTCACGGATTTGAGTCCCAATAGACATTTCAGTTCAAATGTTTAGTAATTTGTGATGTCTAAAAAAATCTCTTCAACAGTTCTAATCCTAAAACAACGGAGCGTGGGGAGAGTGATAAGTTAACCGCTATTCGTCACCTAGCCTTATTCCTACTCCCACTGAAAAGGAGAGGTTGTGTAACTAAGTATAAAACAGTTTTCGTAGAAAAAACTTTTGTTGAGATACCTTTATTAGGGAGCCATATGCTCTACATTAGGATCGGATATGGACTAATTTAATAATTTTTGAATAAAGCGAATTTTTAACAACATTAATTATTTGTAAACGAAATCTCAGTGTGTTATATGCCCATTTACTTTCATAGGTTTAGATCTGTACAGTATTTGATATAGATTTTCTATAAAGATGGCATATTTGAATAAGAGTCGATCTGGTAAATTTGAATCTTTACATGTTTCTGATTAAAACAAACCTTTAATTACCGACTAATATTTTATCAGGACTTACAAATCCTGGAGAAATACTACTATGGTAAATCTTTGATGTAGCGGACACAATATCAGGTCAAAAGTGTTTCAGTCAAAGTGTCACTGCACTTATAAGCAAAGTTCTGCACATGATCATCTCGTCATAATTCTCGTACTCAAATTATAGCCATAATGCCCATTCTACTCGTGTACACCGAACTTAGCGTTGACTTTAGCAACGATGGCCGTTGATTTACGCAAAAACACAATACAGTTCTATCATTTTTTTAAATTTCACTAGCCTTGTATTGTACCGTTTATTTTTCTTAACCAAAAACGAATTCGGAAAACTTAATTTAAATAACCGACTTTTGTTTTAAGTCGACATCTTTTTACTTGCATAAATACGTTATATCGAGGTTCTGCTGTAGTTCATATTGTACACGTTGTCTGTAACCTTTTTTTTTTTAGTCATGGTTCTGTGAGTATCGTTGGATTTTTTTTTCAATTGAATTCATCTTAAACTTTGGTCGCATTGCAAAGTTCTTCTTATTTTTAACCATTAGCTAAATACCAATAATATCTAGTTGATATTTATTGTAATTTGCAATGAAAATATTACGCAAATTTGTATAGGGTCGATGTGTACCCTACCGGTTCTCGATCCTATTTTCAACATTTCGGTACTCAAGTGTTAAAGCCCTATATTTTAAGCATTTTGCTAATGCTATTTTATGATAAAATTGTAAAACATCCGCATAAATAGATTCTAAATAAGATATAAATGTGATTTTTTAAAGGTTACCAATATACAACTATATAAAAATAGATGCTGTCTACTGTTTTACATTTCATTAAAAACTCTTTTAATAAACACTTAATTTCTTATTCTGAATATGTTATACTTCAGCTAAATCAAGTAGCAGCTTTTCCATCATGTTATCTCGGACTGGAATAACGACTTACCTATAAATATTTGTAAAACCCTTCTGTAAAGTCTTTAAATACATCTGGTTCTGAAGTTTGTTTGAGGTTTTCTTCAGCTTATACAAAGCGGGCCTGCTGATTTCTAGGTTCTGGAGTCTTTGGAAAAAGAATTCATTTAATTGTTAAAATTCATGTTCAAAACAATGCTTAGTACATTGTAACTAGATCTAATTGATGTTTTTTGAATCCGGCTTTCTGATATGACCTCTTGAATACTCCTAATATATTATACTTGCCGCATCTTTTATTTTCTGATCAGGATTAAGTATCTCTTAGTAGGGGATTGTTTTGTTTTGTGTTGGTATAGTGATTAGGGTATTCAATCCCGAACATTTTTGGGAACTGGAGATTTACGATTTTTCGAATCCCGGAATTGATCATTCCTGACATTTTACATAAAATCGTGTCACAATTGTTTCAGATTCTTTGAAAAATTTGGGATGTGGGTTTTCGGGAGCACTGGGAAAATTAGTGATTAGTGTCCCTTTGGAAAGTATTGACTGTAATCGCCATTGAAAAAATGACAGAACTAATTAATTTTAAATTTGCTAATGTTGCACTTCATATAAGGTGTTCGTTTATTCGACGGATTTATAAAGACAAATCATCAAATGCAGATAACACGGTGTAAGCAGAAAGATGAAGGGGTTTCAAAAATAAAATAAATACTCACAGTTAATTATTTACCACTGATATATTGTAATTTATTCGTTACATTTTTGCAGTTTATTCCTCACGTAGCATTAGAGCTATATATACATTGTCACTCGTCATTTGTTACAGTACACTTACAACTACCATTAAATTATTAATGTTAATTATTTAATTATTAAAAAATATTTATGACATTCACGTCTTCGACTATCAGAATGCGTACATATTGAAATATTGAAAAATACATTTTGCTAGCAATCAACGGAATCATAAGTAAATAAATTGCGTTTGTTTTGACAGTTAAATATTATTATTTTCAAAAATAGAGTAAAAAATCACACTATTTCAGACAATCCGATTTAAATTCATATTATATTTTCATCAATCGTATAGTTTTAAAACCAAGATAATTATTAGTGCCTATGGAAATGTTAAAATAAAGTCAAATAGGCCTATATATTAATAATATGATAACAGAGAACATGTTGTTAAACAATCGTTTAAATTAATCAAACAACAAAATAAATATAGCAGATTTAATTATTAATACACATCAATTATCGTTCCAACCATTTCAAAATGTTAACGAATTCGATTTCAAAAGGATAGCTATTTTTGTCAATAATAATTTTGAAATGAATCGACATAAAGAAATAATACATATTATGGTGTTTTTCGAGACGATACAACGTGTTAACAACTAGAAACAGTCAAATTTGAATCGTTCAAATTATGTACACTCCCACAGATTTTGTCACTAACGACCTGGGTTTCGCCTTTCGGCATCTTCAGGCGTTCAAGTGCGTGGATGAACTTGAACTAAATCTGTGGTAGTGTACATAATTTGAACGATTCAAATTTAATATTGAAATTCCACCAAGCACTAGTCGAAATCTTAAATTATAGAAACAGTCAGTTTTTAACTTAACGCCTTCTGTCAGTATCTCGAAGATTTTCCTTCATGATTAACGCTTTTAAACGATGTATGAATGAATAAGTTTAAAATAAAATTTTCCATGTTCGTATACATTATACTTTTCTATTTTCTTCAGCTATATTTCTTTTTCTGTATTTATTAAATATGTACAATCGTAATTTAAAACAAATTGTCTGAAAGTATGTGATGTGAGTCTTGGAAAAAGTATAATCAAATATTTAAAGTACAAAGATATTATATATAACATGTGAAAACAATAATTTGGGCATCAATTAAAAAAAAAATATTGTGTAAATCTGTAAGATGTGAAAATAATCAAACTATACATAACACTATTTCGTAATTTGCGTAGTAAGTATAGAAAAAATAGACAAGGCTCAATATTCACGCAATGGTAAGTTAGATGCAATACATATGTAATAATATTAAATTAGACTACATCTATACATTAATATATGTATTTATAAAAAAAAACATGGACTTATCATGTACATTTTTTTCTTTCTAAAGGACCGACAGATAACCTACAATATATAATATATGTCATTCAAAAAAGATATTTAAACAAAATCATCAAATCAATAATAACTTTTGAACGAACAAATGCACTCAAACACTGAGCAATTATTTTTTGTCAGCATGCTATGCTGTTTAATTTTACTAGTGTGACCAAAAATTACTAATTCTAAAAAACTCATAAAATCATGTTGATAAAACAGGAGTGTTTGTTTACTTTTGATCATTGAATCTACTTGTATTTGTTAAGACTAGTATTCTTTATACAAAACATTTACAAGTGAAAATAAAAAAAATAAAGTCACTCAACAAAATGTATATACAATAAAAACTATATAAAATTATTCTTTGATTAATAATTACTATAATATCAGTTTAAAAATAATGTAAAAAACTGATGTTGACAAGAAATAAAAAAAAATATTTTATAAAAAATATCAAGTATCTGTAATATCATAAAAGCATCGTTTTTAACATTTGATGACTTATTCGGGAATCTGAAGTCATATTTTTTTTCAAAATCTTCTACTATGATAACTATGATTCAATCAAAAATAATGTCACCAAATAAAATAATTCATAGATTTTGTTAAATTATCACAAAATCATCTCAAATATTAAGTTTCGGTTATTTATTTGCAATAAAAGTATTCACAGTTTATTTTGAAAATAAAATGTTTAATATTTATATATTAAACATTTTATTTGCCGCCTGTGTGGTCGACTGGTCAACGTTGTTGGCTTCGGCTACGGAGGGCCCGGGTTCAAATCCCGGTGCGGACAGTTTTATAAATTGATTTTTCAATCGATTTATGAATTTTTGTTCAAAGGCATGGATATATGTGATGTCTTGAATTCCCCCCTCTCACCCATCTTATCCTACGAACGGGGCGTATGGAGAGCGATTAGCTTATCACTAATCCTGTCCTAGCCCTATCCTTCTATCCCCACTCTCTTTGGAAAAAGAGAGGTTGAGCAACTGAGTAACAAGCAGTTCTCGTAGAAACACTTCTGTTGAGATTAACTCCATTATGAGTCCATATGCTCCACATTGGGAGCGGACATGGTTTAAAAAAAATATATATATATTTATTCATGGCAAAGTTATAGTAATGCATGGAATATGATGAAATAATTTTGAGTATACGTCATATAAAATCACTAAGTAATCAATTGAGAATAAATGTATACAATAAAAAAAAATCGAAAAAATATCATATTTTAAAAAGTTACATGAGAATATTGCTTAATATTATATACCTATGTAATAATTATGTTCAATCACAAAGCAAGCTTTCAAATAAGGTTTTTTTTCATAAATATTTCAAATTACTATCAATTATTACAAAACTTATAAATACATTTTTTCTATTTTATTTTTTTACACAGTAGCAAACCACGTAGACATTGTCTTCTATAGTTTCACGTTTAAAATATTGGTATCACTGTAAGTCTCTTTTCATAAGCATGTAAGCAATAATTGGATTGATTATCACTTGAAACAGTATATTTATACACAATCCTCGATTGTCAAATTATTCATGACGACTTCACTTAGAATTTCGCATCAAATTAAAAAAAAGGATAATTGGATCCTCGTTTTAGTAAGAATCAATTAATGGATTAGGGGACGGTAATTTTTATTTTATTTTTTTATTTCAATTAATAACTCCGTCATTAACTTTTTTTTTAATCCCCAATAGCCTTTCCCAGGAATATAATATATTATTATGTTTTTAAATGTGTACAAAGCTCATAGACACACAGAATCGGGAAATTAAAAATAATTCCATGTTAAATATTAATATTAACTGGCGATGAATATTTTCATATCATTATGTAATTTTCGTGTTTTACGCCACGCTTTCGCATGTAGGGTGTAATGCGATGTATCATTTTTTTTGTTTCGTAAGTGTTTTCAATTGTTTATTTTTACACTTGATAAATAAAGTATCCAGTCAGACACAAATATTGCAAAGTCAGCAACGACGTCGTTGACAAACCATTAACTAGACGAGACGGTTGCGTTGACAACGCGTCGGCTTCAGTAAAACTAAACGTTCATGCGGTTCACAATGTCACTATTAAAACCGTCACGTTACCACAACCATCCTCCTGACGCCCCGGTAAAATGACAACTCAAAATTTAAAATAAAAGCGATTAGGAACATTTCACTTTATACTGTAGCATCCTTGTCGTCAAATAGCATCAGAGATCCGTAGCTATGGCGTCAAACCTGAACTTCTGGACGTCTCTCGGGACGAGCGGGATGCGCTGGACTTGTAGACGCTGAGCAAACCCCTCGGGATTTGGCCGGAACGTCGGAAACCATCGTGAGAATTGGCTGGAAGCCGTGAACGGGAAGGAAATCTTCCACAAGTTTCCGACTTCTAATACTTGTGTCTCCGACGTAGACGTTGGTTCCTGGGAACGTTCCCTGGCGTTTGCAGCGCCATGCGAGAACCACGATTATTGCAACGAATAGTATAACAGCCGTCGTGCATCCCAAAATGAGTTCAAGATTTTGACGTCCATCGGAAATATGATCTCCTCGCATTGAGCTTACGATCACCGAATAAAGATGGTCAACCGAATCCGCTTGGTCTTCAGTAGATCGCTTGTTCGAATCGGGAATTATTTTGACGTCTTCCATACTCTCAGTGGACACCTTAAGAGCGCGTCCTGTATCCAGAGTCATCATTTCTGATTTCTCGTTTTCGATTCCTGGTCTGCGAGATACAAGTTCAACTTGAATGTGGTAAATTGTGTCAGGCCATAAAGATAAAGTCACACAGGTAGAATCGGTGAAAAGGTTTCCTTTTAATCCACCACCATCGACTTCCCAAGTGACCAGATACAGTCCTTTACTAGTTCTCGGTTCCCAGGCGATTTCTCCAATGACCAAAACTTTTTGATGAATTAAAGAAACTTCTTTAAGCGACCAACTCTGTTCATAAGAATCAGTGATCATTGTTTCCGGAGTAGTTATTTTTATCTCAGTGTTGATTTTCTTCTTCTTTTTTATAGAATAATCCTGTTTGTTGTAGTTTTCATCGGGGCTATAGATGGTGACCAAGCCTTGTGGGTCAACAACGAGGACCCTAAGAAGAGCGCCTCCGTTGTTTGACGGAACTCTGGTAGCGAGGTCAATTGTTTGAATGATCTGCCTCCATGGCCCGTTGGCTGAACGTCTCATGACAACGTAGACCAAGGGAGTGCGGGGTTGGGTTGTTGGTGGCGGCCAGCGGGCGAGGGCTCCGGAAACTCTGACAACTCCTTCGCCTTTTGTGTGAATGACAGGCTGCGATTGTTGTGCTCTGGTTGATGCTTCAGCGTGGAAACGGCAAGCTTCTTGGCATCCCGGAAACTGTTAAAAGAAAAAAATACAAATTAGTTAAGGATCATTACTTTTTAAATTGGTATTATTAAACTATACACATTAAAGTAAAGAACACAAAATATAATTACTCTACAAAGAATGACCATTAGAAAAAATGAGTACGCAGCGATGCTAAAATAAATGTCACCCCTTGTAATTTTTCTGCTGCAATTGCTTTAATTATTCATAAACTCGAAAGAAGGCACTTACTACCCTAATAATGGTTTCCCGGCATGCAAATGTATTGGTTGTGCGTTTTCGATTGCCCGGGGCACAGAAGCAGCAAAGAGGTTATTTTGTAAGTAATTACTACCAAAAAAGACATCCCCACACCATCCTGATAGCCCGATACTTGGAGAAGGTAAAATTTGCATATTTTAAAGTGCGGATTCGCAATGGTTATCAAAATGAATATTACCTGCAAGAAGAACATGGATTTTACAAGTTTTTTTTTTACAATAAGTGTACCGTGAGCCGAATATGAAATGCGATTCAAATAAACACAATAAGTAAACCAACATCAAACGTGATTTAATTATCTACTTGTTGCAGATATTTTAGCTTTACTAATTTAGCTTCAGAACGACAAAATAATATTTCGAGTATTGGGTATAATTAAATTTATTTTTCTCGTATGAACGGTTTAAGATAATGTTATGTTAATCAAGTTTGACAATAAGTGAACGAATACAATAAAGTATACGATAAAACCAAATTTAGTATTTTTTTACCTATCTATAAATGAATTAGGATTATACAAAATTATTTAAAAGCATTATATTTTTAATAACATTAAACATATAGAAATTCTGTATCCAATAAATAATAAAAGGTTAAAAAAATATACCTTTAATAACGGGGGTAACGCGAGTGACTAGTTAACCATTATCCCTATCAAACTACCCCTAATATTCTCTTCGAAAAAGAGAAGTTTAGCAACTGAGTAATAAGCAGTTCTCGTAGAAAATAACCAGTTGACATATCTCCATCAGGAGGTCATATGCTCCACATTGGGAGCGGACACAGATTTTGAAAAATAAAAATAATCGCCTAATAGTAACTGTTTTTTAAAACGTTAATTACATTTTAATAAAATAAAACGGTCGGATAACTTTACAGTGAATGAAACAATAATTTTCGTTTAAACATTTGTTTACCAGCACCGGCCGGCGTACGTACAGGTGAGGCAAGAGTGCTTGCTCTGTGCAGAGTTGAACTCTGCGGAGTATAGTTAACGAGAAAACTTTTGCCATTATTCCCTAGACAAGGCGGGTGGGCAGGTATGTTTGAATAAAGGTATCCAACTGACGTGCAATTTTTTCACCGCGCCCACACTACCCCCTCTCGCCCCAAAAAACTTTAACCGATCGGATTATGCATTAGAAAAGTTTGATTAAAGAAGATATAAGATGTGTCAAACTTTCGAAGAGGTTTATTTATGTATTGGTGTAAGGAATTGAAATAAATGCTTAGTGACAAAAGTGAATGGTTGTCACAGATAACATAGAGATTTACGTTATCAGGTGTTGCAAGGCGAGGAACTTCAAGCTAGAACAATTTAAGCCAATATCGATATGCGTAGGAAATATTTTCAGATTTAATCATTAGCGATAACAGATAAAAATAAACGAGAAAAAATATCCAAGTATTTTAGTTCTAATAATATTATTTTATATATAGTAGATAGCTATTTCAGCTTGTGGCCTCATCAGAACTATGTTTAAACTTATATTTTATTAGCTATATAAATTGGCTTAGAAGAAATACACAAAACATCTACTCAAACATCGTAATTTATATTGCAAAATATAGTATAATATTTTATGAATTGACAGCAGTGTTTCTCGAAACGATTACAAATAATATTTAAAAGAAAATTAGGTTAAATTTCTGTAATTATTTAAAATTAACGCAAAGGTGATTGATTAATATTTTTATGTCATTAAGGATTTTATTGGCTATAATTATGTCAATTAATTTCTAGTTACTCCATTCTAGCGCATTCAGCTTAGTATGTAAATATGCTCTACACAACAACTTGGTTTAATGTATATATAGATATAGAAGATTACTAAGCTTATTAAAACCATAAAAAAATTAATAGACTGACTAATTAACTATTTAAATAATACAATAAAGCTAGGTATGTACTTACGGTCACATACGTAAAAAGCTTTCATAAATAATAATTTAAATTACAAAATAACCTTTCATGAAATGTATTTAATTAAAAGCTAAAAAGCAAATGGAAAACTAAAAATAAACTTCCGAGTAAAATCAAATTGTGTTCAATATATAATACAATAAAAATAAACTTCAATATATTCGTTACATAATTTATTTTAGGTAAATTGTAAAAGCACCATAAAATTCTTAGAAACACTTATCTTTTAAAATGAATAATATGAAACGTTAAAGGGTGTTATTGTAAAAAAAAATAAACATTATTTCTATTTTTAGATTGTTTACGTTTTATAATAAAAAGTATTTCTTTGGGTAAAAGTAAAAAGCAAAACCTTTTTAAATTCAAAGAAAAAATAATTTAAATTTATACACCTTTGCAAAATGACAATCATATTTCTACATTATGCTTAGCAAAAAAAAAACAAGAGGCGTATTTTATAATTTAAGAAGTCAAGGAAGTGCTTCATTTTTACGAGAAATTTTTCTCGCAGCGTTTTAAATAATAAAGGACGCCGCAAGGACAATTAAATAAAAGCATTAGTGCTCAAATTGCATAAAAATGCCAAGAAAGGAAGTCGGTGTGAACGAAAAACAAACAAAAAAAATGTTATACGCCTATTAAAAATAATTATGCATGAAAACTGTTACGCTGGGAAAACTTAAAAAAAAGTAACGTTTCAAATTAAAAGAAGCTTTTGTTTTACTGCTTTTTTTAATTGTGCGTACTTCTTAATAAATTTACTTGCGGGCAATTAGTGCGAAGATAAACAGAGTACCAGAATTATGAAAACAAAAAAGACTCTATGATAATAAGCAAACATATCTTTGGTTCAGCGTACAAATAGCTTTTTAAGCTACAGCTGAATTGTTAAGAATGTAAATTAACCCTATTCATTATTTTTGCACGAAGTGTAGAAATAAACTAAATAAGTACAAGTAATTATCATTTGAGCTCACGTGTTACATAAATGTGGTTTTCTTAGAAAACTTGCATAGATTAATTTGATCCCTCATTGAAATATTCACAATGAAAATAAAGTCGCTAAACTAAGAGTGTTTTAACCATTCAAAACTGGTCCCGTATTTACTTCATACATTTACCAAATTCCTGCTATTGTTACAATACTTTTTTACAGCTAAACGGTCAATACATAGTATGTATAAAAAGACAATCCAAGAATAAATTCGCCTGAAATCGACGATTTTGGATAGTTTCGGTTTCCGGGATATTTGAGTAAAACAACACGATACTTGAGACATTTGTATAAATTAGATTTTATTAATTCATCTCAAATATACTTAAAAACTTTTTTCATTTTGGCAATAAAAAAACGTAAGAAACTTATATGACCATCGTACGTATAAATTATTGACAAATGCTGGTTTCCAATAATAACCATACAATTACTGACAGAATGTTTAATATTTTGAAGTAGACGGTTTCATCGGCAAACTAAAACGAATCCCTCGAATGGTGTGTAATAAAAAACGATGTTACTATTTAAAATATAATATCTTCATATTTTGCAATATTTAACTTTTAAAAAAAGTTTGCAAGAGTTTTGAGTTACCGACATTGTTCATACGTAGAAATATTCGTTTAAATATTTTTTCATAAATATTACTACAGAACTACGGTATCGGGATGAGAGAATTGGCATGAAAAGGCATGAAAAAAACCGAGACTTCAGAATTTCTAATAGCATACAACACATGACACTTATAAAAACAACATCGACGTGTTGTTTACAAAGTGACCCATTTATATATAAATTTGATTGATACATTTTTGTCTAGAGATGTATATTACCTATAGAGTTTCTTGGATGTTTTTCACTGTCAAAGAGTCAACCATGTATACTAAGAGCGCCACAGTCTTCACCGACAAATAATAATAACATTATGGTAATTTTCATCCAGCGCCACTAAGCAAGAAGTAAGTAAGTAAGTAGTGCCTAAGCCGCTTGAACCGTGAGCGGTATGTGCGGCATTGTCCCGGTTTCCGCTAATTTTGCACAACGCTTCTCGCTCCTATGTACTCCTGATACATTGGCTACGGGAATTTCTTCCCCCGGTGTAAGCTGGGCTTAATGGTTTCTTCCTTTGGTAAGTCAGTACTTAGGTATCTACTTCCCAGGTAGTTTAACATTGGGAGGACACTAGATCGTCAGACTAGGCTTAGTCGAATATCTCTGCGGTGGAGCTGGAACCCTGATACATTTAAATTATAAACATTCTCAAAATGTTTGAAAATATTTATTCTGAATTGTTAAATATAATAAAAATTATGTTAGATAAATTTTCTTGGATAAAAATAGATTCAATCAACAAAAAAAATGTTTAATTATATTAAAATAATCATAACAATAATTCTGACCGATATCGCTTTTATCACTTGAGATATCTAGGAGCTTGTGTAATATTTCTTTTTTAATTTTCGGGTTTACAGGAATAAATCTGAGTAGTAAGTACATACAAGGGACGTGCTATTTCGAAACGGTGTAAAAAAAAACGAGTTAAAAGTCCATTGAATGCCATATTTTTAATTCAATTCATCGGTATAATAGTTCCAAATTTATATTATTCAAAATTGTCATCATTTCTTTATTTTGAATACCGTGTCAAACTATTTGAGTGGTCTTGTAGTACAGTTTTTATTGTAATTCCTTATAGTTCCAAATATTTAGTGTTTACTAACCTTCGACTGGTTGTGAATAGTAAAAAAGTTACTGCATACAATTAAATTCAAGGTAAATTAAGAATACATCTGATCAACAAAAGAAAGCAATTTTTATAATGAGGCCGCCATTTAATAAATTCTTAGGAAAGGGTGTGTATCTTTGGCTTTGTCGGTAGACTCTGCTCTTTGTCGCCGTAGTCGAGTTAAAGAATTCTTTTTCAACAATAAAAAACGCCTCAGTTTAAATTATTACGTTTGTAGGAATTACCTTAAGAATTCGTTCGTAATAAAAGGAACTAGGAAATTATTACGACCAGTTCTTGTGATGGAGATAAAATTTAAAGAAGCTTAATTAGTGGCTACGGTTATAAAAGTTCCAGTTAAATTGCTAATTGGTATTTAAAGCAAGCAAGCTACTTTTCTTGGTATTTTACGCGTAAGAAATACTCTACTAAATAAAATCATGATATTTTATTTATTATGACAGTTAAAAAAAATACTGTTTACTGGAAATATAATAAATGCAATATAATTAAGATAAATAAAAGTGTTTTAATTATAATATTAATAGAGGATTATTTATATTCAATTATACAAGTTTAACAATAAAGCAGCGGATTGAAATAAAGATTCGTAAAAGCAAGGGTAAAATGCAGCATTCCAATTGTACTTTTTGCTATAACAGAATGAAAAATCTTGAAGCACTAGCTCGGAGAAACGTTCATTCAAAGTACGAGTGTAATGCAAGCAACGGAAAAACTCTCAAAAAAACAGCTTTCATTGTGATTGATCGATATTGTAGTTCAGAACCACTGGTTGGTTACTTTTCTCTCCGAAGCGAAAAACTTTTCCGCAAGTGCCACAACGGTAGTTTTGACTATTTGTTCAGTAGCACGTAATAATGATTTCAATTATTGGAATATCTACTTAATTATATATATTTTTAAATAAACTAAATTTATAATAGAGCGTGATACGAATCTTTTCAAAGGTACGACTCGTTGAGGACGGAAAAGGAAACGCCGCTACCAAGAGGATCCTGGCATACCCCAGACAGAAGGACATAACAGACACAAAGTCTTAAAGCTGATTACAAAGCTCTAATGAGAAAGCTTTTGCTGAATGAACGGATCAAGTAAGTTACAGGAAAAGTCGTGCACAGAAAACTAAGCTAGAAAATATTAATTTAAACATTTTTTTTACCATGTCCGCTCCCAGTGTGGAGCATATGGACTCTTAATGAAGTTTATCTCAACAGAAGTTTTTCTACGAGAACTGCGTGTTACTCAGTTGCTCAACCTCTCTTTTCCCAAAGATAGTAGGAATAGAAGGAAAGGGCTAGGACAGGACAAGTGGTAAGCTAATTGCTCTCGATACGCCCCGTTCACAGGATAGGATGGGTGGGAAAGGGGAATTATTAATAACCTTAATTGACCATTTTTTAAATAAATATGTTCTTCTCTTTTTTTAGGTATTTTAATCGAATTCATTTTTTTATTTATCATCAGCATGAAGGCATGGTTATTTGTGATGTCTGTAAATTCCCTCTCACCCTTCCTATCCTAAAATAATATGGGGGTAGCGAGAGCGATTAGATATCTTACAAGTAGTGGTCCTAACACTCCTAACTATCTTTTCTATCCCGAAAAATGTTGTAATAAAGAAATTTAAATTTAATCAATTATAATATTTTCGCAAGTAAAAATGTATGAGATCAAAAAAACAAGAATATGTACTATCAAGGCTGCATAAACGTTCGTGGAAATATTTGGTCAAATGTCTTAGTTGTTTGGGAGGAAGGTAAGTTTTCGCTGAAACAGGAAACAAAACGAAGCAGGGAAAACTGCTGACACGTGTGATTTAAGAAGGAACGGGCGGCAGAATTGAATAGGAGGTAGCATGCAAGTAGTGCTTTCCGTTGCACTGCTGCGTTACAAATAAACTATTACATTTAAAACTATTCCGCGCGATAAATGTGCAAGGAAAGGGGGGCAATAAATTTAAACCTAACGGATCCAAGGAATGTTCTGGAAAGCGGAAAGAAATATTTACATTCCTTTTCCATATAAAAGGGATTTGGACGTAAGACATTAAATTATTATGACAATAAAAACTACCCTTTAGCTAACTCAATATTTCATTTTTTGCTACCGTCGGCAGAGCAAGCTTAAAGGTTCACATTCTATTTTTTTGTTTATCAATAATGCAATTCATTTGTGATAAATGTGGCTATAAATGTTACAATATTCCAAACATTTAATCATGTTAAAAAAGGAATAAAAAACTCATGTAAATAAATTCTTGTTAGAATCTCGTCACTGATCAGATAGCAGTTGGTAAGTAACATAATGATGGTTCTGAGTAAACAGCAAATGTCATTTATCAGCTTTTAGGATAAAGCCTCTAGCATCAATATTTTTTTATGTCACATAGATAATTACTAATTGCCAAACTGACACATATAATTGTTTGAAATGAATAGATAGGGACAATTACCCGCCTTGCATTACAAGCGCCTTGCATTACAATCAGCAATACATTCAGCATTATAAGTGCTTTTTTTGAAAAAACAAAAGTACCGGAACTCACTTCTTGTCAAGATTTTTTCTAATCCGTGTCCGTTCCCAAATTACAAGCATATGGCTTCCTAATGGATTGCTTGTTACCCAGTTTCTCAACTTTTTTTTACAGAAGAAACTAAGGATAGAAGAAGACAGGACTAGTGGTTAAGTAATATAAAAAGAAACATTAAAAATTGCAAGAAAAGGGTGCCAAAACGCCGTTTCACTGCGTTCCATGGAAAGAAAAGCACTGAGCATTACGAATAGTTGAATGTAAAAATAAATGTTTCACCAACTAAGGTGTTCCAGACAAAGAATTTATATCGAAAAGAATTTATATCATTTTCGTCAGTTGTGTAACTTAACAGCTTCTGCCAAAAAGGTGACGATCTTTGTTAGCAAAAAAACGATACATACCATACAAAAATTCAAGTTCTAATGTGATTTATTGGCGGTTTATTCCATATTCAAACTTTTAGTTAAAATCATAAACCATAAACGATATACAAAATCATATTTTAAAATAAAGTTTCAGACTTGTATGAATTTTCAGTTGAATAACAATGATATAAATAGCTTCCTATCAGAATACCAAGGGGTTTATTTGAATAAAGAATCAGGTCACTTTACAGATTGGTCCTTGAGATTTTTTATTATATTCCAAAATACGTTATATTATCCATTCCTCGGATATTCATAAACATGAAAAAGGAAAGCATTCATATTTAAATAAAACGGAAAAAATACCAGATAAGAATTATTCAGTGCTTCTTAGAAAAACAAAAATGTAAAAGACTGGACACATTTTGCATAAAAGCTGCCAGAGATAAATATTCTGCCCCTCTTCAATTTGATGTAACGGCTGCCAGGTTTTCATAAAGAACGAAGGGGTAGTAGAAAACTGCTCCGGTTTTATTGTGAAAAATAAATTATCTGCCAATGAATCAATCTCCGGTGCCAGGATAGCAGCGCCGCGCCGGGCGGGGCCAAGCGGCGAGAAAAATGTTTCAATATACCCAATATAAATCGTGAGTTTATCTTCAACTGTCTGGGACTTCTGCTGCCTTGGTAAAACTATTTTATAAAAAAAAATATACTGTATTCACTATTGAATAATAATCTATCGCTGTTATAGAGAGTAATGTTTTATGTATTTGCGTACAGCCTGTATCTACATTTTCATTCGTAAAAAGAAGGATGTGTCGAGTCATCGCTAAAATCCAAGATAATAAACACACAAAAAAAATATTTCCACAGCTTGTCTATCATGCCTAAATAAATCAGATTACAATGCATTTTTTTATATCAAAAACAGATATTATTTTTGATGGATTCGACGGTAATTTCGTGAAAATTCATCTTAGATAAAATTTAAATTGATAATCTCGTTATTCGACTAATTTTGTTACTCGATGTTAAGAGGGTTTTATTTATTCAAGAAACTTGTTCAGATTAACTATATGTTAAGAACGATACGATAGAGTTTATAAAAAGCTTTTCAAAGATGCGAAACTTGTGACACGTTCAGTAACACAACCATTTTTATTATTATAAATGATATTCACATAATATATTGATAAAAAGATTTTGATGGCTCAAGTACTCATGTCAAGTATTTTCATTATATTGTATACACCCCAAAATCGAATTGTAAGTCTGCCGAAATGATCGAAAATGTTTTCTGCTGCTTTTTAGGGCCAAATAAACGAAAAGGCAATGTCAAACAGTTAAAAAGCTCTATATGGCATAAAACGAGCTGGAGCTTGAGCTTAGGAGGCTCACGATGTTGTTTGCCGAATTCAAATTGAAAAGCTGTGACACTTTTAGATTATTCCGAGTCATTTCACCGCCGAACTGATGATATACTACTGCCATCTCACGCACATAAAAAAACTAAATCTAACATAACAACTATTGAAACCTGCATTGAGCAAAGGAGTTCGGTGATTTCTCATGTCTACCGATACTATTATACTAAGAATATGGACGATATTAAGATTTTTATATTGCTTTATGTATGGCAGTTTATCATAACTCTAAGCAAGATCTTTATCTTTTTTATTTTATTATGTATATGTATATGTATAGATATTGAATTAGAAATATCTAGATATAATCTCGATTGTTACTGGTACCGATATAAAAAATATTCAACTACGGTACTGGAGAGTCGAAAAACAAATAAGCAGGTACCCATTTTATAACGTTAAAAGATTATTATACTTATCGAAGTCGGGGTCGTAAAAAGCAGTCAACATATTTTTAAATTTATTTTCGTTTGTGAATGGTTATACAAGCAACTCTTTTTTAGACGGTATTGTATACGTTACACAAAAAACCGTGTAAAAAAACTAAAAGAATTCATAAAAAAAATTAAGATTTGTTCCCTGAATTAAAAAAATAACAACATTGTGTTACATTACAGAAAATCGTAAAAGGAAATTTATTAAGCAATATATTCACAATTTCAATTAGGAAAAAATAATTAAGTATTGAACAGTTGATTGCAGCTCGTTAGTGTCATTATTTGTTTGCTTTATTTTGATTCAATCATCCCCCTCTTTGCTTACCTTAAAAGGAAAAAAAAACCCAAACTCCGTTTTGTAATTTCATAATTAAAATTTTAGAATCAATCTTGCTTCATTACTTAAGAAAATTTTGTGATAGTAAGTCTGAAGATGCCTATGAAAGAATTAATAAATAGCCTTTATCGCTATGACTTTCTGACACAAATAATGTGTTAATAAAGCTCTCAGAAAATATTGTATTGAATAGTAATTCCATTTAATTAAGATTAATTGCATATTCAATCAGTTTAGAATGGGAAGGATCGATGTTTGTTTACTAGAAAAACATATAAAACCATAAGCAACATAAATATTGAAAGCGTAAATAAAATAATATTTTCTGAAATCTTCATAATAATAATGTATTATATATAAAACTATATCCAAACAGAGAAACCCTAACATATTTCATCTATTCATCAATCAGAGTGCTTTTGTCTGGGAGAAGAAGAGACAAATGATACGATTAATTTTATTTACGTCATATACATTTCAGAGAGAAGAGAAGCAACAAAATTTCCGCAAATAGGATAATTCTGCGCGATTAATTCAATAAACATGTATGTATTAGGGGCGCAGCCGAGCAATGAGGGATATCTCTTTTATGTCATGGCGGAATAATAATGTAAACATAGTTTGACAGAAGCCGTGTAAATGTAATTTTCGTTGAATTTCTTTTTGTTTTGATGTCGAATTATACAATTCAATTACGTTTTCCACGATTTCGTGCTCAACATTTTTTTAATATCAGAATACGGAGAATCGTAATAATAAACATACGATGTACCATTATATTAAAAATATTGTTTTGAAAAATAATCATTTCGTATATGATATATATTCATAAACCAAACGATCATCGTTAATTTAAATGTATAGATAATTCCCTTTTAGGGTGTTCACTGTCAATACTTGGTGGAAAGGCATTATATTAATAAAAACACAACATTCCTTTGTACTTTATTCCACTTTATTTAAAAGTCAGTTTATCATTTGACAATGCTCGCAATGAGCGAAACCGGTCCCGACCTTTTAAATAAAATGGAAAAAAGTAAAAAGGAATATTGTGTTTTTATTAGTATGGATAATTCATGACGAGATTTCAAATCTTTTTTTCTTTATTAAGGGCGAAAACACGATCCACAAAATCGATTAATAAAAAATATTCTAATAATTATAAACAGTGATACATAAATCACTATGGAATCCGTCTTGACTGTATTATAACCGAAGTGGTCAACGTCGTTGACTTCTGTGTCGAATCTCACAGGTTCGAATCCCAATATGAGTTTTTTTAATGGATGTTTTTGATGTCTAAAAATTACCTTCCATTCTTACAATTCTAAAATGACGGGGCGCAGCGAGAGCGATTAACTAACCACTAGTCGTGTCATCATATCCCTATCCTTTCTACCTCGATTCTCTTCAAACTTTTCCCTTCTTGACTGAGTAACAAGCAGATACCGTAGAAAAACTTATGTTGAGATGCTCTACACCGAGAGCGATGGATTATCAAAAAAACAGAAAACTGAAACTTAATATTGTATTCATGCGAAAGCTCTAAAACTCTAAAGCTCTAAATGACCAACACGCTGCCTATAAAACTAAACACAAGTTTGCAATGAAATAATAAGAACTTATTGAATTGAGACATAAATATTCCGTTGTGTTTGTGTCTCGAGCTGAGCTTATTTATATACGTTGTACTAATACTAAGGCTGGAGATAGAAGAACGAAGTGGAAAGTAATTTACTGTATACTACTAGCATATACGGTACAAACGATGCACGGAAATGCAGGCAATTGTTGTAAAGTACAATATATTTTAACCAATGAAGATGACGCATAAATGTACATGTATACAGAAAGCATAAATCAAAGTTTTAATCAACTCGTGTTGTATAATTAGAATATTATTCAACTTATTAAGCGTTAAAGTTTGATTCAGATTTTGCAGTAACTGTAAACATAAATTCTTACACTAAATAATCAGAATAAATATACGTTACATTTTTGAACACCAGTGGAATATAATTGTTATCAAATAAAACAACGAATAAGTATTCGCTGAATTAGGCTTATAATAATAATATGCTCCATAAATAAAATATCTGATTTTCTAAAGTAAACCGATTAATGAAATGTATTGTGTTACAGATGTCCGTGGAAAAGTGTATTTATTTTATTAATTAATATAAAATTAATATGCAAAACGGATAGAACAAAAACTTGAAGACTTGATTACTGAATTAATGAAAAAGAATTGTAGATACAGAAGAAAAAGTTTAATGCAAATACCGTTTGAATGAAATTAAAAAATATTTTCATCACGGAAAAATACCCCAATGCCATAAGTAATTCATTAAGAATGTTAATCAAAATGTCTTTTGAGGGGGAGTAGAATCTAGAAAATCCTCCCCTTGATTGTTCAAATCCATTAATGAACTTGGATCTTATTGAATTTGGTCGGAAACAAACCTAAATCTACCCCTGCGAATATTTTATTATACGGAGAGGTTTTAAATAAATGAAAGAAAAGCCGCCACCCTCGAAAAAAACGGAATGAGAATTTGATTTTTATTTGTTACATAATTCCACATTTACGATTATAAAAATATAACGTGTTTGTTGTAATAACAACTTATTAATAACCGTGTATAATGTTCACATAAAGGTAATCCGATATTTACGATAATCTTGTGTCTGAAAGATTTTGTATGTGTTGGACTTAGTAAATTATTATGTCTGTTTCGAATTTAATCCGACGCTACAGATCTCCTTTTACATTATCCAACGGGGATAATGTCTGGCAATATATTCCAGATGATATTAATTCTAGGGCTTTGTTAGTGTAAGAATAACCAGCATACACTAAGTATATGGTTGGAACTAAAAGGTTTCGGGGACATAGAAATTCGTAGTAATTAAATAGAAAACATACATTTACTATCTCGTTTATATGGGTATTATTGTACGATAATTCGTACCAACCAAAGTTTCTAAAGTACTTTATAATGTCTTTCGACCTAGTATAAAAGCTTTTATTTTTGTGCCACCGTTTGAAATTTTTCATTACAAGATTTCAAATACAGGGCTGTGGAGTCGTTTAAAAATAAAACGACTCCGACATCGAATTTACATTGAAACACGACTCCGATTCCGACTCCAAATCTAAATTCGGTTAAAAAAAACCTACGTTACAGAAATCATTTCCCTTTTTTCGAGTACATACAGTTATTATTATTTCACCAATCAATAAATGCTAATTTTTGAATGTATTTGACTTATTAATACTGAATGAAATTAAGGATTACAACTTCCTAGGTGAATTCATCATCAGGATTTTATTTAATAATCACAAACATTCTTGATTTTTTGTACAGATTGGTAAGCTTAATTGTTTTTAATGAAAGAACTTTTAATATTTATTTAGGATTTTGATTGTAGCTAATTTGTAGACATTTTTTTGAAAAAAGATGTCGTTAGTTTTTTTTAACTCTGGTAAAAACAGTCCGATTCCTCGACTCCAACTTCCACTCAATAACTTAATAAAAAATAGAACAATCTTCTGTAGTAATTTAGCTTTTGCTCGTGATGAACGAAAATGGTCCTGATTCAATATAAAGTAATGCGAGCGGTGTTTTATTTTTTGAATTGAATGTCTTTTCACAAAGTAGTTACAGTAAACACCTTTAAAGTGATGAATTTTTTTATTTAATAATTTATTTTTAAATTCGTCACATTCTATCTTCAAAAGTATGTTGATTATCCTTTAACAAATTGTTTTAGATAACATAACATAGCACCATTCGTATAAAGGAAAATCGTTTTAATATGGCACATGATACATACATATTAAAAAACAAATAATGAAAGAGTCTTAGCGAATAAATTGGTATTAAGTTTAAAATAAATGCAATATTCTTGTATCGCTATACCGCTAACCTGCTTAACTGAATGTATAAATTAGAATTTGTTGGATAATTATAAGTGGCTGTAGTAAAGCTTAGGTCGTAGGGAAGCAAAAGGTTAACAGAGATCATAGATCAGACCATGGCTACCGTGCAGGAGAATACAGTACATACTGTATAATCAATAAAACACGAAGAAATATAACGAAGTCTATAGAAAATGATAATTATATTAGCAAAGTTCATGACGTATCTAGAATTTACAGAAAGCCAATTATTAAATACTTACATTGTTGAGGTATACAGTTACGCAAATACATTATAATTGATTAAAATTTGTATTTACTAGAATAGATTTCTATCAATTTATTCAAAAAAATATGTGGAAGTCAAATTGATAGAGAAGTTTTCCAAGTATTTATCTGTGTAGAATGAAGGTAGAAATCGGTATATAAGACTTTTTAGTTTTGTAAATTAAAAGGTTACATGTACCGTCGTAAAAGTACAACACCGAATCAATTAAAAAGTGCATAAAAGGTTAATTATTCAAAGCGTGAAGATTTGATTCTCCAAGAAAAATAAAACGACAATCAATTTACTCACACCATGGAAAAAAAAGAACTGTTTTATCACATAACGAGTTTTCATTGTTTATAAATAATTACTTATTTTACTGTGGCAATAAACCACTATTACTCTACACAGAAAGCTTGTAAAGTAACTAACAAGCTACGATTAATGTTTGATGCAAGCAAAACGTCTTGCATAATTAATCAATGATAATATTCTCATTACCAGGCGAGCATCTATGCTTATGGATAACAATTTACAGGGATAATTTTAATTTCCATACACGCACGCCGTGTTCCCGCGTTAAAAATAACACGACTTTAGCATTCGGTTAAGACATTTACGATGTAGCAGGAGATCATAATATTGCGGAAGACTCCGGTGAAACACGGCTAATAACTCCGGCCGCTATCACTTCTTGGTCGGATGGTAACATTAAGGCCTGAATTGCGAGGCAGAGCGAAAGAGCGGCGTCCCACGGGTGCCATTGTTGGCTGGGAAAGTTTGCCCCTCGGTGTCATGACGCCCTATTACTTGCATGGGAATATCTATTAATAGAAACACCACTAAAAGAGCAATTAATTTTTTTAATGTTTCAAAACGGAAACAAAAAGGCAATTATAAATTGATAAGACCGTATACTCCAACGAAACCTTTTTATATACATTTAAATTTGCATCTTAAATTATTTTCGCGAAAGCCACATTGTAATTGTTTCCTAAAATTCAGTGGTTGCTTATTGACCGCCTAATTAAAAATAAAACGATTGTTTTCCCACAGATTCCGTTGCTAAGTTATTTAATAATTAATTAATATGTATTTAACAGCCTCGAAAATAATACAATATATATTAATTTAAATCACTCTCAAATAAATAGTTTAAGAAATAAAATAGAGCGCAATTGAACTGTCTTCCGATTTTAAATGAACAGATACATATGCCGGGTTCTCCACTTTTATATCCTATATAAATATAATCATAAAACCTTTTCCAACAAACAAAAATAAATATAATTTTTAAAACTATCACCATCCAAATCTGTAGACATTTCCATGGGTTAATCCCTTTCGCCAGCTTTAAACTGAATGATACATTTATTTCTTACATAAACACGAAACATTCATTTACTAAGCGTCAGTTCAAGTTCATCCGTGCATTTGAACGCCTGAAGATGCTGAAAGGCGAAACCCGGGTCGTTAGTGACAAAATTCGTGTGAATGTACATACTTTGAACGATTCAAATAAATATATTTTCTTAAGAAATCAAGTGAATAGTCAGTTGTTTGATATATATTCCAAAGGAAAGCAAATAACCTTTCGAAACAAAACCTGAAAACTGATATAATTCAAAACTTATCCATTTCAGAATCAATGGTGCACTTAATAAGAAATGAAGTTTCCCCAGGGCATCTCTATGGATACTCAAACTTGAGCCATATAACAAACTTTCTTAAGTAAGTAAAATACAGTTTATACATATATTACATTCAATATCAGAGATCCTCAATTTAACTTCGACGGTAATATAAGAGATTTTTCTGTACATGGATTTTTGTGTATTTGCCAAATTATTTTCAATCCATTCGTAATCAATAACGCAAAAAAATGTTTTGTCTTTTGTTTTATGAAACTTTATAAAACAGTAAGAACATAAAAAAATGATGTGTAATGTATAATTTTTATTAGGTGACAACAACCAAATAAAAATAAATCCATATACGCTCCTAATATGGAGCAATTTATACGAAAACTAATTGTTACTCAATTGCTCAACCACTCTTTTTTTAAGAGAGTAGGGATATAAGAAAACGGCTAAGACCAATTTTCCCCTTTACACGACAGATTAACCTTGTGGCTAAAACTTAGAGACTGCACGAGCAAATTCAACAAGTGCGCGGCATAATTTGTCATATTTGATAAAAAAGGTGCTATTTTTTGTTTTAATTTAGCGCAGCTTAGAGGGAACATTGACTAGGACTCCAACTCGTAATATCCGTCACGGAAGCGAACTACGTTAACCGCTGCACCACGTACTCAAAATAAACATTTTATATAAAAACGTGATACAAAATGCTAATATTTAAAAATAATAGATCCGATATAATATTATATTTTGTGCATAGTTAAAATAGAGGTTCCTATCGGCTTTGTATCGGGCCATGAATATGAAGAGTTAATTCGTTTATTTTATTGATCGTATTGCGTTATGAAAGGCGGCCTCGAAACAACAGTTATTTTTTTCGAAGATTTCTAAATATTTTTACTTTATTGCTCGCTATTAACGGCAAAATGTGAATTAAAAAAAGTGTTGTGATCTTAGAAATCTTAAATAATAAGATATGATCAAATCTATTAAGTATAACTACTAAGCTTTTAACTTTCATTTTATTAATGTTTATAATGATAATCAATTAACGTCTAAATCGCATAGTTTCAGAACCACGGTTCTAAGAGAGCATCAAAGTTTGTAGTTAGCCAACCATTGTAAAGTATCAGGGTTGCATGAATTGTTGCAAGGAGATGAAAACCTTTACAGCAGTCCTGGTCACAATGCGATACTAAAGTAACTTTCGTAAGCTGCAGTGGAAAGCCAGGAGATGCTTTATTATTGTGCCGCCTTAAACTCTTGGCTGACTTAACCGAGAGGCAGATATTTTAAGCAAATCTCGTAACTTTAATAATTCGAGAAACTTTGTATGCCTTTATTTATTCCTTTAAATCTTATGATTAATTAATGCCCACTAAGCATTATAACTTAAGAATTGGAATTATTTTTTAGTTGATGTTCTTAAAGAAATGAAACACGTGTCGTAATGTGTAACACGAATGGAAAGTTCGAAAAATGAAGTTTAATTTTATATTAAAAATAAGCTTCTACAAATCTACCGCCGAATCCACCGATAACAGTATAATCAGTATGAATATGATGAGTAAAAGTAAAAAATAATTATATCGAAATCGAATAAAGTATGTAAATATATTTTTTTAAGTTAAAACAATAGTTCTGATCAGGATAAAATAATATTTTTTTGTTGATTTTTTACTTTATTACAATGGAGTTCTACCAAATAAATATCAATTCTATCAATAAAAAATATAGCACCTAACAATATAACTGAAAATCAAAAAAATATTATCGTAGAACAGAAAAGAAAATTGTATTCGTTTTTTTTTTATTTGCTTTACTTTCCAACTATGAAAATTTATATTCAGCTTGAATTATTCTATTTGAACCAACATTAAACCAAGAAAATTCTTGAAAATAATGTATAGTTAACTAATTATATTATTGAATGAAATAAGATAAAAGGTTTTTCATTTGCAAATGTACCTAGTTATTTATTATGAGTAGTTTATCACGATATAAGGGCACGCAATAAAAGGATATACTAAGTTTCTTTCATCTCGTTAGGGAAGAAAGCAGCATTGAGTAATCTTGAGCCTTTGCGTTGTACACCATTGAAACTTTATTGAGTATTCATCAACTTCCGCGAGGCTAGAAACGAATTCCATCACTACCCACTTTCTCCACCCATCCTCCTTTAGTCGGCGGAAAGTTCATCAAATTAAAATTCTTGATTATTACTTAAAGCTGCCGTTGAAAGACTACAGTATGGTACAAGAATGTTAAAACATTAAAAAAAAATAATGATATACAATATTAAAAACATCACAATAGCAACGTTTTACCTTTTTTTTCGTTTTGTTGTATATAATTCGGGTAACACCTTTAACACACAGTTTGCGAAAGAATAGAACACTTTTTTTCCAATGTCTAATTGATGCAACTCATTAGTTAACCATTTCTTAATGTAAATATAATTTGTATTGCCATTACGATTTGTTTGTTCTTCTATCATCTCCTCCTTGCCTCCCAATTTTATTTGATTTTTACTATAATATATTAGAATAGTAAAATTAAAATCATTCGTACTTAAGCAAGCATTTGTGGAAGTAAGTCTGTCTGAGGATGCCTCTGAAAAAGGCGAACACGTGTCACAGTTTGTAGACAATACGTGGAATAATAAGTAATTTTATATAAGAATAAAACATTGCTCAATACTTTAATGATGAACATAATTTATTAAAGATATTTATATTATTAAACTGTAACGATGAATTCTCCAGTAACTTTATGGAAGATCATTTAATAGAAAATGATTACAATTTTATTAAAATAAAAATGTTGGAATACTCCATCTATTAAATAATAATGATTAAAGAATGAATAATTTAAATAAAAAATGAAAAATTTAAATAAAACATGAACAAATAACATTTTTAATAAGAAAAGTGGCTCAATTTATTTTCATTGGAATTTGCCGTACTTAATATAAGTAATTAATTTGTAATTGGTAATATCGTTGTTTGTATATAACCTTTCAATTTAGGTATAACTTAAGAATTATAATCAATTTTTAGTTTCTTCCTAAGCCTTGTAATGTTTTGTCTGAAACGTGTGTAACAATTTGTAACACAATAAGTGGACTAACAAAATTATAAAATTTAGTGTAAATAGTATCGGAATAAAATAAAGTCCAGGAAAATGGAAATAGCAGTCAAATATATGTATGTATATTTAATCAAAATTAATTACTAAATAAAACTTAGTTAATATATTTTTTTATTAGAAATTAATAACATACTAATTAAAACAATCACAGTCTATGTAACCAAGAGCCATTTCATTATCTTTATAAGACCGAAACAAAGATGCAAACAATTTTGAAATATGGTTGTATAATCTCACATCGTTATATTCTGACATGAAAATACGGCAGTATATTAAACAATCTAAGTGCTTTGTAAAATTTATTAAACTAAGTAATACGAACAACCAAAATGTGCCTGAATGCTACCAGTTAATAACTGACAATTTATTATTTAGCTAGTCTTATTGTTTTGCCCCAGCGTGTATCTCATTCATTCACTTCCTTATAAAATATGTTCCCCTGATACCGAGCGAAAGATCTACGCCTTTTGTCGGGAGGTGGTGGTTGAAAATTTCGCCAGGAATGTTTATTCAATTTCAACTGAAGAAAGTTAATTTAATTAATGCCCATGACTAGGTGAGACGGTATAACTAACTCCTTGATGGAATTCTAACCAGAACACGCATCAATTTTAAGACTGGCGTTTTACTGCCGACATCTTGAGAGGTTGACGTAACTGTCTCATGTATATTTTCTTATTGATTGCAAGTGCCTTTCAGTTTGCGAGAACTTTTAGACGTAATAAAATTGATTGCCGTAATAAATACGGCTCAATGAATTATTTCTGAAAGACTATGGTTTTAAATAAATGTGTGTTTCTTTACGTGCCGACAACCAGTAAATCTTTTAAATAAAAACGGTTGATTTCTTATCAGAATAATATTTTTTTGCTATAATAATGAATAATGATCACAACATTCTTGCAGATGTAGTTTTATCGCTGTGTAATATTTCTGGATATGGTCGTAAATTATTCATATAATTCCACTCACTCGTCCCGTTTTTTTGTACGCATACTTTCTCTAAGAATGGTTACCAAAGAAAAAGAGTAGTTTTAACCCTTTGAGCAATATTACTTTACTGCCTATAAGCGTTCAAATATTGTGTAGTTGTAATATCAATTGGCATTCTCATGTTTCTATTGAATCGTCATTATTTCTTCATATATGGATAACATAAATCTGTGATTTATTATTTGTTGTAAATTAACAAAAGAATTTTGTAAAAAGGTTAATATTTATTATACACAAATCCGTAGCCGTATAAAAATGAAAGTAAAATTCCCTTCTTGGAATTAAAGTCAGTAAAGCGCGACATAAACACATATATATGCTCACTTTTAGGGTGTTCACTGTCAATACTTGGTGGAAAGGCATTATATTAGTAAAAACACAATATTCCTTTGTACTTCATTCCACTTTATTTAATATGTCAGGACCGGTTTCGCTCATTACGAGCTCAGTTGACGATGCTCGTAATGAGCGAAACCGGTCCTGACATATTAAATAAAGTGGAATGAAGTACAAAGGAATACTGTGTCTTTACTAACATATATATGCAATTAAAGACCTAGGAATTATTTTGAATACATATTTAATAGTATTTTTTATATATATTTTTGTCCGTATTAATGGTAAAAATATCAAAATATATATATATAAATAAGAACCGAATGTAAAAAAAATATACTCACTACTTAAAGGTTTTCTGATGAAATTTTCTTCAACGAATGTGGACTACCTATCTCCTTATCAATTGGACCCTTGAATGGTAAAGTTAACCAACTAGTAAAATGGTAAAACTTCGTTCTTGGACTTTTAAGTACAATCACGTTTTTATTTGGTGTTATGGTGGTTTGCATATTTTTATTTTAAAGATATAACAAACACTATTTCAATGAGTATTAACTGAAGTTAATTCACTTTTAGGATACTTTAAGACGTATAGAATATTACAACGCAACTAACTTTTTTTCTAAAATACTACTAGGCTCCTCAGTTTACTCTAATGGGCCCAATTATCAATGCCTTGGTTTATGATTTCAAGTCCTTTAAAATCTATAAATTAAGTTAATATTAATAATGTCAAAAATAAATAAATATGTACCATGTATATTATTTTGTAAGGTTATTAAATAACTAGATTTTCGATAATATCGTGTCCTCGCTGTTTTATAATTAAATGACACATTACGCGAGCACAAGTTTATATACGCTAACTTGTTATTACGCTCTTGAAATAAGTTGAGTGATTAAAAGTTATTTCGGAGACATGTTATTATAACTTATAACTTGATTCGATTGAGTGTTTTTGATACAGTGGCGTAGAAACGAAATTTACCGAAAGTATTATATTAAATTAATAATTCTTATTTTATAAATGAGAAAAAAAATACGTATCCGTGTGAGTAATGCTGGCCATTCATACCTGTGAACAAATTATCCTGAACATCTACGTTATGTCTCGGGAACAATGTTCCAAAGCATTTTCTTGAACACGCCAGGGTCACAGAAACGTTACTTGTTAAGATTATGTTGGTCAGTGCTGCATCCGAACGAACGTTATTTGATTTTATTGAATGTAAACAGTGCGTGTAATGTTAATAAGCTTCAAATAGTTATTAGCTAAAAATACAATTATTTAATCATTCACGATGACAGTTTATACACCATAGAAAATATACAATAAGTCATATAGTATAACTTATGCGAAGGCGTTTATTTTAACAGCTGTCACCGTAAAGATATATTTCAATGTCGAAAATATTTTTTTTATGATCAGTGCTGTCTACGTATATGTTCTCGCAATATATGTTAAAATAGAATAATATGAAATTGACTGTTCGTCTACAGCTGCGTGCGCATGGCATGCTCCGTATGCGCTCGCTCCCAGACTGTGAACATGGGAACCTATCTCGGGTCACGTGAAATGTTTCACGATGTTCTGGAACAGATTGTTCTCTAGTGAATGGCGGCTGTTAAAAAATATGAAGCGAAAAATGGTAAAAAGAAAATCAGGAATTTCAATCATTTTCAATAGCTTGTTGGTCGCTAAAACTCCGTTCGCATAGCAAAATTAGTTGATTGACTGTTAATAAATAGTAAAATGTTTTTATTACTTGGTACCCAACCCAATTAAAGGTAAAAGATACAATTACGAACTCAGTTTTCTTTCATAATCGTGTTTAAAAATGGACGTTAAGTAGAGTGACTTGCAATCAGTTTTAGTAAAAAAAAAAACTTTCTTAATATATCACAATAAACACTATTGTGTCATAAAAAAAATTGGTTCTATACGGATAGTACAAATATAAATTTACGTGATACTGGAAAAATAAATTGAGGTAAAATTTATTCCAGGTGACAAGAAAACTCGAAGGGCGTCACTGCTGCGTTTGAAGAATCTTCAGATTAAATGACTTGATATTTATAAATGTTGGGTAAAGTTGCGCCGGAAAACGATCGGAAAAAATATTTACAGGAAGCGTACGAGAAATGAAACGGAATTGCAAGTTGATGTAGCGGAAACGGCACTGAGATCCAAAAAATGAATGATTGAATTCGCAGTAGTTTGGTAAACACTGCTTAAATCATATTTCTTACCTTGACATCGTTCTGGGAATAAAAAATATAATTTCATAATGTATTGATAAATGAGCATAAATAAACAGACATCCCTCATTTTATTACGCATCAAACTTTGGAGAATATTCAAAATATATGTCACGATTTTGAAATTACACGGTTTACTAAAAATAATGAATACAATTTAAGATTTCGACTGAAGGTGCTTGGTGGAAATTCAATATTAAATTTGAATCATTCAAATTATGTACACTCCCACAGATTTTGTCACTAACGACCCGGGTTTCGCCTTTCGGCATCTTCAGGCGTTCAAGCGCACGGATGAACTTGAACTGACGCTTAGTAAATGGATGTTTCGTGTTTATATATTAAATAAATGTATCACTGAGTCTAAAGCCATCGCTGGCGAAAAGGGTAAGCTCATGGGAATTCCCAAAGATTTGAGTAGTGAGTGGTTTTTAGAATTATATTTATTTGTTTGTCGGCAAAGGTTTTATGATATTATTTATGATATTATTTATATAGGGTATAGAAGTGGAGAGCCAGGAAGGTTTAATATTTCGTTTAAAATCGGAAGACTATGTAACTGTGCCCTATTAATTTCTAAAATTTCCTGGAAAAAGAGCTTATGACTGTCCGTATTTGGGTGTAACATTTTTATCCCCTGTTCCTGATTGAACACGTGTCCTTCCGAAATTAAGTGATTAGCAAAAGTAGACGTGTCTTTTTTCAGTCTAAATGCTGCCATATGTTCTAATACCCTGATGTTTATAGTCCTCTCTGTTTTGCCGATATAAAATTTATTACAACAAGAGCATTGTAATCTATAAATTCCAGATTTATTTAGGTAATGTATTTTATCTTTATTGTTAACTAATAATTTGCCTAAAGAGCTTGTACAGTAAAAGGCTGGTCTAACACTATCAGCTAGTTGTTTTTTTAATTTTAAGACTAGTATTTCCTAAATAAATGATTCTACGCCAATACCTAGTATGA
Organism: Himalopsyche anomala; assembly: GCA_031772345.1. Taxonomy (NCBI): domain Eukaryota; kingdom Metazoa; phylum Arthropoda; class Insecta; order Trichoptera; family Rhyacophilidae; genus Himalopsyche; species Himalopsyche anomala. The sequence continues at coordinate 1,625,676 of CM062837.1, read as the reverse complement.
TCTATGTCCTTTGACAATGTACCTTGAAATAAGTCCTATGTCCTTTGATAATGTACCTTGAGATAAAAATATTAAATTCACGTTAGAAGTCGGAGGCAAGAATATTAACTTTCTTGACCTAAATATTAATATTGAAAACGGTTCTCACGAATTTAAAATATTTAAATACTTGTAATTTTCGATTTCGACTGAAGGTGCGTGGTGGAATTTTAATATAAAATTTGAATCGCTTAAATTGTATACACTTAACAATTTTATTATTAAAATACATACACGATAAAGCTACATATTACCAATCGTTAGTTAAAATTAATCAGTGCAACCTGAAGATGCCGAAAGGCGAAACGAAACTCAGATCGTTAGTGACAACACATGTAGGAATGTACAACATTTTAAAGAATTAATTAAAAATATATTTGCATTTTAAATGTTTTTTAATGGCCACTTATTTTTATACAGATTTTAATAAATCTACAAATAATACAAGGTTCAAGAATTTCAATTTAATGTTTTTATAATAAAATACGAAGAAACAAATAAATAGTAATAAAAAATGAAATAACCTTCTCTTCCCTTACTATTTTTGAATATCATTCATTTGAGTTACTGTACTATCACGTCTTTGAAGAAGAAACACTCTGATTTTTCTAAGACTTCCCGTAATTTTATTATACTGTACGTATTGAATGAACCTTTTGAGAAATTTACAGAAGGTATTAGTGTGAACAGCTATCGTTGCGCCCTCTGGGAACGGGGTGGGTGTCAGAGTCGATTCAGGTGTTTGACGTCCGTGATTGTTATTTTATTTCACGCACTCCCCACCGGCGTAGTACCCTGGCCTCCTGGTACGAGCTCGGTAACCTTATTACGCGCGCAGAAAGGGTGGAGAGGTTTTTCTTCCTCTTCAACAATCGTGCTAGTTATAGGCGGCGCAACGGAAACGAAATTCTGTCCCCTTAAATTATGGCCGTGATTGATTGATTCACTTTGAGTGATATATTGTAGAGATATTTGAAATGCGCTCCCAAAAAGACAGTCTTCAGAGTGACGCATAGAACGTATAGAAGCTTCACATATATTATGCCTTCATTTATATTGGGAACATTTTTCTTTTGAGATCATTTGTCAACGAAATTATACTGCACAGTGCACGCCACCTTTGCTATCACAGGAGATTAATGACACAAACTACGAAAAGTTTTGAATGTTTGATAAATATAATAGTATTTTTAGGCAATTTTATTATTACAACAATCAATTGATGCATGAAAATCAAAGAAAAAATAGTTTTAACACTGACAAAAAATAGCTAAAATATCAATAGTAAAATTGTTCAAAATTGTGTACTGTAAAAAAAACTTTCAATTAAAAAAGTAAAAAGTCAGGAGATTCTCTTGATACATAGAGGGTATTTATAAGAGATTCTGTGTCGATACAACCTGAGAATAAATTCCCAGGAAATCGTCGCTTTACGCCACTCTCGATTTCCGGGACATTTGAATCAAGCAACTCGAGATTTGAGCCATAGTAGTACTTCATTTACTATGAATAAATTTTGAGAATCTTTGTACCTTGGGATCATCACCATAATAAAACTAATCTCTCGAATGTTGTGTAATAAAAATCAATATTAATACAGTAAAACCCCCATTTACACTATAGTCGGGACCGTATAATTGGGGGTAGTATAATTGGGGGTGTCAATCTCATATAAAATTAGGGATTTTGTTTTTTTCCGCGGAAAACGCAAAACTAAGATTTAATATGAAAATAAAATATGGACGAAATATTTATTTTGTGTAGTAGTTAATATTCCGCACACAGACAGACGCCCAGCTATGCGTGTACAGCCTGGCACGTGTTCAATACACAGACGCTAGCCAACATTTGACTGTATGCGCGGCACAGACGACCGTCTCTTAGTAACGACAGTGGAATGCGACCGTGCAATTGGGGGATTTGCGGCGAATATTTCAAGCCAGCGCGTAATTCGGGGTAGTGTATTTGGGGGTTCCATCGTATTGCCAATACGATACTGTCCTCTATTGCAATATTAAACAAAAAAAAATAAGCTTGCATGAGTTTTGAGTTGCCAACCGTGTTCAAGCATAGACATATTCGCTTTATTAATAGTTATAAAAAATAATACTTTACTACGAGACTCGAGATTTCTCGGGACAATTTTATGTCTTGTGTGAATGATGATTACGTGAAAAAAAGCCGAGAAATCATATTTAAATTACAATTTATATGAATTTGTGAGACCAATAACTGACATGCATACTAAAACAAAAATAGTTATGCTAGCAATATATTAATGAATACAATTGTGCATTTGTTTGCATATGATGGTTTTGTTTTTTTAATTACATACATATGGCTTCATTAAAAGTATTATGTGGCTGAATGCATATCTGATGACTGAGCTCGCAATACTTGAATTACTATTTATTTGAATTCTTTGTACTTGATGATATTATGTGTTATGTTAAATAAACATTATTTTATATATCCCATACACATACATATACTAGAATCAGTGGCATTAAATATACGAGTACTGTCAATTCGCTGAGTTCATCCCATGAATAAATTAGAATTCAATATTATTATTGCACACAATAAACAAAGACTTTGATAGTGGAGTTAAACCTGTTAACCCCGAGAAGTCGGAAGCGCCTTATAGTCAGCCGAAACCTCGCCGCGCTACTGTACGGGTGCTCGCATCCCCACAATACAAACACTTGGCGACAACAATGAAGCGCAGAAGAGAACTGATTGCCAGCGGGAACGCGACCCTGGGGATCAAATTATCTGCGCTCAAAACCCCAGGATCCCTCGACGCCGACGAGGGGCGGTTTGGCATGTTTTCTTCGCCCAAGAGTTATGTATTTACTTACTATAGATTTATATGTAAAACTGCTTGCAAAGTATATACTTCATAGAGAATTTTATAATATTTTTTGTAATTTACAACTATTTATATATTTAAATAAAAACGCTTTAAGAAACAAAATTATCAGATCATAATAAACTACATAGATAAACTAATCCTTAGCATAGCACATCACAACACGTAAAAAATATTCTTGTATACGGTCTACTGTTTATCATTAAAAGATGGAAAAAATAAATAAAAACAAGCCAGGTTTCGGTTCAGGAATTTTCAAAAGGTAATGAATTAACACTTCCAACCAAGAACCTAGTGAAAAACATGTTATTTTTTAAAATATACGTCCTAGGTTTTTACCGTCCATCAGTGTTAAGCATGACTAGTTGACAAACAATAAAAAGAACGATAAAAAGACAACATAACATAATCATAGTTTCACAAACAAAAAGGAAATTATGCATGAACCAAAATATCATAAAAAGCTAACATAAAATAGCCTCAATTAAAAATGCTCGGGATGAACAAAACCGGCCCTGATTCGAAAATTAATAAAAATGAAATTATTAAAAAAAAGTTTTTTTTACAGTGGGCATCTTAAAAGTAAGGACATAACTAAACTAAAACGATATTTCAAGTCATATTATGGTAAGTTATATGGATAAATAGTTAATATAAAATAACTTAGATTGTTCCCCTATTGTGCTACAAACTGTGACACGTGTTTCGCCTCTTTCAGAGGCATCCTCAGACAATCCTTACTTTCGCAAATGATTGTTTAAGTACGGATAGTTAATTAATCAAGACTCTCAAATGTTTCGTAAAATAATGAAATATTACAATTATATAAATTGAACTGACGCCTATTATTAGAATTGAATAAGTAATAATATGTATACCAAAAGCACAATAAATATGAGAGAAAAATAGGCTATCAAAGATACAAGACGCTAACGTAGGAAAGTAATACCAATAAAATAGAAAACACGGTTTTGTTGAATAGGTAAGTTATGTGAATCTTTGATTCGAGATATGTGTATTGACAGAATGTGTGTGACAAAAAGGACAGAATAAGGTGATCCCTCAGAGCGAACAGAGTACAGTAAGATTTACTCCACAATCCACATTCGTATTTTGTCAGACTGTTTGCGAATTTCCACGACTTTCTACCCAAGAGGTTAGAAAATTTCCATTCCAAGTCGGTTTTGTATTGAGCTACTACTCCATAAGGGCGGGATGTTTGGATTTACAGACTGACATGCCATTTTGCAGAGAAAAAGGCTCTTTTAAATGGGATGAGACAAACAAATCACGATTGCCAGAGACTTTGGGTGATGGATTCAATAATGTACTGACAAAGGAGAAAAAAAAACCTCTTTATGGAGAGAGTACTTGGCGCTTTGCTCGAAGCTTCGAAATTGCTTTTTTCCAAAAGCTTCCTTTGAAGCACTTTATTTTAAGAATTGCGAAAAACTACGTAAAAGAATTTGTTACTTTTTAACGAGATACCGAGTAACATGTGAATATTGAAATAAAATATATAGTAAATTGATTCTCAGAATTAAGCTATCAATAGATGCTATTCAAACAAAGTTTACATAATTGATTATTTGAACGGCTATTCACGCGTGTTTTTTTCAATGGCAGCTTAAAATAGGTATCTTCAATATTTTATGTGTAAGAAAAAACAAAATATATTAATTGAATTGCCATTTACTTAACTCGATTATAATTAGGTAAAACATATCTTAATTTTCGTAAAACTAAATACTTCGCTATTTTTTACCTTATCAGATAAAATATAAACGCATTATCAGTTATTGTGATATAAATGATGCTTGGTGGCTTATCATATGGCAGATACATATGGTAAAAACATATATTATGTAAACATGTATGTTTTTATAATTTGGGTTGTAAAAATGTTTATTTTATTTATCTGAAACATTCAATTTTCTATAAAAGTTTATTGTCAATACACAAATTAACCGTGGTATAAGAATTCGTTTACAAATGAAATTCATCAACAAAAATGAGAATCTTCTGTGTTATATTTCATAATTAACATAAACATTAATTCAATATAAAAAAAACCGCAAATACGAACAAATGTCTTAAAAAACGCAAATTCAAACGATTTTGGAAATAAGACTCAAAAACTAATATATGTACAATTTTTTCAACAGTACAAAAACGACAGATGAAACTTACTGATCGATTTATTTAATAAAGCATATCTACCATTATTCGTATGTAATAAATGACATTACGTAAAATGTGAAAAAAACCAAGAATGAAAGAAAGTAAAGATAATATTGACAGTGAATAATTATTTTCTATTGGGCCCATATAACGAAACACAAAACTATAATATTTACGTAACCATTAGCCGATGATTAGTTCTCATAAAATGCCTACATTGATCTGCAAATTTTCAATAGCATGTAGGTACGATATATTTTTATTTTCGTCATTGGATGCTATTGGGTATATGATGAAAAAGTAAGGTGTAACAGAATTAAAGATATTATTTGATTAGAAGTAAGATTTTAAAAAAAATGCATGGCCTAAAGATCTTTTGTTTCTCATGAATCATGATAAAATAACACCAAAAGCATACATAACCTACAAGAAAAAATCAGAGACTTATGGGATAAAAAATATACACATGTAATAAAAATAATTGTATTGTTTGAAAACAGTCCTTGTCAGAATTAATCCGAATACATTCAGCTTATAAGTTGCGTTTTTAATAACTAAAAATATATTTATAGTAACGTTTAAAAAGGTAAGGAAAGGTATTTTATTTTGTTTGGGAATGGAATGAATGTACGGGAAGAGGCATTAATTTTGTTTAAAATTCCCAGCTTAAATTAAATAATAATTTAAAACAAAAACAACCGGGGAAAACAAACAAACTTCTCTCTTCCGGAACGGAAACAGCCGGGTTGAAATTACAAGGTAGAACAAATAAAAAATCCCCCCGAATGAAGAAAACGTATGTAACAAAATACCAGGCGGGCAGACGAGGCGAGGAGAGGCGAGTCAACAGAAGTGACCCGTTTTCGCTGTCCAATGTGGCCCGACACTAAGTGATGAGGCGAGATTTGTTTGCCCCCGCGAAAGAAAAATACAGCCTACTCACTCGGCTGCTCGCCGGGTCAACATGGGCTAGAGGCAAACAGGACACCGGGCGAAATAAGAAAGTTTCTGTTTTGAGATCAAGTTAAAGATTCAGCCCCACCTTGAGAGGTGCTTTGGCTAAAATTGCTTTTCCTTTTTGCACAGGTAAGAAGAGAAGTAGCGTGCACAGACTTTGAAGATAGGGGGAAAAGTATTAGTTAAATTAAAACAAATTAGGAATTAGTCAATTCAAAGTTGTGATCGAAGACTGGGTGTTTGCGATGTCAATTCACATTATTTCCTCTCCTCCCATCCTTCTGATCCTTTAATAACTGGGTGTAAAAATAGCGATTAGTTAAACTACTAGTACTGTTCTAGCCTTATCCTTCTTTCCTTACTACTCAATTTAAAAAAAAAATGAGGTTGTGCGACTGACTAACAAAAAGTTTTCGTAGAAAAAACTTATGTTGAGATACCTCCATTAAAAGGCCATTTGCTCCATTGGGAGCGGACATGGATTAAAAAAAAAACTAGTCAACAAAGTAAACAAAGCAAATTCACTAACAAACATAACCTACCCTACTCACTTATTCGTCATATTATAAGTCATCCAAAGGTAAAAATCATGGTGATGACCGGAATATATTTTTATATTATTTGTAAAATATGCATACGTTTTTACTGAATTTGATGTATAAAGTAATTTGACTTTTTCACCGACAAATAACGTTAAAGTGAAATACAAAAGATTCAAATCATAAATTAACAGAAGTTAGGAAAAAATAAAATATAAGTATATAGTAGTTATTCGTCTATATTATTTGCGAAACTATGGACTATTTAATGTGAAAGTGATATTTCGTTGAATATGATTATAGACAACACAATATAATATGTATATCACATGTTAATATAATAATAAAGAAAAGAAAAAGGAGTATGTGTAACTTTTTGACAGCACGCTACTGGAGGAGAGGGTAAGAGACGATTCTCTTGAAGTCAAAAAGGAGATGAAATTTACCGAGAAAATTAAAATATCTATTTAATATATACAACGCCCTAGATATCTTAGTCTCAAGATGTCACAAACCAATTTCAAAACAATCTAAATTGACTTGCTAAGTAAATATATTATAAATATTATAACCAGTTAAGATGTACTAGATCTTGCAATGACATTAGATCGATTTCAGTGAAGAATTTGTGCTCAAGTTATATTGCCAATAATTGACATATTCTGGGCGGCATATCACAATATAATTGTCTTATTCTTTTCTTCACGTGTCGTTAGAAATATATGGGCTGTATATACTATGACGCCATTCTATGTGCGTAAGACATTGTCACGTTTTTAACAAATCCTCTCGATATCATAGCATGGCTGTAAATCATAACAGGAAAGGTGATTTACATAACTCCCCTTAAAACGTGCAAGAGGCAAGCGATGATACCAAGAAAAATAACTTTAAGACTTACATGTCCAGGTTAAAAATCCGTGCATGACGTGAATATACTGATACGTCGAGATACATTAATTCATTTAATATATATATTTTTGTACAGAATTTAGAGCTGTTCGATTATTTTTAAACTGTATAATAAATACAAGTTATGAAAAAGCTTGCTAACATATGCGATCATATGTCGAGTTCAAATATTCAAATAATATGGAAATATTTATTATACTGAATTAATGTAGAGTAAGTTCATACGTTATTGTAGCAATCATTGTTAAAAATGATATGCTCTTAAAATATATGTACATATAATATAAACACTAATTAAATAGACTATTTATTAGGTAGGATTATCAAAATTTTAATTTTAATCTTTACGATACATAATATATGGGAAGTTTTTTTAAAGGTTTATTTTTCGAATTAGCAACACTTTTTCCAACGACAGCTAATTTATCGCACACGCTGTAAGACATGTTGTGTCGTTTTATTGAAACCACAGCTGTTCCACATAAATACCATTCATTTTAAGAACAAAAATGTCAGTAATCAGGTATCTATAGCGTTCTTCATTGACTGACATATTCTGGAAGACATCATTTTTGATTAAAAAAATAAGCACGTTGTTCTGGCGTAAGTATTATTCACGATGAAAAGACAAACCAAATCAAACACAAATGAGTTGTTAGCTATTGAATTTGCTGTCGTTGGAAAAGTGTTGCAAATTTGAAAAGCAAACCTCTAAAAAAACATTCTAGAATACATATCGACTGTGGAAAGGAAAAAGGACGTCACCCACAATTTTTTCAAAACAGATTTTTTTTCGATAATCCCAATGTATCAAGCTTGATACACATTCTATCAAAAAGATGTAAGCTACAAATGCCGAATTACTGTCTAAATTTAGCTTTTATGTTTGAAAAAAGATTGAGCTTGTGAAAATTGAAACCAAGTAAAAAGACTGAAATAAAGATTTTTCTTAGACAATTTCTTTAAATACTATTAGATTATGTCAATTAAACACCAGTTTAGAAGTCTACATGCACTTGAAGGTTGTGTATAATTCATAATTTGCATAAATAAGTCTCAAAATCATCAAAACACGTTTTTTGTGCCTCTTGTAAAATTTGCTATGTGTGGGTTACGTAATTTTTCCTTTCCACAGTCGATATAATATATTATATATTTAAAAAAAAAACAAAATGTAAGATGATTGAATGTGAAATTATTACATATGTAATGTTTCCCGCAAAAAATATATTAGGTATATAACAGAGCTTTCTCGATGAAAAGCTCAGCGTAAAGTTTTAGAATAGAAGCTAACGTCGAGAGGCACACACGCGCGTGGTGGTCTACTTTACATGGGAACGTCTTGTAGGCGATTACTCCTCGACTGACTGTCTCACTACCTCAAATTCAAGACATATTACGTACATTATACGAACTGACGTGACGTATATCTCAACTATTCACAAGGATCTGACGAATTACTGATTAATTTTATACGCTTGCAAATGAAGTTCTGGGGAATGTAAATTAAGCGCGAGATATTTGCGCACGCGAAAGTGGCAATAGCACAACATTGTACCAAAGATTATTATTGATTTCAATGAAGAATTCAAAGACATAAAGTGCAAACATATCAAAGTATATTAGCTCTACAAATATTATCCTATATATGGTTGATACCTATTTCAGTTGACGTCCTCGTCGAAACTATTAAACTAGCTATGTATACCGGCTCTCTAACAGAAATACAATATAATTTAAAACCATGTCTGCTCCCAATGTGGAGCATATGGACTCCTAATGGAGTTTATCTCAACAGAAGTGTTTGATGAACTTGAACTTGAACTGACAGTTAGTCAGTCAGTTCAAGTTCATCCGTGCGATTGAACGCCTGAAGATGCCGAAAGGCGAAACCAGGGTCGTTAGTGACAAAATCTGTGGGAGTGTACATAATTTGAATGATTCAAATTTTCAGATAAATCATGTTTAATACACGTTATAATTGTGATATAAATAAAGATGCTAGAGAAAATAACAAGATTTATTGTGTATCTCTTCTAAGGCAGTATATATAGCTGAGTATACGTAAGTTTATTCATAGTTCTGACGATGGCATACGCCGAAATACGTTGATATTTTTTACCTAATTACAATGGAGTTCTACCGAGTAAATTCCCAATTCAATCAATCAAGAAATACAATACATCCTGTCCTGTCGTCTATTCTAATGTACTAAACAATAGAAGCTAAAATACTTTGATATTTTTTCACCTTATTACAATGGAGTTCTACCAAGTAAATGTCAATTGAATCAATAAAGGCAAATACGGTTATCATTCCGATACTCATATATGACCATTTACAACCACGAAAGCCTTGTAGACTGACAGAAAGTATTTTTTCGTAATATCCGATGACATCAGTTGCATACAAAATGACAACCAATTTCGTTACTATATTTCAAATAATGCCTAGCGAGTAAATTTAAAATTGTTTTTTTTTATTCAACATGTAAAACAAAAGTAATTGAAATTAAAGTGTTTAAAGGTAAATATGATAATTTTGCCATTGAATATGAAACACAACCTACTCAGGTAAGTAGATAATGAAAAAGCTTTAATATAATTATTCTATTTTGATTGAGTTGGATAGAAAAATAAAACTATTTGTAGAAATTGTTAAAGTGTGAGAATACTGATCGAGTATTCCGGCAGAGAAAAAGTGTGAAATATTTGAGAAATTTATTCCACAAATAAACTCAATCCCGTTCCTTGTTATTAGAAAAGCAAACTTTAATGGTTGGTGAAGGGTTGGTTGACTCGCGAATAACTCCAAGCTGTAGAAGTAAAATAACTAATGCGATTTCCACGGAAAAACTTTCCCCGATGAAAACGCCACGGAAGGTTTCGGGGGAAAGTTGGGCTTGGCGAACTCAAACATCGAGAGGTAATAATTTAAAGAGATAGAATGTGATTTAATGCAAACAATTATTGAAGGAAGAACTTGAGGCTGGAGAATGGCAGGGATGGAGTTTATAACTGAGATCGAATTTACGGAGCTAAAAGGAAATAGTAGCATTCAAAATTGAATGGATTACGGGGTGTGCTTACGTTGAAGACGATCAGATCTTTTTAAATTGTGAGAATTTTCTAGCGTGAAACAGATAATTTATGTTAGATTTTTATTAAAATACTGCATACTATACAAGTAAATCACATTTCAATTATTTTTATATGACACATATTGAAAATGAAATTTCTAAAAATTACAGAATCCATGCTCGGATTGTGAGTAAAAAAATCCACCATAAGAAAATGATCAGTCCGCGAACGAAACAAGCTTTGATAAAAAGTATTATAAAATTAGTGAATAGGTATTTTAATTAACACAATGTGTTTCTTTCAAGTATCGACAATTTGCTTACAAAATAAAAGTTATTTAGCTGTAGGTAATTTTATAGTTTTGGAAGCAAAAATACATCCGGAAAATAGAACACAAAAAAGGAAATAAAATTATTTTAATTATAAACAATATCTCTCGAAAACAATTCCCGAAAATGTGGTTTGAGAAAACAATGTACTAAACATGAAGTATATACATATGTTGTAAAAGTAAAATGAATATATATTTTATTTAATTTCGTTTTTCTTCTATATAACGACAAAAAGTATAAAAACATTCGATACGGAAAATCGCCTAATAAAATGTTTTCCACGGAAATATATTGTTATTGAAAAATTGTCATAAAAACGCATGTGGGTAACTCAATATGAATATTTTTACTACTATCTTTATTATATATTATTCACTAGAAATGCCATTTTTACTACAGAATGGCTAGAAACAAATAATTCTATAGAAAACAGCGTCCGAATTTTTTACCGACGAGCAATGAAAAAAAAAACCAAGAATAGCTTTTCCGCTTATGTAAAAAAGCTCTCCGTCAATAGACACCCACCCTCTGAATATATTCCATTACCAAGTAATGCATATTTGAAAATACATTACAATAATAGAGTGAGTTCTAGGGATGATCTGTATATTGAGTAGTCGGATCGCATACTCTTAATATTCGGTGGTACTGGATACCCGCATTTATTAATTTGTGTTTCAGAAAATAGAATATAATGTTTGATAATATAAGATAATTGGTAAAAAAATCTACGCCAATTATTCTTTACTTAATAACACTTTCAATTAAAACAGTTATTTTGCAGAAGTGGAAAGTCTCATCAAAAACCTACCTGACAGGAAAGCGTTGGGCAATGACAAAATTGGTAATAAGGCTCTCAAGCAGCTTCCGGAAAAGGGCATTAATTCGCTAGTAAACATTATCAATGCGTGCTTGAGATTACAATATTTTCCGGCAAGATGGAAAGAAGCTGATATTATTCTCATTCCAAAACCTGGAAAAGATCATACTCTTCCAGTAAATCACCGGCCAATAAGTCTGCTCCCCGCAATGAGCAAAGTCTTAGAGCGTGTAATTAAGATTAGGTTACAAGAAGTAGTTACAGTGAAAAAAATCATCCCAGACACTCAACACGGCTTTCGTGCTAGCCACTCGACAAACCACCAACTCCTCCGAGTAACGGAGTTTATCACAAGTGGATTCATTCTTAAAGAAGTCACGGCTGGCCTCTTTTTAGATATCGCAAAAGCCTTCGACAGAGTATGGACCGAAGGGCTTGTATTCAAAATGTCGAAGGCTGGTATAGGGTCACCGCTGGTAAAAATTCTCAACTCATTCATGACAGGCAGATGTTTCAACGTTAAAATGGATGGAATTCGATCCTCATCAAGGTCAACTCGGGCGGGAGTTCCGCAAGGCTCTGTTTTGGGACCCATACTATACAATATATACACCTATGACATTCCTTCCGGCGGAGAAAGCGACGCAATTATAGCACAATATGCAGATGATACGGCTATTTTAGCTAAATCTCGAAATCGACAAGGCGCTGTCACGCAGGTTCAATCAGCTGCCGATACAATAGCAGACTGGTGCGACAAATGGCGAATCAAAATTAATACCGAAAAAAGCGCGGCAGTAATGTTTTCAAAGGGTTTTATTAGAAAACCTAATTTTGCTTGCATACGCATGCACAACGCAGAGATCAAGTGGTCCAATTCGGTTAAGTATCTTGGACTCACGCTAGATAGTCGACTTAAATTTAATGAACACGTCGCGATTAAAAAACGTCAAGCTAATGCTACAAAGGCAAGGTTGTACTTTATGCTTAACGCGAGAAGCAAACTTACTCTCAAAAGCAAGCTGCTCCTTTACACAGCAATTACTCGACCAATCATGGTGTACGCTGCTCCAATATGGACGTATGCTCACCGTAAACATATGAAGACTCTCCAGATTGTCCAAAATAAATCACTGAGACAGATATGTAACGCCCCGTGGTACGTGCGTAACTCGCTGCTTCACAGAGACTTGAAAATACCTACCATCCGCGAGTTCGTTCGTGAAATATCACAAAAGTTTCACAGCGAGGTAGGAAAACATTCTAACCCAACGATCTCTGATCTCCACAACTATGACGAGACACTGCCTGAGAATCGTTTTAGACCCAGAGCAGTCCTGCTCGACGACCCTCCATAGATCTTATATCGTATAAAATTGTCAATTTTAGAACGAACTTAGCATCACGAAAATGACTCTCTTTGTTTAAAAACAATTTGTATACTGTATGTGTGTATGTATGTATCCGCATGTGTGTGTACATGTACGGATATAGTATGGAGGAAGCATATGGAATGTGATTTGCAAAATAATGCATATGGAGTTCCCGTGAACTTCTTATCTCTGTAGTGATCGCGCCCTTCCGTCTGCGAACGACGGTAAGGGGATGCAATTTACAATTTTTCAAAATCTTTATCGATGAAGGAGACTGGAAGAACCTTGACGCTGGCGCGTCCTGGTACTTGAAGCTCCATAAATTTGATATCCAAAAAAAAAAAAAAAAAACAGTTATTTACCAACAATCGTATAGAATATTATATTTGAAATTTTATTGCATATAAAGTATAATATTCTTATTCAATGTGATATATTTTTTTGAATGTATTTTTATTGTAATTGTAAAACAAATACGTATGTTTTACAAATATATTTATGATGCATGTCGACCACTTTTATTTGAATCAATGTCCGCTCCCAACGTGGAGCATATAGCCTCCTAATTGAGGCATCTCTCTTTTTTCTAAGATAGTAAGGGCGAAAGAGAATTTTGAGACATCAACCTTCTTACAGAAAACGATAATTCAATTGAAAAAAAAATGCTGTTCGCACTGGGACTTAAGAGCGTGAGATCTGCCACGAAAGACAGCGTTGCTCACTGCACCACGGAGACTAAATATTTTTATATTCTACGGAAATATTCTTAGTGTTATATAACCAATAGTGTTATCTAGTTATTTAATAACCTTACAAAATAATATAGATGGTATTTATTTATTTTTGACATTATTAATATTAACTTAATTTATAGATTTTAAAGGACTTGAAATCATAAACCAAGGCATTGATAATTGGGCCCATTAGAGTAAACTGAGCCTAGTAGTATTTTAGAAAAAAAAGTTAGTCGGGTTGTAATATTCTATACGTCTTAAAGTATGCTACAAGTGAAGTAACTTCAGTTATTACTCATTGAAATAGTGTTTGTTATATCTGTAAAATAAAAATATGCAATCCACCAAAACAACAAGTAAAAACGTGATTGTACTTAAAAGTTAAAAAAAAGATTTACCATTTTACTATTTAGCTCACTTCACCTCTCAAGGACTCGTATAATAAATTTAAAACGGAATCATTGTCAATCAGCACTCATTTTCGTAAGCTTACCTAAAATTTCTGGAAATTTTATTAAAAGAATTTAATAAAAAAAATACTTGTAAGTAAAGTTTGTTTTATTTGAAGCCAAGGTTTTGTCAAGTGTATCACCGATTTCGTCAACTAGATGTTTTCAAAACTTAGTGATTGGAATTTGAAAGACAAAAAATTATAATCTAATCTTATGGGTTTTTTAGAACGAATCAATTTAAAAAAAACCTCTTTTAATTACTTGTAGTACCAATTCGGTAAATATGAGAATACTCAATAAACGAAAATGTGACGTAATAAGACATCCTTAGCCTTTTCTGTCCTGGTATAAAGTGTGGTATCTTAATGGTAACAGGGCGGCGGTAATTTGGTGTAGGTATTAAAATTCAAAGCAGGGCTTTCCTTTTCCCGAATTGTGAATGTTTTATTTCCGCTCACCCCTCTGAGCGAAAGAAATGGGGGTGGAATTATGCTGTAAAGTTTCTAGATGATCAATAAAAATAATTAACGAGTAACTGGATGTCTGACAAAATAGCAATCACTCTAAGTGATATCTTAGAAGGTCCCACTAACTTTAAGTTTGAGAAATTTTAGAGGAAAATAACATTATTCAGTGGTACTGTAATTAAAGTGATTTAAAATCACTTATAATTAAGAAGTTGAACGGATTCGGTAACTAATGACGGCAGTATATACTTATGAACATTTACAATCAACTTAATACGGAAGAAAATAGCCTCGATTGTAAGACGAATGTTTTTTCTTATGTTGGTGTTTCTGAATTCGGCTTGTGTCTTTTTATTAGTTATATGTATTGGAAATTTCGAGTTCGTAGTGCAGTGGTCAATGTCGTTTGCTTACGTGTCGGATCTGACGGGTTTGAATCCCAGTACAAACAGTATTTTTTTTTTAAATCGATTGATCGATTTTTGAGAATGTTTGTGATGTCTAAAAATTTCCTCCCGCCCTTTCAATCACAAAATGATGGAGCAGTAGAAAAACTTATGTTGAGTTCAATAAGAGGCCATATGGCCTACATTGGGAGCGGACATTAATTTAAAATAAAAGTATGTACATAAATGGAAAACATATAACTAAAATCATTTCTGTATAAAATGAAAAAATGTATAAATTTTCATTAAAAAGATTTACAAAATACTAATTACAGCTGTATTCACGAGATGGTGTATTACAATACAATAAAATAGATATTTGTAATATTTTCGATATTGACTAGTGTGTGGTCGGATTTCATTTAGGAATTGATAATATTCGATGATATAATAATCTTGTTCCTGTCCTTTTATGCCATACCCATCAGTCATATAAAATTACTACCAAATAGTTACAAAAGATTTTCCCGAAAATCTATAAAAACCTGTATCGGTTTTTATTTTTGTCATATTAGCAAAACTGGTCGTGTACTTTATTAAAAATGTAGGATTAATACAAAATGAGTTACAACGCCTTTCTGAAATTGACAGTGCACACATTAAAAATGATATTGTTTTAGGTTGTTTTTTCATCAGAAAATTAGCATCTTTCTGAACTGGACTGAGTGCAAAATACGACTTACCTAGTCTAGAAACTAAGGTACTGAAGAATTAAGTGCATTTACCTATAGAGTATAAAAACAACTCTGAAACTTTCTAAGAGGTGGATGAAGTGAATACTAACAAATGCATACGGTTTATTATTCCAGACCATGGAGTGCATCAGACCAAGGAGACGTGGCCGCGCAGGGAAGGAAGAAAACTTTTTGATTCATTCCTTTTATCCAATTTGCATTCACTTGAGCAGTCACTCAGTCACTTGAAGGGGAACCCTGTCCCCTACTTGCTATTTCAGAAAGCGGCGACCAACTTATAGTTTGAGAGCCACTAACCAAAATCAACTTAAACGCTCAAAGAAGAATTTGTTTGTAGAAGTGAACTAGATTTTTTTAACACGATCGCGATGAATGAAATAAAACGTTGGAAAGTTTGAATACCTACTGGATAATTCATCTTTATTATAATTGGGTTGAGTTAATCAAACAGGAACCTATTGATGTTTTTAAGTATTTTAAAGTTATTAACGGAAACTAATTCAAAATATTCCCTACTTCAATTTTTATAAAGAGATATAAATGTTAAATTATTTCCTTTTTGCTTAGCGGCAAAATTCTCTAAAAGTATTTTTTTTTTGTTATGAAAAAGGGACGAAACCCAAAATATACGTGTTGTTTAATAAGTAAGTAAAGTGAAGGATAGATACAATTTTAGCATGACTATGCACTTCTCAACATTTAAAAAAAGTAACTAAAAAGATACCCAAACATTAAAAATTAGTATTTCTATTCGGCGAAATTGTAGTTGGTTTTTTTGGTTAATCTCAATCCAATTATATTTCTCTAAAATATGCTACAAACATCATTTTATTTTTAATTACTTACTGAAGTAAGCTTTTCATACGTAAATACATATATTTAATTTATCCTGAAAGATGTTTTATATTGAAAAAAAACTCTCACATCAAGATAAAAATCAATGTACATATTATTTGAAAACAAGAGAACATTGGGCCTTTAAATCAAGGCAACAGTTAGATGGAGTAGAAAATAAAATATTGAAATACGTAGACACCAAACTAGAGCAAATTAAATAATAAATGCATTTGAATTAACAAAAATATAACATTATAGTGCTCTTCCTCAACATAGCACGTCAGTAGCACGTGCACGTGAACGCCTGAAAATGTCGGAAGGAGAAACCCGGGTCGTTAGTAACAAGATTTGTGTGAATGTAGATAATTTAAATGGCACGTTTTGAAAAAAGTTGTTATATAATAAATCCGCTTCTTACACAGACTAGTATGATATATATGTTGTTCATATTTATATTTTTGACTGTTTATAATGATAAATATGCACTAATGTAATAGATAACGAATGAACGTATTTGATTGCAAATAAATTAATTTTAGAAGTTTATTAAATAGTTTCCGTCATACACAAAGGTTTGATATAACTAACAAAAATACGTACAAAATCGAGAGCGTAGGCTAAAAAAACTTACTTTTTATGGTTATGCCTGGTAAAGCAGTATAAAAAATCGATAGTGTTGTAAAGAAGATTTGAGCACTTTTTTTCTTTCCAGAGTATCAGGAGATTATAAAGTTTCCTGCGTATCTTGATTGCCGAATTTTTTAAAGAACTTTCCTCGCCAGGAAGATTCTTCCAAGGTTGTATTTCGATTTGAATTTTAGTACCGCACGCTCGAGACATAAATTTCCAATTGGACAGCGGAGTGTTTCGTGAATAAAGGTCAAAAGAATATTAACGGACCGTATTTGAAATGCTAATCTTAAGTAAAAAATTATGAACTTTAATTTACAACTTAATATTGACAAGACGAAGATAAAATACTAATACACTTAAAAGGAAATAACGGAAAAAATATATAAGTATTTTTAAATAATATAATTTTATTAGAATATCAATAGACATTTTTCGATTGTTGGCCAATCAACAATCAAACATGAACTTAAACAAATGAAGTTTTTATTAACTTTAACTCTAGAGAAAACTTTTTTATTTTTTTATGCAATTCGTATGTTTTCGGCTACGCAATGTGTTTGGATGATGATGACATATTTTTCAAACGTGTTATACATGAAAGAATTATATAATAATTTGATTAAAGGTAGAGAATCAATCTAACATCAATTTGTTACCATAAATAAACAAAGCTTTTACGAAAAACTTACATAGTAGCACCACATTATTATCAGCAGGGCTTCGAACCGGAACAGAACCAAAAACCGTTAAAAACGGATATTTTTGCCGGAACGAAAACCGGAACCGAACCGATATATATTTTTTACTTGAACCGTAAAGAAAACCGGGACGAAAACAGGAACGAAAAAAATAGCGGTTCGAAGCCCTGTAAAATAGCTGTACTTTTCAAATTATTTAAATCGTATGTGTTTATTTATTCCTAAAAAATTGTCAAGCAACGATATCTCAATAAACAAAACTAAAAGAATATAATTAATTTATTCCAAAATCTATAGATGAACGAAACACCCATTTTTGCGTGAAGGTGATTCCGAAACAGTTAACAGCTTTATTTAATAAGTCCCGAGGAAATAAATAAAGTGCATAATTTTAAGTATTATTTTGTTTTACATTTTAACAATCATTCTGCTTTTAATACATATATTTATATGTTAAAATTATTAACATTTTGTTATATCAGCCCTTTAAAAGGTGTTCAGTGTTAAAATGTGTATTTTTTGTCTAAAACAAAACAATATAAAGTGAAAGGAGAATAAAGAAATGAACTTTTTTGCAGCAAGAAGAAAAAAAAATGCAATACAACGACTACGTAGATAATGAAGTAACGGGAGCCGTGATGAATTGAGAAGGTGTTATCACGACAGGCCGATCGAAAATGATCCAAGGGATGAAAGCTGGAGGGCAGGGGTGGGAATAATGGTGCGCCTTTACCCCTATTCCGATGTTAAACTCTGTTTATTAAGTGTTGGGGATATTGGATGCATAAATTAAACGACATCTTGCTCTACCAGCGTAATCATAATCTAAGAGGTGTCTCACCCGATATGTGGAATTGGCGAACATTTTGTCTCGTATTGTTTGCCATTGTTGTGCGAGTGTCTAGCCCCCGCAGCTTTGCGTTTTGGATAAAGTAGTTAAGCTTAATTGAAATTTCTAGAATAATACATGGTAGGTCTGATAACACAACGAACAGTAATATAACATATTACGTGTATTATCAAGACAAACTTTTCTATCACATAAACTTACTTCAAACATTATGTATAGTATATATTGCGAACAAACCATATAAATATTAGTTTAATCAAACTTAGATTTTAGCCGTACAATTTAAATAACTAAAAATGAACATTAATAAAACCTAGAAAATTAACATTCAAAATATAAAACTGCCTGACTTCTAAATACGTTACACTGTTAATCAAGAAAGAGGTTTTATTTTTTCAAAATATCGATCCTTTAACAATGCCCTGCTAAAAACACTTATTTGGTTATTTTAAAAATATATTTTCAGTTAATTACCAGAATCCATTAAGTGAAAAGTCGGTCAAAACTGAGTCAGATGTCACCATCTACGTATTTTGTCATGCTTTACCCAATAAATAATTATGTCGGTAAACACGTTTTTAAAAAATCTAAATTGAATACCCGAATAGTCCACTCAGTGCATTCGTTGTAACATGTTGTTTTATTGCAAAAAGTCACAGAATGAGCATTTTGTCACTAGAATTTTGGCAATAAGCCGACGATAACCCAGTCGAATCTTATTATATTATAGAAAACTATACAACACACACAAATTGTTGTTTTAGTATGCGATATAATGAAAAAAGTATTTTAAATTAATATTTGATTACTATAACTACATATTATGTATTTACAAAAAAAAATACGTCTGATAATATCACTGTAATATAACAAATTATTTAACCACTTGAATACCGTGCGGACACAGGTGTCCGGAACATATGCAAACGATCACGGATGTCCAAGACATTTAAAAAATCAAATACTTGGTATTCTAATAGAATATAAGCAATATTTTGATTAATATGTGTAGTGCTATCTATAAAGGTTTTTAAAATATCGAATTCGAGTGTGTATTAGGCAATTATTTTTTTTTCAAAAACACGTAGTATCTCTGGGACATATTAATGATTTATTTGCGCGGTATTCAAACGGTTAAGTCAACGTGTTTATTTTTAAATGCATTTATTTATATGGGCTATTTGGATAACAAAATAAAAATAGAATTTTATTACTGAACACACTTTTCCTTGGTGAGAGTACGGCAGAGTGCTTTCATTAAAATATTTCCTTCGGAAATGATGGGCGTAGATGAACAGGGTGGAAATAGAACTAACGTCGTAAAAAAGTCATCCCATTCACGAGGTGCATAATATTATTCTGAGCATGTAACTTTGGCAAAAATCCTAGAAGTCCTCAATTTTCTGTGTCGTTTGACCGCAATAAAACGTGCATTTCCTCTCCGCCCCTTGCAGGAGGGGTGGAGGGATATTCAGACGTCAAGGGTGCTCGCCCCACCAGGAGCGCAGAAGGCGTAAGAAAGACCATTAAGCCAGCCCAAAAGGAAGATAAATTCGACGGTGTCAGATGGTGTTAACTCTCCGACCCATCGAATTGTACATACACACCCTCGCTTCTGAACTGTGTGGTCTGCAACCTTTGGAATTACGGCTCTCCCAGTCGTGACTCTAATACAAATTACTGTCTTATATCTTAGCTATCATAGGAATTGTCTATTATGTGTGAATATTAGGACCGGTTAGATCTTCTTTCGGGGTTTACTGTCATTTCTTATTTTATCCAACTAATTATTATTTCGCCGTAGAAATAAAAACCCTTCTAGCTCAAGAGTATTAAATTCATTATTACTATAATAATAAATTGTTGTATTCCAAATTCAGTACGGTTTTTGTTATATTTTTGATACCTTTAACAAAATGTAAATTTAATACGTTGTTGATTAATCATTTTTGTCGGGTCGTGGTGCAGCGGTCAACGTCGAGTTTCTGTCCTAGTCCTATCATTCTTTCACCACTACTCGCTTCGAAAGAGAGGTTGAGCAAATGAGTAACAAATAGTTCTCATAGAACATAAGTTAGTTGAGATACCCCCATTAAGAGGTCATATGCTCCACATTGGGAGCGGACATTGATTAAATAAAAAAGCTCAGTTTCTTATACATACTTGCGAAATAACAAAACAAATACATTTATATTGTTTTAATTTAATTTAAGATTTCGACTGAAGGTGCTTAGTGGCATTTCAATATTAAATTTGAACCGTTCAAATTATGTAAATTCACACAAGTTTTGTTACTAACGACTCGGGTTTCATCTTTCAGCATCTTCAGGCGTTCAAGTGCACGGA
Organism: Himalopsyche anomala; assembly: GCA_031772345.1. Lineage (NCBI taxonomy): Eukaryota > Metazoa > Arthropoda > Insecta > Trichoptera > Rhyacophilidae > Himalopsyche > Himalopsyche anomala. The sequence continues at coordinate 1,604,413 of CM062837.1, read as the reverse complement.
TGAACATGAATTGACGCTTAGTAAATGAATGTATCGTGTTTATATGTAAGAAATAAATGTATGACAAAGTCTAAAGCCATTGCTGGCAGCTCTTTATATTGTATTTGTCGATTTTATATTAAGAACTAAAGAGCCATTTTAGAAATTAAGTACATACAGCCTAAATGAGAATACAAATATAACAAAATACAATAATTGTTTACTTAAATTAATGACAGTGAATGTTTTTACTAAGAATTTTTGAAAAGCTTTTTCAATCGGTTCGTTAGTTTTGTAAAATAACTTCGCTAACAAATGTATACTTTCACAGCGCCGTGGTTTTATAAAGATGAAAAATAATTAGTTTGTTTTTAAGTTTTCAAGCAAAGAGAAACTTTACTGACGCTTGATTTTGCAAAATGACCATTTGTTTCAATCCTTCACTTTGTTGTTGTATATTATTAATAAAGCCATTTAACACTTTTTGAAACCAATATATCTTATGTACGAACAGAGTTTGACAAATTACTTAAAATTCGTACATCGTTATCCCAGGGTAACATAATATTCAACGGATAGATTTCAAAAACCACTTGATATATTTGAAATCTAAGCCGAGATCCGTTCTACCAGAGACAAACCCCAGCGCCTGCAGGGCTAGTACATTTTCAAACACCCCCTAATTAATTTGAAGGGCGTTTGCTCAACGCCTTCTTGTGTCTAATTAGGCGAACAGAACAGAAGAAGGGTTGATTATTATTTTATAAGGCGAGTCCGAAGATAAAACTACCATTGTAAATTGAGAGTGGATTTGTAAATGGAATGATCCGCATTTGTTTCGGGGCGTACTCAATTGGATTTGTAATTCGACGCGATTTTATGGGCGCCTGGTATTATTCAAATATTTTAAGCGATTTTTCGTTTCTTGGAGAATTAAATTTCTATATAAAACTGTAACTAATGGATACACGCGGGAACAGCAATTAAGCTTCGGAATAGATAACAGTGAATTATTTCATTCATTCAATAATTAATTTTCATGAATAAAAAGCCAATAGGCTATTTCTTTATGATTCACCTATTTTACGATATATTCACAATATATCATCGATTCACTGATAAAGTATATTTTTTTTTTACACGGTATTTTTAAATATATTTTTTACACGAATTATTTGTTCGAACACGAATTCCAAATACAAAGCTCTGTTCTTCTGCGTACTTCTGACGATTTGCAAACTGTTTTCAAATTATAATCTAAAAGCTTTCAATTCAATTATTGTAACACAGAAGCGGATAACAGATTTCCTAATAACAATAAATTTACCAACACAAGTAATAAAAAAAAACAAAGGGCTTCATTTGATCCTAATTTATTAATAAAAATAAGTGATATTTATACAAGTTAAATTGAAATAAAATTTTACTTTTCTTATCAGTTGATAATGCTCGCGAGGAGCGAAACCGGTCCTGATCAAATAAATTTTAAGTGGAAAAAGTACTAAAAATATTTTATTATTTTTATTATAATGCCATTCCACCAAGTATTGACAGTGAACACCTTAAAAGTGGCCTAATATATTAGACATGTCACACATTTTTAAGCGATGAAACCAATTTTGTCCAGTACCTCATAAAAGTCCCCATATATAATAAAGTAGCGATGAATACGGTTTTTTTTTCTTAATTAAAATACATCTTATAAATGATATTTTGTGTAATTCACTTTATAAAATAGAGTATATGCGCTAGTTAGGTTATGCTAGCAAATGGCTCTTTAGTTTGATTAAAAATGACTAAGTGTATGGTTTTCATATTGCTAATAAATTGACTGGTATGTTGATTAACGCCACCCAATTTGTCAGCTTCCGCAGCCAAAACGGCAGTTGGGAATTCCTCGCAGCGATTTGTTCGCGTCTTTATAATCCGCCACCTCCTCGAAACATATGAATCCCCGTTCCAGCGATCGCGGAATTCCGGCTGGCATCAATTATAGGAGAGGTTTTTACTTGTTCAGTTCCTAATTAAGGCAGACTGTGAATTTCCCACATTCCCAACACAATTCTCACTGACACTGTAATGGCATGCCGCCATTGATCGGTGTAACTTGCCAGCCGTGTTAACGTGTAATAGATGGTGTAAGATAAATTGCGAGAAAGAAGGGAAACAATTGTTGTAACGAAGAGGTGTTCAAAGCTGCATGCCGCGCTATTCCGACTAAAAACGTGCAAAAAAAGATATTGCCATTCAAATAAATGCAAAAGAATCTGAATAAATCAAACAAGAATAAACCGTTTGTGTTCAATTCAAACCGGGTAATTGATAAGTTGATAATCAAATTAAAAAAATCAGCATTATTAATTAATCACTTTTAGAGTGTTCACTGTCAATACTTGGTGGAAAGACATAATACTAATAAAAAAAACAATATTCCTTTGTACTTATTCCAATTTATTTAAATTCTGAATTTATTAATCTGAGATGACTTTTTAATTATATGTTAGACGTGTTAAACATTTTATTTTAGTTTTGGGAAAGAGTACTAAAAATCTTTGATTATTTTTATTATAATGCCATTCTACCAAGTATTGACAGTGAACACCTTAAAAGTGAGAATTACATATTTGAGTAAATAAGAAGTAAGATTATCACCTAGAAAATATAAATATCATACATTCGTCTAGTAATGAGTTGCTATCAAGAAAATATTAAATAAAAATTATATAAACTTAACTTGCAAACCATTTTTTTATCGCCATGAAAGCTGTAATACTTTGTATTTAAAATTTTATCTAAACGATGTCGCTGTATATAATACTTTCTTGTAAGACTTTGTAAAGTTTTGAAACCATTTTTGTAGCGGAACGGTGAATAAGGGGCAGACTGGGTTGATTAAACAACTTCGGCTCATTGAAGGCGCATTTTCGTTGTGAAAATTACCCGTTGTAGATACTTTCCAGCGCTCTTGTAAGACTAAGGGAGCGTAATCAATTAATTAATGATAAAATGAAAACAGAGCAACACTTTGGAAAACATTTCAGGCTAATGGAAAAGCCACTAAAAGCTAAATCCGCGCGAATATGTTATAGAAAAAATATTAACTTGCATAGCTAAATAACTACAGACAAACTTTTCAAATGTTTATACAAGAAAAGTGATTATTTAATGGAGATTTTCCGATCAAAATTAAGTCAGCTTTCATTGTATTGATAAAGTCCAGTAAAAAATAAAGTTGCCGCCTGTGTGGTCGAGTGGTCAACGTCGTTGGCTTCCGCTACGGAGTTCACGGTTTCGAATCCCAGTACGGACAGGTTTTATGATTTTTCAATCGAATTATGAATTTCTGTTCAAAGGCATGGATGTATGTGATGACTTGAATTCCCCCCTCCCACCCATCCTATCCTATGAACGGGGCGTATCGAGAGCGATAAGCTTACTACTAGTCCTGTCCTAGCCCTATCCTTCTATCCCTACTCTCTTTGGAAAAAGAGAGGTTGAGCAACTGAGTAACAAGCAGTTCTCGTAGAAACACTTCTGTTGAGATAAAATCCATAAGGAGTCCATAAGCTCCACATTGGGAGCGGACATGGCTTAAAAAAAAAAAGGGGGAAAAACATCAACGTATTTTAGTTCCCAAAATACTTTGATATTTGTTCTCCTTATTAACACATTGGCGACGGTGTGCACAAATTTGTGCATTTCAGAAATGTTCTGTTGTGACGGTGTGCACAAATTTGTGCGTTTGATTTCCATATATAAAAACGCATGTCAAAAACCTTATTTCTTGACATATTTACTTTAATGTGTGATTGGAAAATGTCGCCAAAGGCAAAACTTCGATTATCGAGTCTTTGTTGGTTCAATAACACGATTAAATATGTAAATGAAAACGATGCTAGAATCGTCATTCTTAGGTAGCGCAGTACCTAACAATATTCTCCGCGTCAAGCTATTTTTTTGCAGTTAAACCGTTAAAAAGTTTTGCTTGTTAAACCGTGTTACATATACTAACGAGCTTTATTGTGTAATCGTATATGAAGTTTATTTTACTCTATTATACTAAATAATTTGTGAACTTTTGCCATTTGTTTTTGAGACAATAGAGATTTTTAAACCGTATTTGTGTCATATTGTAATGTGTATTTGAATTTATTTACTATTTAGATTTTTGCAAGCAAGTTTGCGATTTGTTTTTACGGTCTTTGTGATTAGTTTTTGGGACTATGAATGGTCTTGTGAACGAGTATGTGACGCGATAAAAATGCATTATTTAACTGACGATGACATCATTGAAAAGAACCGAAAATAATAAAAATTTGACACGCGTAATTAAAGTAAATGCCCATAACCATGCGAACCAATAAATTATGACACTTAATAGTTTGATTTTTACGGCATCCAGAAAATCTCAAACTGTGTAACATTTGTTTGCATTGACGTATTATGTGCTTTTTTAACGAAATCATTTTTCAAAATACATAAGATTAAAACTATATATTAACAACACTGTCACTTTTACTTATAAATTACGCAATAAATCAATTAAATTTTCATGTATGGCATGTATGACGCATTCACCCATCGTCTTGCAAGCCAAACCAATATTTAGCAAGTTACAATAAAAAACGTTTAAAATTTATTTTTGCCGATGAGTTTAACTTGGCGAACACAAAAAAAATGATTAGCATAGCAAAAATAAGTAAAAAACGACACTTTCTTTTCGATTTTTCATAGACAAAAAATATTTTTAAAGAAAAAAATGCAAAAATTGAAATATTTTTTTAAATTACCTCTTTAATCACATTACTTATACAACACAAACATTTTTTAAAAATTTTAAACTCTGAATGCAATAAAACAAGAGCAGAAAATATATCGCGATCACAGAAACGAGAATGTGTTGTCTTCGACCAACACAAATGTACTAAAATTTATTTAAATAATATTACAAAATATAAAACGAACAGCAGTATGTTTTTTAAGTCTAATAAAAGTAAAAGTCAACTCGTAAAATATTTTAATTTTAAGTATTCTTAAGCAAAACATATCTTATTTCAAAAGTCATTTTCAATCATAAATAATAAAGTAAATCGACACAAAAAAATACACATACGCAACAAACCCTCTTGAGTAGCATAAAAAAACAAAAACCCGAAATAAATTAGTTTTGCCTTAACGGATACTGATTACACGCCCACGTGTGTAAACCCGCGCTAGCGTGGGGCCGGGATTTAACGGATAACGACCATTTCCGCGTTAGTGCGGGGCCGGGGTCTTGAGTGTTAAGAATAGGCTGCCATTGTTCAGATGGTTCTACTAATCACTTCACTTTCTTAAACTAATCTCGTAGATGTTGTGGCTTGAAGCCCGATCTCAGAGTGCACCATGCTCAGAATGGGACACCTGCTAGGATTTTTTAAAATGTTCAAAAATATATTCTCCAAATATTAATTGTATCAAAAAAAATGGTTATGGGTCACCAAGTCTAAGATGTTTATAATAAAAAGTTTTACTGTATATTATGAAAACAGTTAAATCACATCGTCTAAATATATTTTTTCCATTATATATTATTATATTTATTTAAAAAAAGTTCGTTTTGTTGATACGCACCTCACAGTTTGAAGTTTACTGACGTAATTGAGGTCGATTGCTTAGTGCGGAGCTCTTCTCTAAACTCCCTTTGTCTCGATTATTTATCACCCGCCGCAAGTCAGTTTTTTTTTTAAATATAGCCGTAAGCAATGTGTTAAAATAAAGTTCTACCAACTAAATGCCAATTCAATCAACTTACTTATTAATGACATTGCAAATAAATGAGCATATTTTTTCTTCAATTATGTTCAAAAATATCTAGCACGACTTAGGAAAGATAAAAAAAAGGATCGTTATCTTTTGACTAAGTGACGTTTAATAAATGGACAACAATTCCTCGTAATGAGATATGATAAGTTGTGTATAATCTTTTTATACAGACAAAACACGACTAGTTTACACAAACAATGATAACCAAATATAAAACATCGAAAATTCAATAAGTCAATCGTGAAATCATCCATCCAAGTGTCTGAGAGAAAGTAAGAAATCTTTTAGTATACGAATAAAATAATCATAAGAATACTTAGGAATAATAAAAGATAACACAAATGAAAAAGATTCTATATGCAAGGGGACCAAATGGGGACAAATGAAATAAATACATTGACATAAATTATCTAACAATCTTTCGATATTAAATGAACTGCCCGAAAACTTTTATTTTAGTGTGGAAGAATTTTGGCAATGATTAAGAAATACTGTGGGACCTTACTGGCACAGTTATAAACAATGTTATTTACAAATTAATTTATTCTCGATTCCACTGCGTTGCGATAGGATGTCTCAGTGCAGAGATAGCTTGCTCTGTCTTTAATAGGAATAATAATTCAACAGGGCCGGCTTAGAATTTAAAAGGCGCCGGGCAGAGCCCAATTCATTCGGGTTCAATGGAATTCCTAATGGAGCGTTGATGCCATTACCGGTACAGTGCCGCCATCTATTGCCGTTTTAATTTATTCCTCTCGCCTTTAATTTATACACTAAATCTCACTCGTATTTCTTGTTCTCGCGCGGGAAACGTTTTTGAATATGGAATTTTCATAATGGAATTAAAAGGGCGGGCCGAGAATCAAGTGACGTCACGGAAGAAAGTTTAAATTTGAGTATCCAAAGACAAAAAGAGAGGAGAGTTCAGGAATATGAATAATTGAGACGTTCGCTTGCTTCAAATTAAGGGAGTTTTAAATTAACATAAAGGAAATATTGTATCGATTTTTTAATCCTTTTTATTAATCCTAAATTTAACACTATACAATCAGTACCTCAATGTTGCCTAGTGATCAGTCCGCGTTCAAGCACTGATTTTGAAAAAAAAGCTTTTATTTTGATTCCCATTTCAAAACAATTTCAAATGAATTTTCACTCACTATCTAATCCTAGACCATTAAAGATAACAAATAATTTTCTTCTGATGTAACATAATTATTATTGTTATAATGAGTCAACAGTCAAATAAATTGAAAATGTATAAAGCACATAATATAGTTGATGCTTTAAAATAAACACAATTATTTTTTTAACCTTTTAATAGCCCAGTACACGTCTGTACGTCGGTTGTCAATACACGCTGTCCACCGATGACAAACCGTTGAATTGGACTAATTTTGACACGAGAAAAATACATTTGTAGTATTTATCGGGGGCTATAATTTACTAAAACCATTATTGCGTTTTGTCACTAGGGTGTACCCTAGTTAAAATGTTATTAATTTGTGTAGTGGGAAAAAAAGAAAAATACATTAGTGAAAATTGAATACATAATAAAATACTACAATTATTCGTTGAATTCATATTAAATATAAAATTTATATTTCATTATAAACAAAGAACTGTGTAGGTATGTGTTTAAATGCAGCAGAATACAAAACAAATTTTATTACAAAAATAAAAACAGTTCTCAGGGCTTAAATATATTTACATATTATTCTAAACATGAAAACAACTTGACTAAGATGATCAGTTTGAAATGCCTACATAATAGTATAAATTATGATACGTACATTAATCATAATTTCTCTAAAATACCATAATTAATATCTTTTATGCCATTTTTTATGTAAATGTATCGTGAATATATCACCATCAATCAGTAGGTGAGAAATCGAATGTTTTGTAAAAAAATCTTCACAATATTACTAAAAGAAAAACCGGAGAACTTTTTTGTGTTAATATAGTATCCCATATCATAGAATAAATCTAAATTTGCTAGCGTTCGGGGTATCAGCTAACATTTCGGGGTTAGCCGTTAAAAGGTTAACATCTTACAAAAACTCGCACCCTACACATAGATGTATAGATGAAATAGAATTGAAACATCGCCTCTGCGAAAATTTGTATCCGGCGAGCATGATAAATTTCGGAATTTCATTTAAAGTGGAAAGAACTTTTCAATTTTCGCCGTTGCGGGTCGGGTGATGTTTGCCGGGGAGTTATTAGGGCAAACACAATTTTCGAAGTTTTAAAATGTTTTGTGTATACGGGGAGGGACGTAAATGTTTGCGAAGAGCGTCTGAGGCAACTCAACTTGACGGAGGATGGGAGACGAGACTTAAATTCCTCATTTTCGCAATAGAGATAAGGCCCCCCACGCCCTAGGAAGATTTAAATTACTCAAGTTTTGTGTTTAATGACGAGTGTTTACAGTCAACGGCGGATGCTCGCTACAAAGGAAAATAAAAATTGGATTTTTATTCGGTAATACAATGACATCTGTCACTTTAAACATTTACTATCTAATGAATCAAAGAAACCCTATGAATATTTTTCAATAAATAATTATTAGGAATGCGATATTTATTAATAAATAGAAAAATTAAAATATTACATGGCGATGGTGAGAACAAAGAGTTTCATTTTCTCACTGAACGAAAATGCATTGTTATCTAATATCTATAAAATAAATACATTGTTAAAAATGTTGGTACCTATTTCTTTAAAGAATTATTTTCATTCTGAAATATATTTAAGAAACCGTCATGCAGATTTAAAGATTAAATTACAAATCCGTTTAATGGTGCTTAAAAACACGACTCAAACAGTATATAATATTATTGTTAATAAAAAACCATATTTATAAATTTGAGATTATAAATGAATTTAGTACCTACAGTAGTATCAAGAAATATTGAAATCGTGAAAAAATAACCATCTCGGAAAGCTCTATACTATTGAAAAATATGAATTATTTGATATTATAAAGTGACTTGTTATATTTTAAAATACGGCAATTTTATGTACTAATTCTGCTATGCAATGTACAATCTCGTTTAATCGATAATGCTCTTTATTAAAAAAATGTGGATTTAGTATAGTGATTTATTTTTTAATATAACGTCTTTCCACCAAGTATAAGCAGTTCACAAGATTGAAGAAGTGTTTTTTGATAAATTTCTATATGATAATTCAATTCAGGAAAAAACTTAGATTAGAAAGTGTATGATAACAAAGTATTTAGCTTTTTTTATACAACGCAAAAAATACTGCGACGGCTAGAAGTATATTAATTAAATAAAGTAATCAATTGGATTTAATATATCTAATTTTGTAATTGAATTCGCCGTACATAGATATTAAATTTATTGTAGACTGATTATGAATATTCAAACCAAACACTCACACGTTGGAATCTCGCGTTGAAATGTTAATTTTTAATCAAAAGATGGAGCAATTTCAGATGCAGGTAGAATATAACGGAGAGAATGCTCTTCCTTATCTATAGGAGGAGACTCAACCAACAACACCTGAAGACGCTAGCTCGTTCGTTGTTAGTATTTCGCACTGACGGTATGCCGTCGCATCATAAAAGCCTTTGTGAGGAAGACATCGTTTGGTATGCAAATCCGCCATAAGTTAGTTGAATTAAGCTCCGCCGACAGCGCCGTTGTTTTCCTATGTGTGAAATTTTAAACGAGTCAATTATTATTGAGATAGCGTGCTGCATGGTTTTAATCAAGGGTAGGATTGTGACGAAAGCTCTATAATGAAGAACGAAAAGCTTATTTTTGATACGCTGGTGATTTTGAGTCTTATTTGAAGTGGTTACGTTCGTAATTTGAAGTTATTTAGGATTTTACTACATTTAATGTAATTGATGGAAGATGCGGTCCGTTTGGCCAATACAAATGTAATATTTCAATAAACTAAGCGCGTGTACATATCTCGTAAAATTAATATTACTTCGATTTGCAAACGTTATTTGGTAGACCAATAAAAGGCATAACAAAAACACTTGAAATTCAAGGACATGGCCGTTGTTTATCGAAGCTACTGTTTTTCTTTCATATGTTAAAATAAACACTGAAAAAGGAAGCTGCGACTGTTTTTCGCAAATGTAAAATATAGGTACATATCATCACCTTTCTGGCAGAAGTTTGTAAGTGACAGATTGATAGTTCTCAGTAAACAACAAATGAACAATTTCAACTCTTAGGATAAAATTTAAGATTTCGACTGAAGGTGCTTGGTGGAACGTCAATATTAAATCTGAATCGTTCAAATTATGAGCATTCACATAAGTTTTGTCACTAACTATACGGCATCTTCAGGAGTTTAAGTGCACGGATGAACATGAACTGACGCTCAGTAAATGAATATATAGTGTTTATATAAGAAATAAATGTATCACTAAGTTTAAAGCCATTGCTGACGAAATGGATTAACCCATGGGAATTATTACAAATTTGAATGGTGAGTAATTTATATAAGAATAAATGTTAATTAGGATAAAGCCCCTAGCGTCGATATTTTATGTTATATAATATTAATAAAAGAACCATGACTAGTTCTACTTATCAATACATTTTTATGCCAGGTTAAAATTTTCACTGTATCTGATTTAATTTTTGTAAACAACGTAGGTTAAACATGTTACTCACACCATACAAGATAAGCAGGATGTTTATAGGATCGTTACTAAAATAGGAATTTTAAAAGGATAAAAAAATGAAAATTGACTTCGTTATATTGTCATGCAGAGTAGGCGAAAAGTTTTCAGCAACAAAACTGAAAGCATATCTGAATGAACAGAATACATAGGCATAGATAGGTAGGATCGAGCGAGCAGACTAACATTGAGGTGAATATTTTTGCCTCTTTTCACGCGAATAAATTGGAAATTTAATAAACAGTTTACGAGGTGAAAATTTTCTCAATGACTGTTTTTTTATTGTTTATGTAATTTTACATTATATAATTAATACATATAAAACGTTTAGTTTATTTATCCATAAAGTAAAGTGGCGCTACTTCACTGTGAATTAAAATAGGCTATTTAAGTCATGCGTAAATTTCTCTGAAGTTTTGTTTTTGGATTCGAAGATTTATGTAATATATTCGAAAAAAAACAATCTTTTCTACTAATTCTACGTTTATTTAATATGATCTGTAATCTTTTCGCTCATGACGAGTATTACTGATCATCAATCAGTTGATAATTCTCGTCATGAGCGAAACCGGCACTGATCATTTAAAATAAAAGTGAAAAATGTACAAATGAGTATTTTATTTTTTAAATGTAGTGCCTATATATACTGAGCCAAGTAAAATTATCAAAAGTGTTACGAACAATTGGTATTAGAAATACGAAAGGAATTTACGAATACAGATAGACCAGAATGAATAAGTTATTTTGATATAGCAAATATTATTGAGTACACTGTATTTTTTCACTCGATTCGGCTGCTACTTTCGTGGAAATCAAAGGTTAACGTCTTTCCAGTATCCTCAGGTGGAATTTTAAAACAAAACAGTACATTTCTACTATATAATGATTTACTTAATTTCCGATACATTTAATCAGCAGGTATTTTTAAGAAAACAAAAACACACAAGTTGAGTAACACGATAAAAAACAAATGCAATAGTCAAAAAAATCATTTTAATTTGATATAGTATTATACGTTAATGTCATCAATTACGTAACTTTTTAGACCATAGATCAGCTTGTGTTTTCCCAGCAGATATGATATAAAAAAGGAACAATTGCCGAGGAAATTCAAAATGCAGGTCGCAGGTGTTAACATACGCTAAAGTCGAGTAATTGAACACATGAAAAAGCGTAAAGTGCAACGAGAAAACTCGAGGAAAACTGCGGCGGTTCGAGCCATACTGTTATGCATTTAATTTCACGCTTAGGAAACATAACTCGGAAAATATTCTAGCGGAAAAACAAGGGGGCTCATAAAAACGAAGGTGTTTGTGTTGTTTTACGTTTGTGATTACATATTTTGAAACTAAAAACGAATACAACGAAATGACGAATGGGGTTAAAATATGAACTGTAAAAGAATAACTAATTTTGATCAAAAACATTAATTACTGTATAATAAAGACGTGTAGTTAGAAATTAACGTAAAAAAATATTCCCAGTATTTGATTGATGCGAAACGAAATAAGGGAAAATTCTGAATTCTGAAATAATAAAACTTTTTTGTTTTTTTTTGTTGAATGAAATTATTCATTATTAGCTTACAATCAAGAGGTTTAAGGTGTTATCGGTCAAAAATCAGTAAAAAGGCATTATATTTTCTAAAAATGTACTAATTTCCCACTGGCTTAATATGATAAAGACCAGTTTTACTTATGACCAGCATTATTAAAATCATGTTGAAAATTCTCGAATGATCGATTTTTTTTGAATGAAGAATATCTTTATTGTGTATCACTTTTAGGGTGTTCACTGTCAATACTTGGTGGAAAGGCATTATATTAGTAAAAACACAATATTCCTTTGTACTTCATTCCACTTTATTTAAATTCTGAATTTATTAATCTGAGATGACTTTTTAATTATATGTTAGACGTGTTAAACATTTTAATTTTGTGTTATTTTAAAATCACTTTTAATGTAATTGGTAATTTCTTTTCAATGCCAATTGTTGTTTATAACTGTACATTTTTGTATAAATAACATTGTTCAATTATATTTCTTATCAGTTGACGATGCTCGTAATGAGCGAAACCGGTCCTGACATATTAAATAAAGTGGAATGAAGTACAAAGGAATATTGTGTCTTTATTGTTTTCCTATTTTGAAAGTTTAATTTGATAACAAAATCTAGCAACCAAGGGCCACGATATATTTTAGTCAAACTTTTACCACTGTTTAAAGTTAAATATAACGTTACGACGAGTCGAATGAATTTATTTATGAATAATCTTTGTTGTTGTTTCTTTTAAATTAATAAAAGACGAGTCAAATAAAAGTAAGGTTTTCGTCGAAAGGACCAGTTTGCAATAATACTGCAGCAGAAAAAAGGCTGAAATTTCGTTCGATATCCATCACAACAATCGTCGGAAAAACTTTAAAGTAACATTTTCCACGGCCTACTCTTTCCGAAATGGATAAGTCGCTTAATCATTACGTTATATATCAGCGACTAAATAACGCCGTCAGTGCTGGCTATTGAATCAAAGGCGAGCTTTCCCGCCTACAAATACATTTAATTATTCAGATTTTGCAGCCTTTTGTGCCACTTCTATCGCGGCTCCGGAGCCTTCGACGCCGGTGCACCGGTTCACAAAGGGACTGGGGTAAATTAAATATAAGCTGCTTTGTTAATTCGGCGATTTCATTCGACTTGATTCATGTTTACTTATTTTTTTTTGCAGCAGAAGCTTAACGTCTGTATTGTTTATATTCATTCAAAGCGCAGCTTTTAAATGGTTACAAAATAAGGCTATACCAACATGTTCGTATAACAATAATTAAAAAAACAATTTTAAAAAAAGCTCCACATGTTTATATATTTAAATATCGCAGTAGGAATTGGTAGAAAAAATTGTGTCTTCGATAAAAGAAAAATCCTGTGACTTTTAATTTCATTATATTTAAATCAATAAACATTCTTTAAGACTAATTCCACATTTATTTGATATCACCAGGGAGGGCCTTCTTCACATTGATAAGCGAAGACGGTCTGGATAGTAATACATAAATGTGGAATTAGTACAAGAGTGTTGATTATTTGAAAAAATCATTATAAGTAAATGTCGTGCTATTTTTATCTTAGCAATAGGTTAAGTAAGAAAGTAACGACACCTATTATATGTGCGTTAATTATCCAAGAAGTAAATAAGCAAAATAATTCTATGATATCAGTGAGCCAAAAAAAAGATTTCCAAATTGGAAAATCTGCGAAAAAAAATAACAAAAATATTGGAAGAAAATGACACATTGAAATTATAACGATAAATTTACCAGAAAACTATCTCATTTATTTAAATAGAATTCCGAAAAATCTGTTGTATGTACATGTAATACAAGTTGGACAGCTGTTTCGGACAAGAATCCTTTTATCTCTTATCAAGATAATTGATAAGTCCTTTACAATAAACTACTAGACGGGCCCTTGAACCTTCTTCACATAAAGGATATAAGGCTTAAGACTAGGATCAGGGTGTACTGAAACTGAAGATACAACCTTATATAGGTATTTGTTAAGTTTTAGATACTTTATCTTTAAGGGATGAGTATTGCCAGTTTACGGTTGTCACTCAAGTTTTTAGGGTTGGTCGTGTGTTAGATAATGTGCCTAATAATAGTCAATTTGAAAAATCTGGAATACGATATTTATAATCAAAATTAGTAAAACAAAGCAGGCCACATCATTTCTATCAAGTCTGTATTCTTATAACAGTTAGGCGGAATGATAAATAATTTAACTATCACAATAAACCTTGCAAAGTGAAAGCTTGTTTAATATATTTTATCATAAATTTATCTTCATTCGCCGTTTCATAAAAAAAAGACAAAAAGCATTTCTCTGAAATACTTTGAATATCAATATTGAATACATATTAGCAAAGTAGCAAAATGGTGAAATTTTCTTTCTGATTTTTAAGCACAATCACGTGTTTGCATACTAAAAGGTTTTGAGAATTGTACATTTATATTTTGGGAAGAAAACATTATTGCAGTGTGTATTTACTAAGGTAACTACACTTTTACGATAATGTGAGACACGTAGAATATAATAATTCGAATATAACTCAATGTTTAATCTTTAATAAAAAGTAATACAATATTTAAATAATATCCTTGATGTTAAAGGAGATAGCTGATATAAAAATTGTCATAAATAACGTAAACATCTGTAATAAAAAATATTTTCCTATTACAAATAAAAGAAAATAATTTATTGCTGCCTCCAAAACGAAGTTTTAATGGTCAGCGACCATTTATTCAGCAACTTTTTCAATTACAATTATACATTACTATAGAAAAACTTTAACAAAGCAAACCTGTTGAAAATGTTATATTTTTAATGGCCTTATTTATTTCAAGCATTATTTCAATTCATTAAAATATATTTAGTGTTGATTCCTTGTGGAATTGAAAAGATACGAATGTAACATGTTTATTTAACACTCGAGAACCAAAACGTCGAAAATGGGATCGAGGAGCGATGAGGTACAAAGTGACCGTTGACAAATATGCGTAATATTTGCATTGTATTGATTGAGGTATCATTGTATATTACAGTAAATAACAGTAAGATATTATTAGTTTTTAGCAAATTGAAATAATAAGAATTTTGAAATGCGAATGTACCCTCATAGGAACCCGAAGGTTTGCTTTTGAGATTGAAAATGAATTGAGATAATTCGAATTAAATTATTGCCTCATTTTAATCTAGTTTAAATCGTCACAAACTTATTTTAATTTATAAACATGTAGTTTTAAAAATAGTTAGTTAAAAGGAGTATGTGTTCGCAACAAAACAAATATACATCAATGAAACAAAATTTAACCAAATATAATAGAATTCACAACAGTTACCAGTATAATGCCGATGTGATGTAGGTTTAAAAGGAGCCAAATAGGATAATATATCCAACGCAGAATTATTCGATAGGGGCATAAGTTTAGTCGGCTAAGGTCGTAGGGTCAGGGTATCAGGCTATCACAAAATCGTAATGTGTGACATTTTCCCTCGCTTTCCGTTCGGGACGACCTCAAGTCGGAAGCACTTTGGCTGAAAATTCACTTGGAATTCTCCTCAAAGCAGAAATAATATATGTAATATAACCGAAAATGAAGATTGATTATACGTTGAAAGTGTTATTTATATTTATACACGCTCCGTGATGTAAATATACAGGGTGTTATATTAGGTGTTGGTGTGATTTGTTTATTAAATTTAAAATACTTCAGGAAATCCATCGACGATAATGGATATCGTTATTTGAATCAATCATCTAACTTAGTCGTTGGTATTTCACTGTAATGGTTTATAGATAAAATACTAAGCAACCGTAATAATTATTATTTATAGGTAGTTTTACAATTTAGCATTAAACTTTCCGACAGTTACTAGAATTTT
The DNA here is from genome assembly GCA_031772345.1 of Himalopsyche anomala. Taxonomy (NCBI): domain Eukaryota; kingdom Metazoa; phylum Arthropoda; class Insecta; order Trichoptera; family Rhyacophilidae; genus Himalopsyche; species Himalopsyche anomala. The sequence continues at coordinate 1,588,514 of CM062837.1, read as the reverse complement.
GTGTTACGAAAATTTTAATCGAAAAATAATTATAACTAATGAATATCGGGAAACTCGTGAATCTGTCAAAAGTTTTGGTTAGCTAGGGGTTTAATTATCGGAATACCAGTATTATCCATCAATTATACCCTCAAAATGTTATTTAAAAAACAAATAAAAGCTCTTGCTGTAAGTGAATTTATAACTAATAACTATGTATAAAATACAGTAGCATTCTTTAAAAAATGTGTTTTTTTTACATAAAAAATTGCGTTTAGTTGTTTTTGTAAATATAAGATTTTTTTTTTTGTAATTATACCTCGAATAAAAACATATATTTACATTTGAAACAAGTACAATTCAAAATCAAAACAACATTAAATATTAAATTAAAATTAATAAAAACACAATATTCCTTTGTACTTTATTCCACTTTATTTTAAAAAAGTACAAAGAAATTTATTAATATAATGATTTCAACTATGTATTGAACACACTAAAAGTGATAAAATTATAATATTTATCACAATATAGAGAGTTTCGGGTTATTTTACTTGAGTGTCCCGGAAGCCGAGACGAACGAAAAAAAATCGTTTTTCCGGGAATTTATACTCGAGTTGTCTCGACATAGAATCAATACTAACAATCCATTTTAAATATATATTATAATTGTCAATCCATTTCAGGGCAAAGTTTTTAATCCTAATTTTCCTTTAAAAATACGTTCTTAGAAACCACTTACATATAAATTTTCATTGAATTATAAGGTGCGAAATAAGTGAAATGAAATTCATATTGTGTTATCTACCACTAGTGACGGTGGTCACGCGGTAAGAAATTTTGATAGGTGATATTTTCTCTGTATGGTACAACAGCATATGTTAGGTAAGCGAAGTGGATCGATCACGTCTGGTAAACAAACGGTATGTAAATAGAGCAAAGCCTTCGAGTCCAAGTTTCAAAAAAGGAGAAGAAGCAGGCGCGCAGAACTCGCGAGGCGGTCGCATACAACATTTCAATTAGAGTTAATTGAAATATTCATTTAAGGCGGGCATACAATTGTATGAAGTGAAACAATTACGATTGTTCGCCGTAAGATGAACACGGAGGCCACTCACCTTGGCTCGGAGGCAGGCCGAGTTCCGTTTCTATAGGCAGTTAAATAAAAGAACCTTTTAGCCACTGAATAAAATGATAATGCCATTTTATAATTAACGTCACGGCAAAGCTCCGCGGAGCTTTTGCCTCCTGGCAGCGGAACATATTTGAATACTTGGATATTGCGGTAAGTATATTAGCCACATGGCCGACCCTTCACAATGATTTAGTCTTGGCTACATATCTTTTGATCCGAATCAAGAGCGATTTTAAAGAAAACGGCAATATTAAAAAAGGGATAATTATTAAACAGAAATTTTAATATAAAATATGGAACACGTGGTATGCAAATTTAGTATTTAAATTATCAAAAATAGCTCTTAGTCGTTTATAGAAGTATTATAGAAGGAGTCGCTTAAAGAATTTCAGTTAATATTATACAAACCTCGTAAAAATAGTATCCATATATATTATGAAAGTTTTTTTTTATCTATTTCCGCTCCCAATGTGGAACATATAGCCTCCTAATGGAAGTATCTCAACAGAAGTTTTTTTTTCTTCTACCAGAAATGTTTGTTACTCAGTCGCTCAACCTCACATTTTTTTCAAAGTGAGTAGTAGGGAAAAAAGGATAAGGCTAGAACAGGACTAGTGGTTAACTAATCGCTATTGCTACACCCGGTTATTAAAGGATCAGAAGGATTAGAGGAGAGGAAATAATGTGAATTGACATCACGAACACCCAGGCTTCGATCACAACTTTGTATTGAATAATTCTCAAATTCACTGTGATCTTACCGGGAATCGAACCCAAAAATGCGTGATCGGTAGAGCAAGCTCTTACCAACTGGACCACAGCAGGCGAATTATGGAAAGTATTCTCTCGCATGAATCATCGAGTGAATATAAAAGAAAAACTATTAAGCAATAAGGTGTATTCTAAAAAGTGTGCTAAGATGCATTCATTATCTTGCGAATGTTAGAATTAAAATACGGCAAGAGTAGCAAAGGATTATGGTAAATTAATAATTAAAACCTAATATTAAACTTTGCAGAAGGAAATTTTCCTAAGGTATAAACTGATCGCTTTAAAGGTAGATCCAATCTGGATTTTCTAATTAACAATCTTAATAAAGGCGTGCATGAACTTAATTAAAAGTAAACGCATGAAAACGTTAAATTTAATCGCTGAGATAGAAAATTTCAATCAACAGGTTTTCTCACGAAAGAATTTTCACGACATATAAATATTTTAAAAATATTATTTAGTTAGTAAATACAATCTCTATTATCATAGTGAGACTAGAACAGAGTCCACAAAGTGCACTCTCAGTGTCCTAATTAATAAAGTTACTTTGTTGGGTGTAGAATAAGACTTTATTGTTTCCCTCGGAGAAAGAATAAATTTTGAATTACTAAACGATTTTGTCAGATCAAGGAAACACCATGTATTAGTTATCACAAAAAAACAATACATTTTAAGTTTGCATCAAGAATTGCCCGTAAATTTTTTTTAAGACTTGCCCAGTGGTCAAGAATAAAATATGGATTACGAGCGTGCAATCCCTAATATATGTATAATGTAAGCATACATTCAATAGTTGGTGCACATTTATTGACATATTATAAACTTAAAGATTTTTTATAATATTTTAACCTTTAAAATATATAATTATTATTTTTAATGACTACACTTAAATTACAGTAAACGTTTACTTGGTGAATGGCTAATATCATTAATAACGGTGTGAATAAGACGAGAAAAGGATATTCCGTTGTTATAAAATGACATATGTGAGCTGGGTTAAGATATTGGAAGAAGCTTGAAGCTGGCTTAGTTTCCTATGTGATAAAACGATAATATTATTAGACAGTTCTGCCAAGATATAATATATATTTTTAATATCTTTTTGAACTGAATATATGCAGTCTCCGTAATCTAGGAAAGAAAAGACGATGATAAATATAATACGTGCAACTGAAATAATTCAGGAGAAATCATCCGCTTTTTCATTTGTGCCGACGAAGGGCTCTTGTGTCGATTGATACGTAACAATGGCGATAGAACAATAATTGAGATGTCAAATTGGTGACTATATTGTAAAGTGGAAACTTGAAGTACTGTTATATTTAAGTGAGCGAAAATGTCCAAAGTGAATGACAAAAGACTTTCCACTAGAAACGCATTTAGCAAATTGAGTGCCACCTCCACCCAGCCTTACAAAAGCACCGGGAAAAGTGCGAGACCGTTATTGAGAGTCTAAAAAGGTTTAGAGTTTTTTATGGTGACCCTTGGGTGTCGAAAAATGCTGCTGTTACAATATGCGTAAGAAAGTTATAAAGATCAGCTAACTATTATAGAACCTTTAGTATATAAAATAACTCGTGAAAAATTGCGTGAAAACACACTTTCACGCATTGATTTTTCATGAAATTGTACACTAAAAACATGGAAATAGTCGCAAATCGTTCACGAAAAAATGGCAAATTTTAGCTCAATAAAAAACGGTAACTTCTTAGTTTGGTTATTTATTAAATTGGAGCGAGTAACCCACATTGAAAGTTTTACATTTTAAATTAAAGTATAGCATTAAATTTCTAGCGCCCCATTACTGTGTTTTATTTTTTAAAGGTTTAAGCAAACTTCAAAGTTTTTGGGTAATATATTGTGAATTCTGTAAATTATCGCTTTGTTTCGAAGCGAGTTGAAATTGAAACAATTTAGTTTGTACCAAATTCGCGCTTGGCAAAGCAAAGGTCAAACAGGACGTATATTCACAAGGGTAACATGAGCGACCAAGAGATGGCGCTGATAATAATTTTGAGTATTATACTATGTTATGTTTATTTGTGTTTCTCTCATTCCACATCTATGGTCACAATCTGTGGCAAAACAATGGAAGAAAGAAGATTACTTGAAGTTTAAGTTTTGTAAATTTTAAATAGACTTACAATTACTTTAAAATATTTTCATAAAATCATTTGTAATGTGTTAAAAAAAATAATTTATTTTTAGTAGAACACTATCAATTTTATTATACGTCCATTTACTTTGGTAGAGATAGCAAGAATAATATTAATTTTAAAAATATGTATACCAATATACGATTATTTTTTGTTTTCACTTTTTAAATGGCGTTGATTTACCAAACCAAAAAATCAAAATTAGCTTAAAAATATTATATTATCATAAAAGAGTTCCATAAAGCAAACGTATAGAATATTTTCGATGGTTTCGACGGTAATGTTCGTTCGTATGTCTTGCCGCGGCCGCCATTTTGTTTTTCTTCTTCTTCATGCATTTTTAGAAATCAGTCTCAAACATAGCTTGATAACATACAAAATTTCATTCCAAAGTAATGTAAAACTAAAAATACTTTTAAAATGTACATTGTTTTTAAAATTAAATTCAAGTTTAATTTTTTAACCATTTTGGAATGAGCTATGTTTGCAATTAATACCCTCAATTTAAACATAAGAATTATAATCAATTTTTAGTTAATTCGATCGATAACGTTTCGATGTTCAGTCTGATGATGCTTTTCAATGGGGCGAAACACGAGCCACATTTTGTAGCACTACAAGTGGAATGATAAAATTATCAAATTTTATTTTATATAAAACGTATACCGTTAACGTGATAATATCTAGGAAAACAGTGGTTTTCTCTTGCTAACCACTCTTAAACAACGTAAGGGAAGCCTATCGCAGTATCAGGGTATCATATTATTTGATGAGGTGGGAAATATTATTACATTATTCTCCGGACTGGCTGTCGTACAGCGATAACTGGACTGGCTGGACAATATTGAGATCGTATCGACATATTTTATTGTAGGGATAGAACACTCTCGGGTACTTTCTGAGCCCCTGATTCCCCATAACATTTCGTGGATGTAATTTCAGAAACAAATATTATACAAAATGTGAATGAATAAATTGGTACTTACACAAATTTCTTTTTCTTGGCACATCGAACCCCAAACTTGGAAGTTGGATTGCAGCAACTCGCAGTTTTCCCAACACTGAAACAAATAATTGAAAAAAGACATCAATACAATGAAAACACAACTATTGGATACATGAGATAATAGGTTCATAATAGTTCAAGCAGATCACTAGATTTTTTTACGAAAGTAAGGAACCGCATAATAATTTGGTCATCTGATAAATTTAACAAAAATATTAACATCTCTATCTAATATAATTTAAGATTTCGACTGAAGGTGCTTGGTGGAATTTCAATATTAAATTTGAATCGTTCAAATTATGTACACTCCCACAGATTTTGTCACTAACGACCCGGGTTTCGCCTTCTGTGGGAGTGTACATAATTTGAACGATTCAAATTTAATCTAAATTTAACTTTTCACCTTTTCTTCACTAAAAAGTCTTTTTTTTTCAGATCGCCACAGCCAAATAGTAATTCTTCAGTGCTTCTGTTATCTGTTATAATGTGTAAACAATTTTTATTATTTTATTTCGCTAATAATAAAAATATTCAACGCTGATGTATCTATCATAAATATTATCTTACGAGATCAGCGAGATGACAATATAATAATTATAACGACACCTCCTACGTAAAATATTGTAATATATAATAATTTGGAGCAAAAAGTTTAAAAAGCTCGACCTACACAAAGTTTCTGTCTCTTCAAACCATGCTCATGTGATGTGTATATTTTAATGTTTCAAACTTTATTTTTATTTTTTAACCATGTCCCCTCCCAATATGCAAAAATATGGCCTTCTAATGGAGATACCTCAAAAAAAAAAAATTCTACGACAACTGTTTGTTACTCAGTCGCTCAACCTCCCTTTTTTCAAAGTGAGTAATAGAGAAGAAAGGATAACGCTAGAACAGGGTTAGTGGTTGACTAATCGCTATCGCTACACCCAGCTATTAAATGATCATAAGGATGGAATGACAGGAAATAATGTGAATTGACATCACAAACACTCAGTCTTCGATCACAACTTTGAATTGAATAATTCTCAAATTCACTCTGATCTGACCTGGAATCGAGCCCAGACCTGCGTGATCGGTAGAGCAAGCTCTAACCAACTGGGCCACGGCAGAAGACGAATTGTTTGTGATGTCAGTTACAAACTTAATCAAGAAAACTACTTTTTGTAAATTTGTGTAAACGAAAATTTCTTTTGTACTTATTTCGACTTTTATTTATCAAGATCAGGACGGATTTGTCTCATGGCGATAATGCTCGCCATGAGCGAAACCGGTCCTTATCTTGGTTAGTAAAAGTGGAAATAAGTACAAAAGATTATTGTGTTTTTCTTAATATAATGCCTTTCCACCACGTGTTAAAAGTGGACATCCTTAAAGATACAAACTTGACTTAGGAGGTGTTAGCTAAAATAGATCCAGTTCTTTTAAAAGCTTTCATAACGATTTTAGAATGAAGGACTTTCATTCGTTTAAAATAATACGTCATTACGATTAATATCGTCTGAATTTCAATAATTAATAGCCAGGCGCTCTTATCACAAAACATTTCTGCACTAATGAATAATTATTATCAAGTTGATTGAGTACCGGGAAATTTTCAAGTGGGACTCAAAATAATATTTTACCTTCGCTAGTCATATAGCTCGCGGACACGAATCGAGAAAGAAGAAACGATTTGATAATACGTGTCTAGGTCCGCGGAACGGGTTTGTTGGCGATTTTGATTCATATTGCCCGGAGGAGGCGCAATGATTTATCGAATATAATTCCACCTTTAAGATCATTTGTGAAATAAAAATTGATAGTTTGGCAACGAGCTTAATCATTATACTAATTGAATACCATTTTGAATATTTTGTTGTTTCGGATATCGGTGTTATTATTGCTTATTATAGGTATAAATATGATTAATGGAACCGAAAAACAAACACTCGAACACTTCTACGAATTATTATTAATATATTTTGAATATTTTAAATAGGCTTAAGATGTTGTAGCGATCGATTATAAGATGACTGCATACATGGTAAACAAAACAACAGTGAAGAGATTGGGATACAATGAAATTATAATGAGTATGATAGAGTCATTTGTGAAACATTCATACATACTATGAAGTGTTCGTATTAAGTTTTATATAATATATCGTCACTGTTCTGGCAGAAGTTAGTAAGTAACAGATTGATAGTTCTGAGTAAACAGTAAATATTAAAAAACAGCTTTAAGGATAAGGTTTCTAGCATAGAGATTTTATATTACAGTGGAACACCCAATTACACTACCCCGCATTACGCGCTGGCTTGAAATATTCGCCGCAAATCCCCCAATTGCACTGTCGCATTCCATTGTCGTTGCTATGAAACGGTCGTCTGTGCGGCGCATTCTGTATAAGCATTTTTTTTTTAAATAATCTTAAGCAACAAATAAGGCATGAGAACGCTTCCATTAAGATGAGAAGATTTGTTTTTAATATAAAATTTAAAATTTAAAATAACTTTGATTATTCCACGTATTGTGTAACTAATTGTGACACGTGTTTCGCCTTTTTCAGAGGCATCTTCAGACTTACTATCGCAAAATTTGCTTAAGTAATGAAGCAAGATTGATTCTAAAATTTTAAATTATGAAATTACAAAATGGAGTTTGGGTTTTTTTCCCTTTTAAGGTAAGCAAAGAGAAGCAAAAAGAATTATTTTTTTATAATTCGGATGGTATCTTACATTGAATGTAGCATATATGAGAGCATGACCACCGAGCTGGTTAATCAGGAATTTTCAATACTTAATTGACTTCAACTATCAGGCTTGCAGAAACTCTAGAAGTATCCGAGTAATAAATAAATAGTCGCGCTCGCCTGGCCGAGGCGAGACATAATAGCGTACGTCTCGCGGCTTATCAAATTTGCGCGCGAAACGAGATCATAAATGACCACTTTGCCCTGCGCACTTCTCAATCCCATTTTCTTTTTCTTAGGCTTTCGCACCTGTTTGTGTTCGACAGGAAATAACCGTTGTAAATATGTATACGTCGTTACGGTGATTGAAATAACAGCAAAAAATGATGCGAATGAACTGTACTTGATGTGTTTACGAGGGCAATAAAAAAAAAAAAAAGGAAACCGTCGTATAACCTAGATATATTAATATTATCATTAACGATACATCAATCGTTAAAGTATGCTATTAGATTACTACTGATAGTGTATGAAAATTTCGCTCTTAACATTTTGAATACACTAAACATTTTTTTACGTAATATCGATCATTCTAAATTATATCTAATATATAAAAACGAATGTTTGTTTGTTCGTACTTTATGGGCTGCCACACCGCTCATCCGATTGCGATAAAACTTTGACAAACTTTTTGCTTGCACTTGCGCAAAGTAATAGGCATAGTAAAATTAACTTACAGTAGATCTTATATGTAAAAATCAATGTTTGTATGTCTGCCATACAGTTAATTTTGACAACGTATGCTTGCACTTGCGCGAAGTTTATAGTACAATTAACTTACAGTAGGTGGCGCGTGTGTCGTACCATATACAATTGGCAGCAAACGTCAAACAGACAGAAAAAGAAAACATGCACTTCAAAAAACACATTATGTTAATTAAATACCAGTTTAGAAGTCTCCGTGCACTTTAAGGTTGTTTACAATTCATAATTTGTATATGGCCCAAAATCATCAAAACGCGTTTTTTGCGCCTCCTGTAAAATTTTATATGTGTGGGTTACTTCCTTTTTCCTTTCCACAGTCGATATATAAAGTTCACTTGTATCCGGAGAGAAGGCGGCGCCAGCGGGTATAGAGGGCAGGCCGTGTTACCTCGCGAACATAATTACCGGAAAACGAACAAGTACGTAAGTGCAAGTGATTCTGATTGAATTACGCAGGACCGGAGGCTCTGTTAACTATTTCTGATTTATCACAAGCGCGAACGGAAAATAAAACAGAAGGAAACTGTTTGCAGGATGAATTTGCTGAGAGGATTACCAATAAGGAATTCTTGGTTCTTGCACAAATGAACACCGTTAGAGGAAATTATCTCCACATCGAACACGTAGCAGGAATTTCCTCTCAATATACTACAAGCGTAAGCGATGCTCTTTATGAATTGCATATATATCTATTTAACAATGGTTAATTTAATACGGAATACACAACAGAATTTAAAATATATGCACGTTCAAATTATCGAAGCATTTCAACACTTGATAATGCTCGCCATGAGCGAAACATGTCCTGATCTTGGTAAATAATAGTGGAAATAAGTACAAAGAAATATTGTGTTTTTATTTATATCTACCAAGTAAGTATTGATAATGAACAACCCTAAAAGATATGTTATTAATTAATTATGTAAATGGTATAAAAATGAGTGTTCGATTATAGAAAATGAATTATAATATCGATAGAACATCGGCAACATAAATTGATATCAGATAAAAATACGCTTAAGTGGAAACGTTGCAGATAATGGCAATGTTGTCTTATAGTAGTACGCATATACACACCTGCTAGAGGTCTGCAAGGGCCGAAATTTTACAAAAATACCCGGCCCGAGCCCGAAAGACTCAGGCCAGACCCGAGTCTAATACCTCACTTGTTACCCAAGCCCGACTCGAAGCCCGGATTTATACTCCACAGCCCGAAAAAAACCCGTTTTTTTTTTTAATTTACAACAATTTACGATTCTCTATGGAACTGGTAATAGTTAAAATCATCATGGCTAACATATGATACGATTATGGTCTGAAATATTTTTCTGAGGAATTAATTCCTTTCCCGGGCCCGATCCGAGCCCAAATCTCAATTCCGCTTACCCACCCGAACCCGTCCCGCGGGCCAGGCCCGGCCCCTTGCAGACCTCTAACACCTGCAAATAAAACCAACCATCGTCCTTGTCGCCGACTGAGTTAGTGGTAAAATACTTGCAGCGTAAATAAATAATAAACGCAGCAGAACGAAATTAATAACAAATGTGCGGGAATAAAATACAAGCTTGGTTGATAAAATATAATTGCATAGTCGCATAGATAAACGTGTATAATTGCCGAGGCTGGATCGACACAACGGCTTTTCCCTATTTAATCGTACTCAGAGCTTTAATCGATAAAGCAAACATAGGAATACTAGAGGCCGCTGCGTTTATCATCGTAAGAATTTATTTATTTACCAAGTCACACCTAGAAATCTACACAGCTCGACTATACATATTAACAATGAAACAGTACTTGCTTAAAGGAGGAGTAATTGTATATTTTGTGAGCCGGTCGTAGTTTTAATAACAGGGAGAATGCATAGTCAGCAATAGTATTGTCGATACAGTGAAACTCTGGTTCTACGTTTTTCAAGGGACCGTAATAAAACAACGAATAATGCCAGAGACCGATAATCCGGGATATCTTCAATAAATATCAAAAAATATTGAATTTTCATCTAATTTATTTATTTTTTTACTTGTTTTATTAAAAGATATAAACATTTGTTCTTAAATTTCTTATTACATACTATGCCTATTTGTAGTTTGGCACTTAAATTTTGACAGACACCATCAAACTCGCGTATTTTTCTGAGTAAACTATGTACTTAAAAGGTGTTAAACATTTTAATTTCGTGTAATTAAAGAGTAACTTATACTGTAATTTGTAAATTCTTTTCATTGTTAATTGTTGTTTACACCTTTTATTTCAATTTAATTTTGTATAAATAGCACTGTTTATATATTTTTCTTATCAGTTGACAATGCTCGCAATGAGCGAAACCAGTCCTGATCTATTAAATAAAGTGGAATAAAGTACAAAGGAATATTGTCTTTGTATTAATATAATGCCTTTCCACCAAGTATTGATATTGAACACCGTAAAAGTGATAAAAAAACGAAGATAGCGAGAACAGTAGATCGAGGTTGAACTGGAAAAAAATACGGAGCGAGATGCTAGGCAAGACTATGAAAAATATTTAACGAAAACGGTCAATCGGAACAATGTTTGTGGCAGGACCAAAATATTCAAACAATAGATCGAGGGAATCGGTGAATGTGGGATTTTTTTACATTGCCCATTCTTATGGGTGTTTGGCCGGGACTATGAAAAATAAACGATCCATGCGGGAGAACGAACAATGAGAGAACGGTGTATCGGGGTTCCACTGTATTTAATTCAGCTTTGTTTAGTCAAAATTTAATCAAGATTGTCAGTGTAGAGCAATTATTTCTACAGTATTAAGACAAATGTATATAATAATAATTATAATCTGATTTATTGCATTTCATAAAGCAAAAGGTACACTGAAAATGACCTTGTATAGAATATAACAAATTCAAATGATTGATTTTATAATATACTATTATATTACACACCTGGTGCAACAATGTAATAAGTGCAAATTATTATTTTTTTCATTATAAGTAAATATTTAAAAAAGGTGACGATAAACCTTGCTTGGACATGTGCTGCGATTGACTAAACATAGTCTGAGTCCTGCCTGTCCCGGATGGATCCTGACGACGAGAGAGGCCACTGATGATCAACCATAGCAGGTGTCGGCAAACTTTCAAATGAGAAGAGCCAAGTTGTTATAGAAACAGGATAGCAAGAGTATCAAAATGCCATTAATATAAACATTGACTTTTAGGGTAAAAAAATGTGACATGATCAAGAGTTGATGCCTGGAGAGACGACTATATAATTTCTTATTAAATTTCAAGAACTACACTCTGTAATCGCTTTTATTAACAGATATTTAAGGCCGAACTGTTACTAAGGTTGCTTTCACGGATCTTTTTGAGCTTTGCTTAACTTATTTTTTGATAAAACTGTTCGTCCAGACACTGATATCAATTTGAGTTGGGTATACACAATTAAGGTATCAATAAATATTGCGTTATCAAGCACATAAACCACATTTCAAAAAGCACAAAGAAATATGGAATGCTGTCAAGTCTGATGTAGAATCATCTTAAATTATTGTATGCGTGCAAAATACCAGGGCACCATAATACAGCGGGAGGTAAAAAATAATAGACGGTTCGTGAGATGCAATTTGTTCGGCGTTCCTCATCCCGAGATCTTTATGAAAGCCTGGCATTAAGCAAAGCGGGTAGTAGGGAAAGTAGGAGGTCTGAGGAGGTAATACCATAGTGGGGTGAGTTATTTGTTTGTGTTTGCATGAGTTTATATGCGCAAGTTGCTATACTTCAAGATGTGGGATGGAGTTAATGTGTACCTAAGTGAAAGAAATTCAAAGATTATATATGCCTATTAAACTAGCATAAATATGGTCTAAAGTCTAGACAAAATCTTTTTGTATGTAATATCAAGTATATCTGAGAAGTTTTTTAAAATGTTAGAATGCACTTTAAAGTAAATTTGTTCCTATAATAGTCACATTTATAAATAAAAACAAGCAAATGAAAAAAATCAGCTTTTAGGATAAAGTCGATATTTAATGTTAAGTTTGTATAATAATAAAATCAAAATATAGATGTATTTATTAACGCCAAAATATGACACAAATAAGAGTTTTAAATTAATAGACGGACATTAATATTAGCTTGCATTTAAATCAGCATTAATAATAATCTAATACATAAAAATGAATGTTTGTTTATTCGTACAATATGCGTCGCCACACCGCTAATCCGATTGCAATAAAACTTTGACAAACTTTTTGCTTGCACTTTCGGGAAGGTTTTAGGCATAGTAAAATTAACTTACAGTAGGTCTTATATATAAAAATAAATGTTTGTATGTCTGCCATACATTTGACAACGTATGCTTGCACTTGCGCGAAGATTATATTACAATCAATTTACAGTAGGTGGTGCGTGTGTCGTACTATAGACAATCGACAGCAAACGTCAAACAGGCAGAAAAAGAAAACATGCACTTCAATAAACACATACACTTTCTTTCTTTGAGTGGCATTACAACGCTTGCCTATCTATAAAAATAAAATGCTTTTGGCAATCTGGTGTACAAAGTGCCATCGACTGAGTTATTCCGGACAAATAATTGATATCAAATAATGGCTTTGTATAGTAATTACTTAACTAACTTTTGTTAGTTACCAACTTCTGCCAGAAAAAATGACGTAATATTGAAAGTCTCGAAGTTAAGGCACAGCTCGCTTATACATATACATATTATACTGACACCTATCAGTGGGAATATTCAATTATAAAAACGACATAAGCTTAAATAATTTAAAATTAAAACTTAAATTTTATTTTGCTTCGATTGCACCTCGATGAGATATTTTTAATAAAATGAGACTCAATTTCAGCAATCGATTTTTTTTAGGGTGACATAAATAAGAATCTGTTACAAATATCAACTGTCACTTAAGACGCTAATCACCGTGGCGGAAAATATCTCTTTTCAATCTTACATGATTAATAAATAGACATTTCTTCCGAATTTATGTCTCGACAAAGGCATGCGGCGCTTCGTTCGTTTGTATCAAGATCTAAAAAAATATTAATCACATTGATGGATCGAATAAATTGAATTAAATATATAAGATACATATTATGACGTGCGACGTATTGTATTCCATGTCATATAAATTTGTCGTATGCGCATTAATTTAATATTCAAGATAGTTATTTTAGATAATCGATAAATAATAAAAACAGTAGCGCAGAGTAAAACGAATGGCGTGCAATATAATTCAAATCTACATATAAAGTAAAAACCCCATTTACACTAAAGTCGGGACAGTGTAATTGGGGTGTGAATCTCATACAAAATTAGGGATTTGGTTTTTTCCGCAAAAAATGCAAAATTAATATTTCCATTAGTTTTGCAAAAAAAAAAAAAATATTGACGAAATATTTAGTTACCAAGTGATAAAATGCAAAGCGCGCCAAAATCCCACACACAGTCGCCCGTTATACGTGTATAGCCTGGCACGTGTTGAATACACAGACGCTAGCCGACATTTGACTGTATGCGCGGCACAGACGATCGTCTCGTAGTAACGATAATGGAATGCGACCGTGCAATAGGGGAATTTGCGGCGAATATTTCAAGCCATCGTGTAATTCGGGGAAGTGTAATTAGGAGTCCCACTGTATATTAATAGCGTTTGTATTCACTTCGTATGGATGATTATCCGGCCGCCATTTTTTTTTCTTCTTCTTCTTCTTCTTTCCCGAAAGAGATTTCTACTCACTTTTTTACATTTTTCACCAGCATCTATCTATCTATGAGTGTATATTTGAAGCCATGCCATGATATGGTTCTTAAAAATTGTCCGCCATTTTGTTTTCTGTTCGACCTTTAATTATAATACGTGAAACTGAAAAGAGTACATCTTATGAAAAATTCTGTATTGTCAGAGTCTATTATCGAAGCTGCCAAAGAGACGAAGTCGCGTGGTTAGCCAGGCGTATGTTGAGTCGCAGATGACGTAGCACAGAATTGGCAGATGCAGGCAGGCGAAGTAGACATATGCGACGTACATATCTGTAATTGCTGCTTCACGCAAGTGACACAGACGCACGTTTGTGTCAACGTGCCTGCGTATGCTGCGTCGCCTGCGTCTCAGCTCAGACTTACCAGTGAACGCAGAAGAGATATTCGGCGTAGAGAAGTGTTGGAAACTGTCATACATAGCTTACGTCAGGCTGTGAAGCCAATAATATCGTATGGCACAATATAAATGAATAATAATAAAATACGAACATTCAATAGGTACCAATAAATATCGATTTATCAATATGTACAAAATACAATTCATAAAATAATACATCATTGTTATAGAAAAATGTCTTCAGTAAATAGCTACACGGAACAAGCTTTGCAGCTGTGTGATTAGTCTTGAGAAGATAAACTATTTCAAAATAGATCGAGCCAGAATGTCACATAGGCGGCATTTGTAGGCTATTGACCGAGGCTTAAATGCATTAAAATATTCCCCGATCTGAACGAGTTTTTCCGTGTGTCCAAACTTGACGAGCACCGATGGGTACGGTGGTTTCCTTAGAAGGTGGAACGTTTGCGCTATCTCTGATTCGGATCTGTCAACCGAGACCGGGTTATTTGTTATTATTTGGATATTATTAATGCAACAGCGGAGATAAATAATAAATTTGAACGACATAAGTTGTCCCGCGGAGGTGGTTCTCAAAGTAACAAATAATAAACAGTCAAGCAAAGACTTTCAGGATTTTTTTTCTCAGAGTGATTAAAATCATTCGTAAGAATATATCTGATAACCGAATCTAAGCTCACTACAATAAAGATACACCGTTTAGTAAATTATTTATTTATTAAGGATCAATAAAGTAATTGTTCGGCAGATATTTAAATCCAGTCGAATTTAATTACATTTGTAGTTTATTAATTGTATATATTAGAAAAAACACAATATTCCTTTGTACTTCATTCCACATTATTTAATATGTCAGGACCGGTTTCGCTCATTACGAGCATCGGCAACTGATAAGAAATATAATTTAACAATGCTATTTATACAAAAATGAACAGTTATAATTGTATATATGCCGCCTGTGTGGACGAGTGGTCAACGTCGTTGGCTACCGCTACGGAGTGACCTCCGTAGCGGTAGCCGGGTTCGAATCCGTTTTATAAATTGATTTTTCAATCGATTTATGAATTTCTGTTTAAAGGCATGGATGTATGTGATGTCTTGAATTTCCCCTCTCCCACCCATCCTATCCTTTAAACGGGGCGTATCGAGAGCGATTAGCTAACCACTAGTCCTGTCCTAGCCCTTTCCTTCTATTCATACTCGCTTTGTAAAAAGGGAGGTTGAACAACTGAGTAACAAGCAGTTCTCGTAGAAACACTTATGTTGAGATAAGCTCCATTAGGAGTCCATATGCTCCATATTGGGAGCGGGCATGGTTAAAAAAAAATTGTATATATTCCCACCTCAGTTTTAAAAAATTATTGACCACAAAAGAGTATATACAATTGACTGTCAAACAACGTCACAAACTAAATCATTCAGTGTTATTTGTTAAACACGTAAATAGTTAAAAGTAAAATTAAAATATTTAATCAATTGTTCGGGAGAATAAAATATTCGTCAGATTGTCGCAATATCTTTCCGTTCATCCTTTTTACAAAATGAAATACTCAGCGGACCAAAAATATGTAAAATAATGTATAATCTTATTCTAATACACCCGACAACGATTTAAAAGCGCCGTCAACTTAGTAAAGGTCGAAACTCTAAAAAATAATACAGATGGATGGACTAAAATGTCGCCTGCTTACGATTGTTATTTAAAGTATGGCATCAAAAAATGTACTCTACTTTGTTTATATTGTTATTTAATTATAATAATACAAAAATTCTTAATTGTAAATGTATAATTACAAAAATTAAATATTTCAAGAAGCATGTATTTTGCTTCGAGATATCAATGTCAATTAAATACTTGCAGATAAAGTCGTGCTTATACAGTTTTAATATGTACTGTTAATTCTGAATAATTAGTATTAAGGCAACATACACGGTAGGAGATCGATTTAAAAGTTAGTCAGAAATACTGCATGACTGACAGGTAATAATATAGCATGTGACATCCAAGTGAATTGACAAAATTCGTGACATCGTGGCGGAACCAGATTGCTAGATTGTGTGGGATTCTTTTATCTATAAGTACGGTTGAAATTATAATTTATTAGTTCGTATTAAATACATACTTAAATATGGCGGACAATAGAACATGATTTGCTGTTGGTCCTTGGTTTTCTTCTAAAACAAACTAGACTTTATAAACAACAACACAAGTTAGCAACAGAAAGTGATCAGGAGAGCAATGAAGGTACAGAAAACAACTTTGATCAAACAAATTTATCAAACACTTTTCAGTACGTGTGTTTAGTACGGACGCATGATTATTCATAGCAAACAGTGTTGGAGAAGCAATCTCAAACAATTTGGTTCACGCATGGTTTTGACCGGTCCTAATTAAATCATTAATCTCAAATGATAAATGGTTGTTGGGAGGCATTTGAACAACGACTTTATAATATTATAGTTGATTCTAGGAAGATAAAAGAGTTTTTTCATCCGTACACAGTGGTCAAAAAATAATGCTTATTCATTCGACCGATTTCATCATAATATAGATAGAATATTTTAAAAGCAAACGCTGCTAACTGGAAAAAAGTGTTAGAAAATGTGTCAGGTGTTTTGCCATTTTGAAGAGCATCATCAGACATAATATCGCATGGTTTACGAATGAGGATGGTTTTAAAAGAAGCGAAACACGAGTCATATTTTGTAACACAAAAAGTGAAAATTTGACATTCAAATCCGTACACCTTGCGATGTTCTGTCTAATGATGTTTCTAAAGAGGCGAAACACGTTTTACATTTTGTAACAAGTAGAATAACAAAGGTATCAAATTTAATTTTGTATATAAAATAATTTGGCGTCGTAAACATCAAAAATATTATAAACGTACCATATTATATTATTTATTTCACAAAATTTTGCACCGTGCTTGATAATTTTAGTGTGGAATAAATATAGTACAATATGAAGTGTGTAATCATTTAGTACCCAAATGATGAAATTATGTATATTAATATAATATGTACAATATGTACTCTAGTTGATAGCGCGTGTCTTGAATGAGAATTATGGTGGTAAAATAAAGACAATGGATTGGTATATTTGACGCCGAATAACATTTTTTGTTCAATTAGTAAATTATTATAATATATTTAATACATACTGTGAACTTAGAATTAAAGTGCCTAGTAAAATGTGATTACTAGAAATTGATAACACTTAACAATTAAGCGTCGTAGATTTAGCTACGCACTGTTCATTCGATTGCTGTTACTGTCAAGGATGCTAGACAAATGACATTTAAAAAATATTTTGCATGAGCGATGGAGAATTTTAAATAAAAAAATAACACTAAAACTTTAATTTGTGATCGATTGACAGATAATGCTGATTGATATAATTGTGAACCGATGCATGTCCTACATTTAATTAAAGCCAGTCCTAGAGGATTGATATTATGCACGCATGAGTTCGAGCGTTTGATTTATACGACAGACGGAATTCGGTTTAAATTAAATGTAAATTATTGAGAAATAGTTCAATACGATTCAGTGAAACTTTGTTAGAAAACTTTTCGAGAATTCTTAGGGTGGAGACCAATATTCTTAGAATTTCATAGACATTATAAAGCACATAGCTACACTAGGGAGGTCATGATACAAAATTAAGTCTTACACGTCACAATACAGTGCTTGAGTATAATAAATAAAAAATGGTTACATTGCATTATTCAGTAGTGAAAGCAAAAAAGATTACATTGCGTAGTTCTTGTTAGATTGTAAGTCAATAATTTAAATATAAATAATTATAATACCGACCATGATATTGGTTTCATTTTTAAATTTAAAAAATGTAAATGTAACGTTAGATTAAGAAGGTTAGATTTCACGTTAACAACAGATACGAGACAATATAGTTGTTATAAATACACAAATTACGATAAATAACGGATACTTAATATACTATATTTAAGTAGACTAGCTCTTATTGTAAATATGAAGACTCATTCAGAAATGTACATATTTGATATTTTAATTTTAGCCGGCTGCATGGTCGAGTGTCAACGTCGTTGACTTAGAACACGGAAGTCACGGGTTCGAATCCTAGTACGGACAGTTTTTAAAAATTGATTTTTCAATCGATTTATGGATTTCCGTCCGTAGTCATGGATGTATGTGATGACTTGAGTTCCCTCCCACTCATCCTTTCAAATAGGCGTTGCGAGAGCGGTTAGTTAACCACTAGTTTTTTCCTAGTTCTATCCTTCTATACATCTCTTCAAAAAGGGGAGGTTGAGCAATTTAGTAACAAACAGATCTTGTAGAAAAAAACTATTTAGATACCTTGGAGATTCATTGGAGGTCATATATTCCACATTGGGAGCGGACATAAATAAAAAAAATATAACATAACTTTCGGCTTCGCAGATTTTAACTAAAAAACTACATAATTTATTACAGTAGAATCACTATGCCTCACAATCTGTGCATGGAAAATGTATACTCTTTAAATGTTTAGTAAATTTGTTTTAGTATTCATTTAAATATCAATCATACTGCGTATAAATTGAACTTCAAATAATTCGAGTACTAAAATTTCTGTTTTAATCAAAGTTAATCTGACTACATTTAAAAACGACCATAATTGTAAAGTAATTTCGTTGAATAAGTGAATACGATATACGAACCAATGTAAAGAAATTATATTATTTATATGACTTATGTAAATACGGTGAAAAATTGAAAACCCATTTTTCATTATCATAGCTTTATTATATTAAATTGAGATTGCTCTGCTAATAAAATTGAAACAAGTTTGCCTGCAACAGGTTTATATATACAATCAATCCACGGATGTGTTCCAATTGATAACGAGTGTCCTGAATTTATTTATCTAAGACTTTGTCGGCAGATGAAATAATAATTTCAAAGACTTCTTCTCAATAAAATTTGTATGATCTAGTTTGCTATTTAAAATATCACAAGATTTCCTAAAGATCAACAAAAAAATAAATAATAATAAAACAAACCCAACAATCTAGATTTAATTCCGATATGACAGTTTGGATAGTGTTGTTTTTTTTAACGCTTTAGTAGACAAATACGAATAAAAGGATGAATGTCACCCATACGAAGTTGGTCAACCGTTGGTTTATTTGACTAGACAACTAAGAAGCTTATTTTATATTACAAAAAAAGTCAAACTTCTTATGCTGTCTAAGTTTTTAGATACAATTTCCATCAAAGGAAAGATGAAATTAAATAATAACAAAGTATCTAATAAGATTAAAATTATAAAAGTTTTTTTTTTCATCACGGATTGATTTTAAGAAATCTATAAAAAGCGCAAAGTGGTACACGTTTTTTTTAATGAAATTATGTTATAATGGATTTTAATTTTTAATAATTGAAATTAATTACATTTTAAGAATACATAGTAACCATTTACCAGAAACGCTAAGCCCGCCTCATAGCTTATAATAGAGAATAAGAATTGAGATTAAAGTAAATAATTTAATGGATTAACGGCGTTAACTTTGTGAAAGTTTATTTTTAGTATAACAATAAATTTGATAATTTCATTATTCCACTTCGTGTTACAAAATATGTCACGTGTTTTACCTCTTTGAGAAGCATAATCAGATGTAAAACCGTAAGGTTTAGGAATAACCTAACAATTATTTCAAAATCTAAAGATATAAAATACAAATATTGAAAGCAATAATAACACATTAATTACTCAAATAAGATAAATACTGTAAAAATAACGTAAAGCTATTTTTTAAATATCTAAGTTATAATTCATACTAATTATCAGTGCCGAGGAAATATTTTATAGTTTTAAATTTTCGGTCAGTCGATGTGTTAAGACTGTTTTTTTGAACATTTGAGTACTAGAAGAGTTAACATACTTCACTCATATCATCAGTAAAAGATGATCCTTGTTTTGAGATAACTGTTCATGTTGCATAAAGGTGTTTTTATATTTCGAAATGTGCCAATTGCAGGTGTTCAGATATGTTATAAAACTTAATAATATTCGAAAGATTTTTTCTATTCAATTTGAATTATGTAAACGGTATAGTTAATCAGTCGGGATAATATATCAAAATAATTAACGATTAATAATTTTCTGTTTAATTTGAAGCGATTAAGTAACGTCGAACATAAATTATTGCAAACATTAATTATTAAACAAATTCATACAACTGAAATGTTTATCGGCTGAGGCCATAATTCTTCTCGCGTCAAATATTCAGGATATATAATATTAATATTTGCCATAGCCTTTGATATATTGTTAATTATTTCTGAAGGCACGACGGACCTCATTACTCTAATCGATGTTTTCATTAAATTAAATATGTCGAATAATTTACAAAAAATATTTATTACGAAGACAAAACACACACTAGATCAAACCTATACAAACAATTATTTTATGGTGTTTTGGAACAGTGTTATTTGCAAATTTTCGAGTTATTTAATTTTATGCGGCTTGATTGGACATTAATAAACGTTTAAGGATAGATAAATCGTGCGTCAAAAAAAAACTCCACACCATATTCAAAACAGATATATTACAGTTGTCTATTGTTTGTTACATTGGGCCAGTGAAAAAAAGGACTAATAATATGTAAATTTTCATAATCGTGCCTTATTCTTTTTTTATACACAAATAAGTAAAAAAAGATTCATATTTACCTAGAAAATATAAATCAAACAACATGGAAGAACTGACATAAGAGAAAAAAAAACGGAAGAAATATTGAATGTACATATTTCAGTATCCTAACGACATATTAAATCAAATTCTTTCTCGTACACCATTATTCTAACCACCATCATCTCTATTACGTCTAAGAATATCGAGATTATCTTAGAATAAATTAATTAATATCAATGAAATAAAAACGTAAAATATTCAAGGGAATATTTCAGACGAAATGAATAATAAGTATGTATTGAAATAGTTAAATTATCATTTACGTTGAATTCAATTACACAGTAAATAAATTGTTTAAATTAAAATATTTAATTAATAAAAATAATGAAATACACTTCTTACGTTCAGTGCATCATTATTAGTGAAACTATTAATCTATGATTAAACTTCCTTATAAGAAACAACTAATCAAATTTCTAATCATAACTCAATGACGGATAGTCGAAATACTTCGGAAAGCAATTACCTACTATTATTGATATTAAAAAAAAATATACTTAGTATATTTTCAATGGCATGACCAATTTCACTGTGGATTAAAATATAATAAATTCACAATGCTTACAAAATAAAGAATTTATGTCTTCAACGATGTGGGAGCAAAGATTTATTATTTAATATAGTATTGCAAATAAATAATTAAATATTACTGTTTCTGAAGATGTTAACTCTTAAGGTACAGTTATAATTACCATTAAATTCGGTGAATATTTAATAATTTTAATAATTTTAATTTTATTTAAGTGATAATTTGGTAGTTATTACGTAAGTAAAATTGATAAACTATAAATTTTAGATTAAACATCTACTAATGTGTTATCTGGGTGAACGGATTTTTCCGTAAAGATACTTCCGTAAGCGAATTCTTCTCAGAAGAAAAATATTCTTTTCAATTGCAATTATTCTTGTTTATATTTAACATAATACTGTGTTAACACTGTATGTAATAAAGTATTATCAAACATATAACTTGACGCTGAAATAAGAAAGTACAATAGTTTTTCAATCCGCTTCTAATGTGGAGCATGTGGCGTCTTACGGAAGTTTTTCAATGAGAACTGCTCATTTAGTTGCTTCACCTCTCGTATGTACAATAGGATACGAATAATATGGCTAAGACAAAATTAGTGGTAAGCTAATCACTCTTGCTAAGCCTAGTTACATATATTCAGATCGGTGGGAGGAAATAAAAAATAATGGCATCACAAACATCAGTTGAAAATAGTGCTATTTGTACTGCAGCTTGAACCCGTGAAATCCGCCACGGCAGTCAACGACGTTGACCACTGCATCTCTGCACGATATTACGAAATGTAATTTTTTTGAATATAACGAGAAAAATACAAAGTAGATAAGTATACAAAGAGATTCTCTGATATCAATTCTTTCTCTGGAATAACTCAGACGGTGTATTAATTCTACCAATTTGCTAAAAAATCAATCATTTGTAAAGGAAATTATTATAACTTCTGGTTTAAAGTCAGGAAATTGTACATGTCTATTATTTTTAACTCTTATTTGTGTCAGATCGACATTAATGCATCTATATTTTGATATTATAATTATATATGTAACTTTTTTGAAATAACTGTTTTTTTTTTAAATACTATTTTCTCAGAACTATTAATCTATTTACCAACTTCTGCCAGAACAGTGACGGAACTAGATATAGTTTTGGTTATGCCGTTTTTGTGGCGCAAAAGCACATATATATTCAATTAATTTCCTACTTACTGTGTACTATTGCAGAACTTTTAATAACGGAAAAATATGAAATATGTTTTTTCAATGGTTACATTCAGATAGATCTAGGTTCCATCCATCTTCCGAATACCGACTTTGACAAACTTTGAATTTGACAGAAGTCAAGCCTGGAAAAAATTTCAGAAAATTAATTACTCGTTTAAGATTTTAAATAACTGACATCTCCGGATTGTATCGGTTGAAAAAAAAACATGTTCTCCATCTTGAGACAGTTCGGCGAGCAAGTTACGCGAACACATAAAAAATACGATCACGATATTCATTATACCTGAATATTGTAATTAATTAAGCAGTACGAACGGTGTGCGGACATGTTGTACTCAATTTAAATTTGTGTTCAATAAGACCGGGCCCCAATTATTTAGACTGTAAACAGTTTAATCATTTCATAATTTATTTAAGATTGTTTTGAAATGTCAGTTAAATATTTTTTTTAAAAATGCAGTAAGATATTTAATTGATAATAAATATCAAGCGACTTCAATTTCAACGTCAAAATACTTTCGTTAAAGTTACCAGAAATATGTAAAAATACAGCGAAGGTAATAAAAAAACTTTTGAAATAATCGTAAAAAAGAGTGTTTCTACATAAAATATCTTAATGGCGTAGCTTCTCATGCAATTGCAACTGTACAAAAACTATAAATATTATACATATTAAATAATTAAATTAATATACATGTATGTATAAGAACAGTCATTATCTCTAAGTTCAGCTAATTTATAAATTCTAGAGCGCCTGGTTGTAAAAAATCCAATTTACCTCGCACATTTATCAGGATATCAGAATGATTGAGAGATTGAAAAAACAGCTTCTTATTGGTAGCCTGACAACTTGCTGGTGACACATCATCCAGTGCAGTTGGTGAACGCAGTTAACTTTTTTACCTTCGCCTTATCAGTCAGTGGCTTTGATAGGCGCCGAGACGAGTTAATCGACTTTTGAATTAAATGCAACTTCATTTTTATGCTGCCCTGATCAAAGAGTAGATTACAGATTTTTTGTTGTTTTTAAGTAGCTGTTTTTTTTGCTAGATTGTATTCAATAGCTACTGCTTTTAGATTTTAATCAGTTTTTTTTGTTGCCCAAAATGCATTAAGTTATCTATCGTGTAGTAATTTCAAACTACCAAGAGAATAGTTTGAATTTTTCTAATAATCATTAATTCGTGATGTTTATTTGAAATATTTACACTAGAGGTCTGCACGGGCCAAAATTTTACAAAACTACCCGGTCCGAGCCCGAAAAACTCACGCCCGACCCGGCCCGGGCCCGAGTCTAATGCCGCACTTGTTACCCGAACCCGACCCGAAGCACCGAGAAATTTGAAATCCTCGATTTGGTATACTTTTTCCCCAGATTATCTCCGAAAGTCCTTTTTTTTTTTTTTAGCTCACCGAGGAATTTGAAATCCTCAATTTGGTATATTTTTCCCAACATTATATCCCAAATTCCAAAGCCCGGCCCGGCCCGAGCCCGACTCTCGATTGCGCTTACCCGCCCGAGCCCGGCCCACGGGCCGGGTCGGGTAAGAGCCCGTGGGCCAGGCCCGGGCCCGTGCAGACCTCTAATTTACACTGATTAAAATATAAGATGATATTTTATCATATTTCGCTACCTGAAAGCATCAATGAGATAAATAAAAAATATAAACACATATTAAACACTGATATAAAAAAAATACTACTTAAAAGTATCGGTAGTGTAAGCAGAGTCCCGAGGGCAAAAGCAAGTAGGCAGTTGCCTAGGGGCGACAAGTCCTAGGGAGCGGCAAATGATCACATTTTTCTTTAAACGACTAAATATTTTTGACTCACGAATTTGGCTTAGAATAAATATGATGCATACTTTAAAACGGATACTACATTTTTACACGAATTATTTGTTGTAACAAGGTTCCCACAAACAAAACAACACATAAGCGAATAACGGATTTCTTAATAAAAATATTCTCAACACTACAATAAAGTTATAACAAATAAAAGGTTTTATTAGATCCTAGCACATTAGACTTGTCAGAACTTTCTAGCGATGAAAGCGATTTATGTCCAGTCCTTCATAAAAGTCCCAGTATATAAGAAAGAAATTATGAATAATATTATATTTTCTTATTAAAATATGTAACATATCGATCGATGGCCATACGTTGACAACACGTAACCGACATTTTTTCATAAAATGAATTATGCATATCATTTTCTTTGTTTTTTCAAGCTCTATTAAAATATTGACATCTCTTTATTAAGTTATTTTTTTCTTCGAAGGAAGGCGCAGTAACATAAAGGTTGGAAACCACTGATCTACAGTGTTAAACCAAATAAACTTAAGCAAATGCAATACGATCGCCAAAGAGTAAATGAGATGTAAACATTTTTTTTTTACTATTATTTGCGATTCTTTACGTCTACGTCGCCACTGAAATTTGTATCATAAATCAATGACTCATATATCACGGATATCGTATACAAACATAAATCATTTAACAAACATAAATTTGCAGTAAAACTGCAAAGAATACATCTTTATATGTATTATTATTAAATAAGTCGACTGGAACGTTCACCCTTCACTAACGCAAAGAATAAACCCGTCATCACCCTTCTGAGGACTGTCAAAAAAATTGTATATTATTTTTTTACGACCGCCTTACATATAAATATAATACAATCCGAGGCGCATAAGACGTGGTTTAATAATAAATTTTGTTATGCAGCTCGTTGCACTGGGGGGAAGATGAACGGCGCCGAAGTTATGATGGCCGAGGTATTAGTATAGTTTTCATAGCCGTCTAAATAAATATACCTCCTATAATTTATCATCTCCTGTTACACCAAGATATTGGAATTGTTTTGCAAAGTATGGTTACTTAACTAATGTAAGCGATGTTGATTTGGGTGACTTTTGAAATTATTTTTTAGCAATTTGATGATGCAAAAAATATATCTAAGGATGCATCTCAGAAGAATGAATAAATACTTCAAGCAAAATTCGATAGAGCTATCAATAGTTCTGAAAACTTACCTCCTAATATTTACATATGATTGCCTGTTACTTTCATGTTCAAATTTTCAATAAAAGTATTAAAAACCACAGTTTTTTTAAGGCATTTTTTTATCCGTGTTCGCTCAAAATGTGGAGCATATGGCCTCCTAATGGAGGTATCTCAATAGAAGTTTTTTCTAAGAGAACTGTTACTCAGTCCCTTTTTTCAACGAGAGCAGTAGGGTATAAGGACATGACTAAGACAAGAATAGTAGTCAACTATTCGCTTTCGCCAAGCCCAGTTATTGAAAAATCGGAAGGGTGGGAGAGATTTTTCTATGAGACATCACAAACACACATGCTTTCGAACAAAAATCGATAAATCCATCGACAAAATGCTGTTCATACTGGAACTCAAACCCCTGATATCCAGTACGGAATCCAACAACGCTAACCACTGCGCCATAGAACCCGACATACTATTAGAAAAACTAAATTAAAATTGACCTTTCCAACTTCCAAACTTCTTCTACACTTCTCGGTACAGTGGCATCTGCTACCACTTATTTCCACTGAAATAAATCATATGATCATTCAACAAAACATAGGCTTCATGTTTTTTTTAATTCATTAGATTTCGCGGAGTTTTTTGTGGTATTTTCAATTGTATGTTAGAATCATTTACAAATTGAAATATGTACAATTATTATTAATTGATTAATCTATGTCTTAAAACAATTATATAGCTATGTAACTATCCAAAAAAAATGTTTTAATTTGTAGCACGTATATACGGTTATATAAATCAAAATTACTGATGTGTCAAAAATCACTGGAGCCTGAAGTGAAAGCCTGAATTAATCCCTGGCACTTTGGGTTATAATTGAATTCAATTTCAGCTCAAAACTAGCTCTTCCTAATCCCATAATCGGTTTATTCAAAAATATACTATCGTCCACAGATCACGCCTATTCTATAAAGACAAACCGCACACCAATACACCATTCACAGTAACAATAACCTGTCCTGAGAGTGACGTCTCGGTTCCAGCGGTGGTTTGTGAAAATGGGCATTTTTTTGACGTCAGATGGTATTTATTTTAATTAAGGCGTGCATTAAAAAAATATGATTGTGATTTTTAAAAGCACAATACATAAAACTTACAGAAATATGCTTTGAAGAAATAAAACAAACGGACTAAATCGTGGAATGAAAAACATCTTTTTTAATTTATATCTTCAAAATATAAGAGATATTCAAATAAAAAATATATGCTAATTCATACCATTTTTATTAAAAAAATATATATATTTCTTTACAATGAATTTTTAGAATTCATTATTATAGATAGCTTGATCTTTATTAAATGATATAATATAACAGTAACATTTGAATCGTTCAAATTATGTACATTCACACAAGTTTTGTCACTAACGACCCGGGTTTTGCTTTTCGGCAACTTCAAGCGTTCAAGTGCACGGATGAACTTGAACTGACGCTTAGTAAATGAGTGTATCGTGTTTAAATAAGAAATAAATGTATCTCTAGGTTAAATCCATTGCTGGCGAAAAGGATTAATTAACCCATGGAAATGCCTACAAATTTAAAATTCCACCAAGCACCTTCAGTCTAAATCTTAAATTAAATACAAACAAATTAATTAAACAGGAATAAGTCGTTTTTTTAAGAGATAAGTTACTTAATTATCAAAGCTTCATTAAAAACAATAAAATACATTTATATTTTATAAAATTAAATTTAAATTTGATCACATACTATAATTCCAAAATTCGTAATTGTTTATTAAAAAGTGTAGGCAATATTTCTTTTTTATTTCTATCTCAATATTGATTTACGACCACCACTGACAGTCCTAAGTTTGAATCCCGCGAAAGGAATTTATCGACCCGTGTACCATTTATATGCAAAATAGGAACAAGTCCCGACTATTTGGGACATGAACCTATTGAAATAATTTTGGAAAGGTAAACAAACACCCATCGCGTTGGACGGAACGAAATTTCAGATTATTAAAACCACTAACCACCATTTGTGGCTAACAATCAACATGACTTTATGAAATGATTTATTCAAAACAATTTTAGTTGTGATGCCAAAGAAAAAAACGTTATAATGGAGATACTAAACTAACTAGAAAAATATAATATATTCCAAATGTAGACCAATAAAAGGAAGAAAATATTTAAAATATAATCAAAAAATGAGTCAGTAATAATTAAAATATTGTTTTGTTTTGTCAGTTGGCAATGCTCGCAATGAGCGAAACCGGCCCTAACCTATTTAATAAAGTGGAATGACGTACAAAGGAATATTGTGTTTTTATTAAAATAATACCTTTCCACCAAGCAGTAGCGGCCGGTCAATGTGGCATTTGATCAATGCACCCCTTGTATATATATGCAGGGGCGGCTATATTTCATGAAATAATATTCAAAAATAACATTTATACCATTCCCTCATTTTAAATTCAATAAAATAAAATAAATTAAGTAAAACATTTTTTTCTAAAATATTTATTATAGACAATAAATACATGAAGAATTTAAATGAGTGAATGGTGTAAATGTTATGTTTGAATATTATTTCATGAAATATTATCGCCTCTGCGTATACAAGGGGTGCATTGATCGAATGCCACATTGACCGGCCGCCACTGCCACCAAGTATTGACAGTGAACACCCTAAAAGTCATAAAATATTGTTGGCACAAATCTGTCAGTCTTTTTCTATTCTACATACTAAATTGATTTATCAGGCTTATTTATTTTTTTGAATCCAAGATGCTTTCACTAGTCCTCTTTTTTCAACGTTTTTACAACATGGAAATGAGATGTAGGGTATATGGCAAGCTACCATTTTTCTTAACTTATTTAACTCAAGCTCACGTAGTTTTATCAATGGAGAAATAGGCATTCACTTAATAATAGTATACACATCACTCTATTACAGCCCATCGAATTCTATTACGTATTCAAATACCAAGAATAATTTAAAAGAAATACAAAAAAATGTGTATTCAAATGTTGCCAGGCAACTAATGTATAATACATTATTTTTTAATACAAACTAGAAATCGGTAGGTATATTTTATTATGTAAAAAAAATAATCAAAAGAATGCTAAGTGCTAATCCAAAATGCATATAATTAAGTTATGCAGTTACCCCAATTGTGTTGACAATACTTATTATATGAATGCTTTATACCGTTTTTTTTTTAAATGAAGTTATTTTTGATTTTTAAATCCATGCAGCAAATCCGGTTTCAACCCCTTCAGCTGTGACAAAAGCAAAAGGAGTGACCGAAAACAACTGGGATATAGGGAGAGATTTCATCACAGTTGTAAGGAGAATAGTCACTCACATTATAATTAAAACACTATGCAATATATCGTTCAAAAGTTTTGAGTCAAATAATACATGAAATACAATTTTTTAAATGAATTGAATTTCAATTGACAAATTAAAAAATAATCGACAAATAAAAAATTTAAAAAATTGTGTTCATGTGCGCATTTTATTAATTCTATTATTTTTTTGGCCAGTTTTAACATACGCGAATTAACAACAAGTTGCATCGTAATAATTATGACAAAATAGTCATGTTCCGAGTTATCGGTACAGACATATTATATTGCTTTTGTTTGCCTGACCGAATACACAAATATACTGATATCGAAATTGTTTAAATAAAACATGCACGCAAGTCTATTTTTTAAATTTTAACATTAGATTCACATTCATTCTCAGTTGAGTAGTATTTATATATATATCGACTGTGGAAAGAAAAAAAGGACGTAACACACAGTTTTTTTAAAACAGCTTTTTTTCGAATTTCACAATGTATCAAACCTAATACACGTTCTATCAAAAGGATGTAAGCTGCGAATGCCAAATTAGTATCTAAATTAAGCTTTTAAGTTCAAGAAAAGATAAGCTTGTGAAAAATGATACCAAGAAAAAAAAAATGAAATAAAGGTTTACAACAACTTCTTTGATTAATATTAGATTATATCAATTAAACACCAGTTAAGAAGTCTCCGTCCACTTCCAGGTTGTGTATATTTCATAATTTGCACATGTCCCAAAATCGTCAAAACACGTTTTTTGTGCCTCTTGTAAAGTTTGCTATGTGTAGGTTACGTCCTATTTCCTTTCCACAGTCGATATGTATTATAATAAATAACAATTGTATCAGTAGTACAACTTTGTTAAAATATTCGAGTAGCATCACAGGTAATTTCGCTAGCGTAGTAGTGTGACAATAGCGTCCCCCGTCGAAAACTGCTCATAAAAAGCATCTGTATAAACATCATTGCATTATCCTGCCACGATCTCGGCTGGTCCCCTCGGACCCGATGGACGAACGCGTTGCGAGAATAACGCGGATCGCGTTATTATTATACGACCCTGATACCTGCTCACCCTTTATGCATCTGCTTATCAGTATTTTATTTCTTTCAAATCTAAACTACATCTACTCTCAGTGAGTGCTAGATGAAATAAGGAATTTAATAATATAATTCTCTACAAGAGTTCTGTTAAAAAACGTTTTGCCTGCGAACTTGTTGTATATTTACGCAAAATACATATCGACTGTGGAAAGGAAAAAGGACGTAACCCACAGTTTTTTTTTCGATAATCACAATGTATCAAACTTGATATACATTCTATCAAAAGCATGTAAGCTGCAAATGTCAAATTAGTATTAAAATTTAACTTTTAAGTTTGAAAAATATGGCTTTGTAAAAAACTAAAACCAAGAAAAAAGACTGAAATAAAGGTTTTTCCTAGACAATTTCTTTATTTAATATTAGAGTATGTCAATTCAACACCAGTTTAGAAGTGTTCGTGCACTTCAAGGTTGTGTATAATTCATAATTTGCATATGGCCCAAACTCATCAAAACACGTTTTTTGCGTCTCCTGTAAAATTTGATATGTGTGGATTACATCCTTTTTCCTTTCCAAAGTCGACATGCAAGCAAAACCAGAAGAGTAAACGAATGAATAATAAACTTCAAATGATCGAATCTTAATCTGACCAATTTTATCTTTGCCTAATAAATTAAAAATAAACGACATGTATGTTAAACAGGTGCTTTTACTTGCGTTTAAGTAAAATGTATACTTTAAAACGAGAGGAAATGTGTATAAACGAAGAGTGCGAAATTGAGATTTTTTTCTCACATTGGGTAGTGTTTTGTTCTGTAAAATGATACGAGTTTTTACAAATCTTTTTTTGTTTTATTTTAAAGCATACGCATCCACCAAATCTCACGTGAAAGCACCTAGGTTTACAACACACTACTATAACATTTATCGAAAAATAATATTTTAAAAAAAGATTTTTTTAGAAGTTTACGACGAAGAAATATATTCATAAATTAGACATTAACATGGAATAAAGAATACATAATATTAGTATTTTTTACCGTTAATGAAAGTACTGAATTCTGAAACAGAGTTAATGCACATGACAACTTAAATAATTTTCGTTAATAATTGATATACATTTAAGAATATTGTATATTTTTTAAAAATTGATTGCACACGTGTTATAAATTCGGTAGAAATTATTCGTATTAAATAATAATATAATATATGAATACATTCATAAGCCTTTTGTACAATCCAGTTAAGCAATCAAAGAATACTCCTTTAAATTCAATATTGTCAAGCGTCAACTACAAAAGAGGCTTTACGATTTTATCCAAACGACTCGTTATCACCTAATACTATCGTTTATTTAAAATACAACCAGAAGGGGAGCCATATCTTAATCTAAAATAGGTTTAAAAACGAATTGGAAAACGCAGTGACATTAGTTCTTATTCCTATTATGTGCTTTGTCCGAGACAGTGTTACCGGAATTTCTGTTTAACTGTTATGTTATTATGACATCCTGATACATGTGTCGTAATTATAGGGACAAATTTTCTTGACAGCCGCCTTATATCTTCGACCAAAATAGAAATAAAATGCGTCAAACTGAAGCCGTTGAAATAATAAACGAAATTTATTGAGTGAGAGAGAAAGAAATATTAATTTGAAAGGAAAGCTGGTCGGAAATTTATTTTTAAATAAATACTAAGAATAATCAAAACTTTTCGATCACATATAAATTGCAATGAAAAAAAGTCAATATTGACTATTCATTTATTTTTGTTCGATTAAAGTTAATTTGAAATGATTAAATGTACAAATTCCGCGTAAGAATAATCGAGAAAGAATTGTTGTATTTATTATCTTTAATTATTATTATCACTTAGTTCTCTGCGTGACACTATCAAGTTCCAATAAAAAATAATTGAAGAGCTCTTTATAAAATGATAAATTATTGAAAGTAAAGATAAAAATTGACATATATAATATATACGGATGAAAAATTACAGCATCCAAAAATGAACACATTTCTAAACTTACAATTAAATGTCCGTTTAATTATAGGTGATTTATTACCCCACTATAATTGTATTCATAAAATGTAAATATTGCTTAAGAGAAAGGGTCGTGAAACGTTTTATTATTCAAACGGTGAAATATAACAGAGAGATTTATTATCCAAAAATCATAAGAGTTAAAAAACACTTGTGAAGAGCAAATCTCTAAGATTACTAAAAAGCTTTCTGATTAATATTTTAAACTTTCGTTGGAAAAAAAACCTCTGACAGTAATATGGCAAAAAGTCGCCGCTCGGATAAGCACAAGGGATAATTTTTTCAACAACGGACAATAGGGTAAAGCCCTTCTAATCCCCGACACGCGCGGCTTTGAGAAAAAATGTCCCATAGTTTTGGATAGAAGCAAATAATAATAATCTGCAAGTGACGTCTGGAATAATAAAAGCTTATCAAAGGCAAGAGTTAAATGAATTCAAATGCTTTGATAAAGTTTTCACGCACAAAGGGCTAATGATTATTATTATTCACAAAATGAAATAGTAGCTAAATTTCATTATGTAAATTTGTCATTTATTCGCTATTTATTTCTATCTACTAAACACTTCTTTTGATAAATAATTAATTTACATATTTATTAATATTTAAACCTTACATGGTAGATTTGAATCGTTCAAATTATGTACACTCTCACAGATTTTGTCACCAACGACCCGGGTTTCGCCGTTCGGCATCTTCAGGCGTTCAAGTGCACGGATGAAGATGCCGAAAGGCAAAACCCGGGTCGTTAGTGACAAAATCTGTGGGAGTGTACAAAATTTGAACGATTCAAATTTAATATTGAAATTCCACCAAGCACCTTCAGTCGAAATCTTAAACTTACATGGTAGCTTACGTAGGTGTGAGGCATGAAAAAGATCTATACAATAAGTGAACTTGACATATATATGAATCAATGCGATTAAAATAATTATATATCCAGATGGGATTTGAACTTACAAAACACCTGAACACAAGCCTTCTACAGTTAATTAACGTGTTAAACTTAACTGTAACAAGTATAATTAAAACAATATTCACGAAACAGCTTCGTGGAATTAACAAAAGCTTGAACAAAGAAAAATGTGCTAAGCAAAACCACAAAATTGGATACAATGAAACGATGCGAATTTTAGACGAGAGAAAATAGAATAAAAATATTTAAATATATGTAAATAATTCAAAATAAAGCCAATAATAAAATACTTGACTGGGTGCGATTTAAGTTGACTTATCCCATTGGGTTAAGACTTTTTTTTACATCCCACTGGGAGTTTGACTTTTTATTCTTTCGGTAAACTTGTTTATTTTAGCTTCGACAAATCAAATCCGAGACCAATGAGTGTTAAACAACATGCCTGCATTAAACTATTTATCAAAACAAACTCAGTTATTAATCAGGCGCCTTTTTTCTATGGATTTCGAATCGAATTTGAATAAAAGTGTTCATATAAATATATTTCATCTGTTTTTAATCACGCTCTCCGGGTTCGTTAGCAGAATTGATTACAAAAAAGATGTTATTGATTGAATATTATAATAATAAATAATTATTATTATAATATTCAATAATAATTTATAACATCGATTCAAATGGAACGCCTTTACACATTGTCGGCGTAAAAAATATAAATTCATTAATTTATTTCATATTCTTACATAATTAGTTCACATATTATGTTTTTATATAT
The DNA here is from genome assembly GCA_031772345.1 of Himalopsyche anomala. Classification (NCBI taxonomy): domain Eukaryota; kingdom Metazoa; phylum Arthropoda; class Insecta; order Trichoptera; family Rhyacophilidae; genus Himalopsyche; species Himalopsyche anomala. The sequence continues at coordinate 1,554,285 of CM062837.1, read as the reverse complement.
GGCTCTCATTGTGGTGCTTTACAAACTACCTTAAGATCTAGGATTTAAAGGTGATGGATATTTTTTTTTATTGAGCATATCCAACTTAAATTAAGATGACTAGTTGTTAGTCAATTATTTTCATAAAATATATGTGTATTGAAATAAATATATATATATATGGTGAATACAGTCCAGAATCATGTACGTCTAGAAGTTTGTAAATTTTTCTGACCACTTCTTTTTTTTCTATCACACAGTAATGTTCGTGGCGTAGTGGTCAACGTTATAACCTTCCGTGACGGGTCTCACGAGTTTGAGTCCTGATACGAACAACAATTTTTAAAAATCGGTTTTTCAACTTCTGCTCAAAGGTATGGGTGTAGTGATGTCTAAAAACTGTTTCTAAAAAATAGAGGAACGCAGCGGAAGCGATTGGAAAACAAACTTTTTTTGTCCGAGCCATTATCCTTCTATCTACACTCTCTTCGAAAAAGAGAGGTTGAACAGCTAAATAATTGACAGTTCTTGTAGAAAAACTTATGTTAAGATAACTATGTACATTAGGAGGTCTTATATATTTATTTACATTGGGAGCGGACATGCATTTAAAAAAAAAATATTGGCTAATAAATCGGTCTAAGTGTTAAACAAACATGTGTTAATTTTACATAAATAAGAATTAATTGTCTCACCAAAACTAACCCTACATTCGAAATATTTCTTCACTCGTAAATATTTGAACCATTCCTTTGCCTGCCGACCAAAAAAGCTCAGGATTCTTCGCCAAATATTCCAGTGGATTCCTCGGCTTCTCGTCTTTGATGTTTTGGATATTATTGGCCAAATCCAAAAAGGAATTTTAACGCTCGATCTATCAGCCCAATAAGAGGGATAAGAATTCTATCGCAAAGGAAAGCGAGATTTTCATACTAGCATTACAAATAGCTGAGTTACTTGTGCGGACTATTTATATATATTAAAAAAAATGGATTGAACTCTATCTGGATGCATTAAAATAAATCTCTCAGTATTATGTGATCAATTGAATAAACAGAAAAAAATATATTCAAATGGTGTGTTTTGTAGTAAATGGATACAATATATTGTATATAAATGTTTGTAACGTCAAGTATATTATGTATTTATGTCATTTCTATGTCTCTATGGGGTTTAGATCGGCTTAAGTTTTTTGCTCATTAACACGTGGATTTTTTCACTGTTTCTTTCGAGTCGATATACATTTTAATTCAACGTAAAACTGACAAACAACAATGGTTTAACTACTGAAAAAAATACCGCATATTTATATATTTGTGACACTTTTTTATATTTTAGTGTCTATGGGTTGAATAAAGTTTTCATTGTTATACATACCAGCTGCTATTATTCTAAATGAATACGCTGATAGATGGAGTGTCATCAGATTTTATTTAGAAGAATAAGTACTCAGTTATCTGACAGTTATCATGTGCAGTTGTCAGTTTGATTGTTATTTACAATTTACACTTACTAAACGAAGTTAATAATGCATCCATTCGATTCGAGTAGCATAATAAAATGATTGTGTTAATCAGCACCCAGCGTTGCAAACATCAGTACTACGTTCAGTCTACGAAAAGAGCAGTCTTGACTCGAATTCGAGTACGAGAGAGGTATTACGTGATTATCATGCGCAGAAAATTGTTAACAAACAGCGACACTTGTATTTAAAAAACAATTGAAATTTGACCAGATATTTTGTCTATACACAAAAAATCAAATTCAGACTCGGATCTAAATATAAAAATAGATAGTGACACAAATTAATATCGTGTCTATGGATGTATTGAAATTGTCAAAATCGTCTATCCAAACGTACTAGAAAAAATTCATGGTAGTAATTTGGGTGGGGGGTTCATAAATATTAAGAACTGCCATTGTTGAAGTCGCGTGACTTCCGTTTTCCGTGATATAGTGCCATAGTGTTATTTCTAAAAGAGGTAAAAAAGGCTAAGAGGCAAATTGAATGTGTGAGAGGTAAACAGGATAGCAGCAGGCCGTGTCGGTATTCAATTTAACGATCCGCGGGTTAATGAGTTTTACTCACCGAAAGGGGGTGATGATTTATAATGTCTGCCTTGCGCGCACGGCGCCTGACTAACTTCACTTTGTTATTTGTACTTGTAAGCCCCGTTCGCTTTGCATGTATCAGGAAAACAGATGAGATATGGATAATCTTTTGAATAGGAGCGAAGAAAACCGCAAAGAAACATAACGAATAATTATTTGAAAGATTCCATAAAAGTAAAATTATAATGTACAAAAACGGTAACTTATACTACTATTAATGAATTCATTATATTTGTTTATTTGAAACCACTATCAAATAAAAGTTTTGGTTTAGAGTCTAGGAAATTTCACGTACATTTGTATCAGCAACACAGAAAAATATGTACGAAATATTTTAGTATCAGGATATAATATATGAATCAGGATAGTTAGCTTTGAAATAGGAATACAAATTAACTTGGATATTTTAATGTAATCATTGTGTGAGAAGCAATCGATTTCTGATGCAATCTACAGGGCACGCAGAAAATTTTAAGGGTTAATTTGTTACTTAGCTATCAGGTTCTCAGAATCGTTACAGAAAACATATTGAATTCACCTTAGTAATGAAAAGAAAATTAAATCAATTTTTGGGTAACAGGAGCTCAGAATATATCCAAAACACAGAAAAATCAAACAATAATTTTGTGATTTAAGATTTCGACTGAAGGTGCTTGGTGGAATTTCAATATTAAATTTGAATCATTCAAATTATGTACACTCCCACAGATTTTGTCACTAACGACCCGGGTTTCGCCTTTCGGCATCTTCAGGCGTTCAAGCACACGGATGAACTTGAACTGTCAGTTTAAGTTCATCCGTGCGCTTGAACGCCTGAAGATGCCGAAAGGCGAAACCCGGGTCGTTAGTGACAAAATCTGTGGGAGTGTACATAATTTGAATGATTCAAATAATTTTGTGATTGAGATTTTACAATAACAGTAAAAAAGTGTTTTTGAATGTATCAGGCTCACATAATAGTTGTGTTAAAGCGGAATGATTTTTACTAAACTGAAGGATCAACGAATACATTTTTTATTTATTTTATGAATGTATCAGGCACACAGAATTTTGTACGTAATGTAATAATAAATGTTGTTTTAAATAGTTCATAACACTTTGTGTCTTTGAAGTTTTCGTAAGCCATTGGTGAGATATCCCTAACTCAGTTTCACCTGCTCAACTATTCCAAACATTTGAAGTCAGTACGTCTTGTTTCTAGACAGGAATGGATGTTGAGAAAATATAGCAAGAGGAAATGAGAGAAGAGACTCAAAGCGAGATGCTCTGAAAAAGATCGCAGTTAAGTGTTTGTTAGCTCAGGGATCAGGCATTCAGAATAAGATGAGAGGTATATACGTCATTCATTACATATGTATACAATGCATTAAGAAGTCACAAACAACATTTAGATCAGAAGGTAACCAAGGCAAAACCACCAGAGGTATTTTCCGTAAATGAATCAGTCTGGTTTTAAACCAGAGAATTCATGGAGATTTTTACTTAAATAAAAAATATATAAAAGAAATGTACTTTTTCGATTTTCATAATACATAGGTAGCGGTGGGCTGCCAATACGTTAACGAGGGGCTCGCTTAATCATAAATTGTAGTCATGTACTAATTTGATCTGACAATATTGTTTTCTCTTAAATTAACAAGGGGCTCGATGACATTAGTAAATTTTAACAAGGGGTTCGCGTGAGCCCTTCCAACCTACCCCTGGTATTTTGTTTTTATTGTATTTATACAGTCTGGCTGTGTAGTCGAATAGTCAACATAGTCAGATTTACTTACGGAGGGGGATTTATTAATTTCTGTCCAAAGGCATGGATGTATGAATGTCATGTCCCGAAATCCCTCCCAACCTTTCTATCATAAAAAACGAGCGAAGCGAAATAAATAAGCTAACCACTAGTCCTTTCCTAGTTCTATCCTTCAATCACTACTCTTTTTGAAAAAAAGAGATGTTGAGAAACTTAGTAACAATCAGTTGTCGTTAAACCACTTATGTTTAGATAATATTCATTAGGAGCCCATATACTCCACATTGAGAGCCAACATTGTATACAAATATATTTACATATAAAGGCTCAGACAAATATAACAAATATTAAGTTCCGTGAAGCAAAAAAAAAATCATTCAAAAAGAAATGAAAATATGCGGTTTTAGTATTGTAATTATAGCATGAAAAAATGTAAAGAATAAAATCATAAATATTCCTTGAAGCTTTTGGATATTATCAGAAATTTATAATGTAAACTAAATAACATGAACTTAGGTAACGGATCGGTTTTTAAATATGATGCAGAGGAGAGAAGCCGCTTGCTTTCTGATAATTTCTACATAAACAGAATTGAAAGACTAAAAGCAGACAGAACAACGATGTTTACTAAGTAATTCACTTCGCCGAGATGCTCCTCTGATAACATCATATTATATAAAACAAGTAAGATACGTGGATCATGAGGAAATAATCCCAAGTAAAACTGGGACAAGAAAAGAGATGGTATTGCTGTGTATAATGGTAACCTAATAATCAATTTTAATTCTTACGCACATATTATAATATAAAAGCGAAAAATGAACAACGAAAAACGTGAAAAAAAATAAAGCAGTATTCAAGCAAGGAAACTTTTTTAAAAAATAAACCATTGCATGCTCTTGATGGGGGTGGATTAAAAGTCGGTCAGTGCTGTGGACTTCAGCATTTTTTCAATTTATCGATTTCTGTTCAAAGGCATGGGATGTCTGAAAAATTCCGTCCTACCCTTTCCTATTCTTTCCTAAACTGGGCGTAGCGAGAGCGATTAGTAAACCACTAGTCTTATCCTTCTATCCCTACTACTCTCTTTGAAAGAGAGGTTGAGCGACTGAGTAACAAACAGTTATGTAGAAAAACTTCTGTTGAGATATCTCCATTAGGAGGCCATATACTCTAAGCTAGGTGCGGACATGGATAAAAAATACTCCTCTTGACGAACGAAACCGGCCTTGATCTTTATAAAAATGTGGAAAGTTGTACAAAAAAACACATTTCCACAAAGTGATTAAGTAATTATTGTTTTTAATAATATTTTGAATTCTGGTTTTGTAAAACATGACATAAAAATGACGGTTCATTTTGATTTCCTAGCAGTATGTACTTTAGTACTTTCAAATGTGTATTAACATCTCTTCCTCTTAAACAAAGATACATAAAGCACACGTTTTATACACGAAAATGCTTTAAGTTTTAAAGCATTAAAACTTTTGCCGTAATTCAAAAAGTTGATTATCTAATTAACACTGAGCCCCGGGCGTTTTACCGGTAAAATGTTACCCTCTAGAAAATAATGTAATACTTGCAAGAAAAACTGCGTTGTTTGCCATGGTGGGTGTTCGTAAAATCCCTTAGTAAAATAAAGAAGACGTTCATTTGATGTCATGTTGCGGTGATTAATTACATTATTAAAGAGTGAAAGGCGAGTTTGACGGCGACACAGATGTTACCAGTTACATTATATTAGTTACCAGTTACCACCCATACAAAGCATGTACATACATAAAATGATCGCGTGATTAGAAAACCAGATAAGACTTTGTACGTAATTAATCTTGACGATGAAATGCGTTTGTGTGTTGTGGCACAACATAGTGACTTGCGAAAATAAAAGTAAATATGGTAAAGAAAAGATATTGAACGAATGGAAAATCAATTTTAAATAAGTCAGAGTATTAGGGACATTTGGAGCAAGCTTTAACTCAACGTGGAAAGTCTAAAACCCTGCATGTCTTTTCTACCAACACGATAGATCCCAACGTCGTGGAAGACCACTGATGACCATCCTTAGAATGAACTCGGTGACGCTGGTTATGACCTGCAATGGAACGGATGAGAAAGCAGTGGAGAAAGGCAAGAAAGTAAAAAAAAAAAAAACAGTAACTCTACAATTTTCGTACAAATACTTACTGCTTGTAAAGAAATAACGATGGAAATATGACGATACTAGTATTTGACTTATCGTTATCATTTTGACATATTTTTATGGTTCGGATAAATGTTCTTTTAGGTAAAGATTCCTTTTTCAGAATCTTCTTGGCTGTCGATTCTGTTTAAGTATGTACACACACCAACTACTTGGAAGCGCGGAAAAACAGGAAACTATCATAAACCCTAATCACTTTATTAATGTGGCATTTTATCACATTGTCAAAAATTTCCCAAATTTTAATTATGTTTGTAATAACCATCAGTCACCACTTAAATATTATTAATCTTGGATGACTTTTTAATTATATGTTAGATGTGTTAAACACTTTAATTTTGTGTTATTTAAGAATCAGTAATTTCTTTTCATTGCCAATTGTTGTTTACACCTTTCCATTTAAATTATTTTTGTATAAATAGCATTATTAAATTAGATTTATTATCAGTTGACAATGCTCGCAATGAGCGAAACCGGCCCTGACTTATTAAATAAAGTGGAATTAAGTACAAAGGAATATTGTGTTTTTATTAATATAATTCCTTTTCACCAAGTATTGACAGTGAGCATCCTAAAAGTGAGCAAAGATTCAGTCGATATTCAACTAAAAAAAAACAATTGATAAAAGTCTCTTTACCTCCCCGTTATTACCAAAAAGCAATGAGAAATTAATAATAATAAATAAATTTAAATTATGTGTTTTTTTAGTTTAAAAGAATCTATACAATATACTAAGATTTCCATAAATTGTATGAATTAAACAGGGCCCTTTGTACAGTCACACCAACCATTTCTATGTAAATCTATTTATCATGTATACTTAACTTACAAACAGACGTACATTGGAAATGTTGAATGCGCAGAATGGCTAAACGACTCTATTATGTGGGTGCAAGTATAATACAAAAAATAAATAAATGAATCGGGGACAGATGCGGGAATATTTGTTGGACAACACAAAGTATCCGATCGTCCATAAATAAATTGACTAAATGCCGCTTTTCAATATTGATTAGTGATGTTAGTATCTAGTATCCGGTTACTCGCAGTACACAGTACTCGAGTGTTTGAATCATCTTGACTGACAAAACTAATACATAAAAGCGTGTAGTCGTTGGTAACGATAGTTTGTTAGATACACTACTAAGCCAATTTCACGCTCTTAGCAAATTTTAGAAGAGTGATATCAGTTGAGGGTTAAATAAGTACGTATGATATTCAAAAAATAAAACACGAATCGTGAGTATTTTCAACTGATAATATTTTATTTTCAACATTACTTCATTAGTTAAAAATGCTCGTGTCGAGCGAAACCGGTTCTGATCACATTATAATAAATATGTGAAATTTGTACAAGAGTGTTTTATTATTTGAGTCTAATGCCTTTCTGCCATGTTCTGACTGTGAACTCGTTAAATGAGTATTATTTGATTTATAATCAGTTTTGTTTTGTTATTTCAGCCAAAACGATCAAATTACGACTAATTACTGTACTACATTAATTAAATTTTCAAAATTAATTCCTAGCAAGTGGTGATACAAGAAAGATTTTTTCATATTAATCCATCGCCGACTTTTTTTAAAAGAAACATTTTAAAAAAACTAGAGGAAGTAAATACAACTTGATTTGATAACACATTTTTGAGGAAATCAAATTTTACTTGTAGTCCAAATTGAGATTGTGTCAGAAAAGATTGCTTTAATGCCCCCTAAATATTCCTATAATTTAAAGTTATGTGCAAGAGAAGCTAACGATACATTTCAAACAACGGGTATTGATTCAGGATATACTCGATTACTTACTTATCGAGACATGCTACCGGCTCAACACTAGTTCCAATGTGAATTTAAAACGGACACCGTGACTGTGAAAAAAGCATTCAGTGTGTGACCATTCACACTGGGTTCTTTTTAACAAGTAATTTGTCGCATTTTCTGTCAAATTACGAACAGGCGCCCTATCCAGCCGGCTGACTGTATATCACGTTATTTACGCATGAAATGTCGGAAATCTGTGGCCAAATATAATAGGATTATTATAAATAAAAGATTATATCCGAAATACTATAGCGACGCATCAAAAATAAATTAATATAATACTATTAGGATTGGTTACTTATAACAGTGTGCCATATTGTAATATGTGATTATTAGTATAAAAGGTGGGTGAAAGAAAAAATACGAACATTATTGTTATGTTAAGGAGAGTTTATTGCAAACAAATAACTACCATTATTGTGAAACTAATTTAATAGTATATTTATATTAAATAATGTTTAAAGACGATAATAAATAACGGGCTAAATAAACTACAAGCTAACACAACTAGAAAGACTTTTCAAAATTCAGTATATTGTGTAACAGAATTATGTTGTTGCGAGTAAGTATGTACATGAAAAGAGTTAACCATTTTTTTGTGCTACGTTTGTCTAAAATATATTTTAATGAATTAGAAATTCTTCCATTTGAAGCAACTGAAACCGTTTTAGTTGATGGTAAGCCAGTTGCTCATACTACCTTTTTAAGATAAAGTTAATTTGGACGGGTGTATGCGTTGATTAAAATTTTGGTAGGAAGTTTATCAGTACCTCTATGCACCCTTCAGGATCTGCGTAAGCTAGTGAAGGTATAAAGAATGAAAAAAATATAAAAGCCATGTTTGTGAATACACAATATAAGAAATCCTTGATAGCAATGTATGAAGGTGGAAATTTGTGGATGTGTTCTTCAGAGAATATCACAAGAGTATATTTTTACATTTATTAAAGATTCTGTAAGCGTTTATGACCATGCTAAAAGGTCGTCAATTTTTAAATTTGACGTTTAAAAAAAGCATGATTTATTAAAAAATATTTATGGAAGAAAATATTCGTATATTGACTTTTTTAATATTATATTTTAATGAAAAATTATAATTGTAAACCACACATCGTCGCCTCACAATACGTCTGATATTTAAAAACAGTATATGTATTTTTAAAATCATTTCTCTATATGTACATATATCATACACTTATTCGGGGTATAAATTGTATCTGTATTAGCAACTTTCTATGTGTATATCATCATAATAATGAGTGGGTGTGAGTCCCATACTCTTCTTTATTGTCCATGTATTTTATCGTCAAAAGAAATGAGTGATTGCTTGGCTTGAATAGAATATCTAATTCGAAAGAATCAATTAATTTATATTTAAGCACCAGTGGATTTTTTTGTGTGAAGCATAATAAATTTTGAATTAGTTGTAACGTACGAGAAAATAAAAACGATATCCATTTCACGATTCGACGGAATGACTTGTGTGGATATCGCGCGACCCCAATAAGTTGCATTTTGTAGGATGAATGGTAAAAAATAAATAAAAACGTAAGCCAGATTTAGTCCTCAAATCAGTTTCGGGAACCTATCATTCGGTGCCTCATTGTAACCGGCTTACAGAAAGTACGGAGAGATAGACCTTTTATGGCATTATGGTATTGCACTTGGAATGGAACGAAACCCACCAGTTACGTGATAACAGTGGTCACAAAAATGTGAAACTCATGACAGAAATTTTATTAATTATTTTTGAACCAACATGTTATGTAACGGTTAGACTATGAATATAATTAAAAACAATTCAACATCTAAGAATTCATTGACATAAACATAATATTATATCTGAGACTAGTATAACTTCAAACTGTCATTTGTAAAGGTAATTGAACATTATGAACCCGGACCGCTCATCTGAAAAAAGTACCTGTTTTAAACTTTATAGCATGGCTTTCACTATAGGAGGCTATGGGTGTACTCAATGCAACTCAGTGTTTCCAGAAAAAGAATTAATACCAAAGAATTTGTTTGTATTCTTTTCATTTAATCAGTTTTGTTACTTACCAACTTTTGCCATAACGGTGACGAAACTGTCAGCTATTTTGTGGTAAATATTTTTCATTGAATAGTTTTATTATATAATAAATACAAAATATTTGAAAGTAACTAACATATCTACCTAATATGTGTAATAAGTTGTTTGAATATTTTAAATGTTTCAAAATATTATTTTATTTATTTATTTATTTATTTATTTAATTAACATTGCAAAAGGTTGACAAATTATAAATTTAAAACTTTTACAATGGAGAAAAAAAAATAGTACAATTTAATATTAAAATCAGTAGAAAAAAAAATGGCAAAGAAGTCAACTGAGTAAGCTCCGACGAACTCTACTTTAATACATAAAAAATAGTATTCGTCGGAACTCACCCACGTCTACGTGGAATATGTCGACATCCGAAGCAATATTGTTGAACACCGTTAAAGCTCTCCCCAGTGGCATCCCCATTGGCAGGCTGGTTCTACACCTTGGGAGAACAAACAATTCATGTCCACGATTTCTCAAAAAATAATCAGGAACATTTAGATTCACATTCTCAAGAATGGTGGAATTCTCATTTTGGCCACGTATAAGTCGAAAGAAATATATGGCCAGATACATTTCTCTTATGTTCTATTATGTTCTATTATGTTTTCTATTATGTTATAGTTATAGCGATCTATTTCGTTTAGTACTTATTGCAAGCCAGTATTTTGTGACTACTTAACCTTAGATTGTTGAAATCCTGTAAAATACTGAATTTATTTTAGTAGATCAACAAAACTACACTGAAAGGATGAAAACTGATAATGATAATAAGTTTAAAGGAATTATCTCAGACTTCTCCTCAAAGTATGTATAAAAACAATCAATCACAGGAAAGAGTATGAAATAGCTTCTACCTAACATACCTTCATATTCAACGAAAAAAAAAATAGATTTTAATTTGAGTTTAAACGATACATAGTATTTTATTTCAAAACGTAATAAATTATCCTAAAATGTAGCATAAATCAATAGCCATAAGATGTAATGAGGTTTACTTATGCGCCCCACATTTTGAGAAAACAGCTTGTTGTGGGGTCGCTCGAGCCCCGATCAAAATGGTAGGAGGCGAAAAATAAATTATTTAAAATTAATCCGACAGGGTTAAAATAAACAACTATGATATATTTTGTTTGTTCGAATGATATAATTTATACTATACACACAAGTTGTTTGATTAAATACACATTTATATAAATACAAAGTGTGAAAAAGTAGGTCTAAGTAAATATGCCGTATGTACATTAAAAGGAAGCAATAATTTAGTGTTTAATTATATAATGCAAATATAATAATTATAAAGGAGAAAACGAATTGAAATGCCAGGTAATAAAAAAAGACTGCATAAGACCATTCAGACGACAAAGAAAATTATATCTTTTAAATGAAACTTGTACAAAAATCTAATTAAATAATATCACATTGTCCGATACAGAAATAGCAAAATGGTTATATTTTAATTGAAGCAGCTGTGGAATATTTACGAGTTTACCTAGTTGGTTGCTAACCACACTCGTTTGCACATATTTTTATTTTATCTATCAATTTAAAGGATCATTCAGAAAATCAGGATATATAAAAATTCTAATATTTACGCCCCGTGGTACGTGCGTAACTCGCTGCTTCACAGAGACTTGAAAATACCTACCATCCGCGAGTTTGTTCGTGAAATATCACAAAAGTTTCACAGCGAGGTGGGAAAACATTCTAACCCAACGATCTCTGATCTCCACAACTATGACGAGACACTGCCTGAGAATCGTTTTAGACCCAGAGCAGTCCTGCTCGACGACCCTCCATAGATCTTATGTCGTATAAAATTGTCAATTTTAGAACGAACTTAGCATCACGAAAATGACTCTCTTTGTTTAAAAACAATTTGTATACTGTATGTGTGTATGTATGTATGCGCATGTGTGTGTGCATGTACGGATGTGGTGTGGAGGAGGCATATGGAATGTGATTTGCAAAATAATGCATATGGAGTTCCCGTGAACTTCTTATCTCTGTAGTGATCGCGCCCTTCCGTCTGCGAACGACGGTAAGGGGATGCAATTTACAATTTTTCAAAATCTTTATCGATGAAGGAGACTGGAGGAACCTTGACGCTGGCGCGTCCTGGTGCTTGAGGCTCCATAGGTTTGATATCCAAAAAAAATCAATTTACTTGTTGGTTAAGGTCGAGGTAAAATTACAATGAAATAATATTGACAACATACTTAGTGAAAACTATTTAAAAATTAACTAACCATTTAACAAAGTATTCTTTACGTAATAAATTCAAATTCAAAGACAATGGCTAAATCTTTTTTATTCTTTAGGTTTTGGTTATAAATTGAAAATGTGAAAGAAATGCAGCCCAGTTTTATGATCGTTTTTATTTACATATATATTTCTTTGTAGATAAAACCATTTTCGAAAATTGTACAATTTTTGTTTTCCCAATATTGTGGTAGTTTTTATTGCGCTCGAGGAATACAATACTTTCATCCCATCATCTTTTTGGATCCTTCTCGTCTGAACCAATCACGCCGCCCCTGGGGACTATTGAATAAACTCTCCGACTTGTTGGTATTATGTAGCTGAAATTCTGACTCGGCTCTCGAACACTCTTCAAAGAATACATCCAGTGACTCAGAATGGCGAGAGGTATATAATATAATTTATTATAAAATATTAGCCAGGCGAAGTATGCATATAAGTTTATTCAAAATTAACATAAATCACATAAAAAGCATACATCGATGAATTCTTAGTAGAAAGGCCTTGTACTAATTACACATTATGAAATGAAAATAAGTAGCAGTTTCGTAAAGTAATATTTATATCATCTAAGAAGCATTCGGATCATGTCGGGTCCGATGGCGCAGCGGTTAGCGTTGTGGGCTTCCATGTCAGATCTCACGGGTTCGAGTTACAGTACGAACAGCATTTTTTCAAGGCATGGGTGTTTGTGATGTCCTTAAAGATCCTTAAATAACTGGGCGTAGCGAGAGCTATTGGTTAACCACTATTCCTGTTCTAGCCTTATCCTTCTATCAAAAACTCAGTTCTCGTAAACAATCTTCGGTTTAGACACGACATAGCGGACAGGAATTTGAAAAAAAAGACATTACAATGATGATGGTTTCATGCTGACATGGCTATCAATACAATTCAAAAATTATAATACAAAAGTATTTTATGTCAAATTGTCTTGAACACACAAAATTGCAAGATGAGTGTTTTATTAATAAGCCGGGTAAATATTATATTTCGACTGTGGAAAGGAAAAAGGACGTAACCCAGAGTTTTTTTATAAGTTTTATAACTGATTTTTTTCGATAATCACAATGTGTCAAACATGAAACACGTTCTATCAAAAGGATACAAGCTGCAAATGCCGAATTAGCATCTAAATTTAGCTTTTAAGTTTGAAAAAGATAGGTTTGTGAAAATTGAAACCAAGAAAAAAGACTGAAAAAAAGGTTTTCCTAGACAATTTCTTAAATAAATATTAGATTGTGTCAATTAAACACCAGTTTAGAAGTCTCCGTGCACTTCAATGTTGTGTTTATTTCATAATTTGCATATAACCGAAAGTCATCAAAACACGTTTTTTGTGCCTCCTGTAAAATTGTCTATGTGTGGGTTACGTCCTTTTTCCTTTCCACATTCGAATTATGGTTTGTAGAAAAAAGATTTATTCTCTTATTGAAAAAAACGTCTCTACGTCACTTTGTAAGTAAGTGTATGAGCTGATAGATATCCCTTTGTGTGTGTGCGTTGCACGAGGGGGTAGGTAAAGCATAATGGGGTTGGCGAATAGGTGCGCGGGCGACACAATGAGCAGGCGTCCAGGTGTTTGCAGGAGATATCGAAAAAAGCTGACAGAATTAATAGTCCCTTTCGTTCGACCCCCGCCCCACTCTTGCTATTCCGAGATTTTTTCCTCGATACCCAATGAATTTCGCACAGTTTCATATTAAATATAATAAAAAAACTGAATGAAAAATACTGCGAGTCCTGAAATCGTAACGATAAGAAATATACTTTAAATCCTTACTCTTCATTTCGAATTTTTTCAACGTTCATCTCCTTAGATGTTTTTCCACTTATTAAATATTATTTCAACTGATATTTATGAACCAATTACATTATTAACTGAAAAGGTTATTATATTGTAAATTAATATTTCAAATAGTCAATCTTCCATATGAAAATTTGACACTTGACACTAAACAAATGGATTATTATGTAGGTATTGAAAATTTCATTTAATGCTTTTTTAGAGTTCATTTGCAACTTTGTTACTGCACTTTTTGTGTTACAAATTGGTACCTGTGCCATGTCTTTTATGTCAGGGTCTCAAAATATTTTTATCAATTTTGAGGTATTCACTCACTGTCAACTCTTGGTGGAAATGCTCGTTATTAGCGAAACCGGTCCTGATTTTAATACATAAATGTGGAACTAGGTAGTATTATACGATACAGTCGATTCGATTTTAAATAAATAATTTAAACATATTTAATTCAAGTGACACTTATTATTAGTAAAATATAGGACCGAAAATATAATGTATAAGTATTTATCAGGACTGTCAGGACAGTCGGAGTAGGAAAATCGAAGAAAAATATTGAAAAATTATTAGTCTCTTCATTATATTGATTAGTGAAACTACTAGAATTATTCCAGTAACTAGAATGAACAGTAGACACTAAACAGATATGTAAGTCGGAGTCTTCTTTTTTTTACCCGACTCTGTAGCCCTGATATTTACTATCCGATTCATCATAATATATATTTTGAAATCTGGTTAAAAATATTGTTTGAGTACTACTATGCTATATACAAATATGTTATACGACGTTTTTAATCAAAGTATATTATTACAAATATGTTTTTTATGTGTAGATTCTGTAGAGGCAGAGTTTGAGAGGATTCACAAATCTTGTGTCAGAAATCAAACATATATTTGGATTTATGTCCACGTCAGCGCAAAGCAATTGTACATTGTGTATTAGGGTAACATAAAGTGGGATTTAGTTGCAGGTGCCAGCGAACAGAGCTGTCGCGAACGCCAGTAATAATTGTCGAGTTGCGAGCGACGTAAACCAAGCGCAAACATGGCGATATGCAAATTTAATCTATGTCACATATAGATAGATGCAAAGCTGAATAATACCCAACCACTTGCAACAATATCAGTTAGCTACAATATGATTCAATGCCTCTTAAATCCACAGTGGCATACATATTTTGAAGGATTTATCTAAAGCAGATTTAACGTCTTTGAATGTCATTAATTATTTGAAGATACGATACAAAAGTATTCTAACATATAAGAATTAGTTGCTCGACAATTTGCCACCAACGTTCTTAAATAAAATATTAGACCACACGTGTAAGACAAACCTTTTTCTTGTTCACTAACAAAATGAATAATTGATGGGAGACGAAACATTGGTTAGAGCAAATGAAAGTCAACGAAGCACTTTGTACTAAACAGTACTAATTTATTTTCCGGACAAAATAAATTGCTAAGCAAACACAAATGAAAAAGAAAAGAAATGTTTTTATAATTAATTCTAATAAGCTTCCATTCTACATAATACATATAACCAAAATAAATTAAAAATGAAATCTCATTATTATATATATGTATGTACATACTTTTAAATTGTATTCAAACATCATATTGGAAATAGATAAAAACTAAGCCAAATTCTTTAAGCCAAGTCTTTTTTAAACAAGACATTACATCTAATGCCAATGCGCCAAATATTTTAAAGTTGAAAGATCATACGAGAAAAACTCGATGAGAATTTATTGTAAGTCACTCGAGGTAAATTGACATCACAAACACTAACGTCTTGGTCTCAAATTTAAATCTAAAAATCTAAATTTGACATTGACCTTACCGGGAATCGAACCCAGACCAACCTGGTCGGTAGGATAAGTTCTCACTAACAAGACCACAGCGGGCAACAAAATTACAATAAAATAATTTGATATGCTCTGGACCGGTTTCGCTCATGACAAGAATTACTAATTTATATGAAAATACATTAATACTATGTGCATACACAGAACAAAGTAAAATTGTAAACGTGTAACAGACAATTGGTAATTGTAATATTAACGTAGAATTAGTGCAAAAGAGTGTTTTATTTTTTAAAAATATAATTCCTTTCCACCAAGTATAGTGGAACCCTCAATTACGCTACCTCTAGTTACGCGCCGAACATAAATATTCGTCGCAAATCCCCCAATTGCGCGGTCGCATTCCATTTTCATTGCTGCTGTACACACAGCCGGGCGGCTCTCTGTGTGGTTCAAACGTTGACGAGTACTAATATTTTAACTAAATATTGCGTCCATTTTTATTTTTCATTTATTCTTAGTTTTGACAGTTTTGCATTTTTTGCGAAAAAAAAACGTAACCCCTTATTTTTGTATGAGATTTACTTCACCAATTACGTAACTCCCAATCACGCGGTCCCTACTTGCGCGTAAATGGGGGTTTTACTGATTTGACAATGAACACCTTAAAAGTGAGAAAAGGGTATATTTTTTTGGTTGTTTAGTAATAATATAATGCACAACTAGTCGCAAAACCAACCCATGCTATTTAACATAAATTTTAATAAATAAATAGTTTTTGGCATATATGTATGTATAATTTTGCAATTTTATGGGTCGGGCAGCGGCACATAATATGCAAATTTCGTTGGATGGTATTTGAGAACCACTGGATGCGCAAATGCATTATAATTACGTATTAACTATCAGGCTGCCAGCACACGTTGTGGATAGGTAGAGGAGAGGAGTGCCCGAGTAGCTGGCTTTACGGACGTGAGCATCGGGCGAACAGTTTAGGCAGAGATATATGGCCATCGCTGGCAGGTGGCGGGTTAAGGCTACATACAATGTGGAGTAATTTATTGGGATCCCAATGCATTTGATAACAAACAATAATAGTTTAAGAAGGAAATGATGTGTAAAGCTATATGTTAATAAAAATGCATTCGTCATTAACACTGTCAATTAATAGGTTTTGTTTTATATAAGATAGTATGGGCGAGGTGTAATAAATTGTGGTTTTCTTATGATTGCTGGGAAATAAAACATATTGATGTATTCCTCTTTATATTGTATAATGCACCTGACAGAACAAGAAAAGTTATCATTATCAGAATATTAGAAAACAAATATCTATCGATTACCGTTGCTAAAACTTTTTCTTGAAATAAATTAAATTTAAGTGATTCTTGGAACGAAAACAAATATATTATTGTTATCGTTCCAAGAATCACTTTAAGTTAATTTATTAAATATAATACTATACATATTTTGCAATATAAATTAGGATGTAAAGAGTGGATAAGAGGATATACTGTGTATCTCTTCTAAGCCAGTATATATAACTAAGTTAATATCAGTTTAAAAATAGTTATGATGAGGGCATACGCCGAAATAGCTATCAATCGTATACATAGAAGAACTAAAATAATTTGATATTTTTTCAACTTATTATAATGATGTTCAATCAAGTAGATATTTATTCAATCAATAATAATAAATATAAATAATATTGGAGATAACATAGATAGACTAGTAAAAACACAATAATCCTTTGTACTTCATTCCACTTTATTTAATATGTCAGGACCGGTTTCGCTCATTACGAGCATCGTCAACTGATAAGAAATATAATTTAACAATGCTATTTATACAAAAATGAACAGCTATAAACAACAATTGGCATTGAAAAGAATATACCAATTACATTAAAAGTGATTCTAAAATAGCACAAAATTAAAATGTTTAACACATCTAACATATAATTAAAAAGTCATCTCAGATTAATAAATTTAGAATGGGGATTGAAAGTAATTACAAACATAATTAAAATTTGGGAATTCTTTGACAAAGTGATACAATGAGAATAATGACATTAATAATGACATTTATGGAGTGAATAGGCTTAATGATAGTTTCATATTTTTCCCCGCTTCCAAGTAGTTGATGAGTGTACATGCTTAAACAAAATCGACAGCCAGGAAGATTCTGAAAAAGAAATTTTTCAAAGACCATATCAATTCTAACAAAGAAATATATATATATATATAAATAAAGTGGAATGAAGTACAAAGGATTATTGTGTTTTTACTAATATAATGCCTTTCCACCAAGTATTGACAGTGAACACCCTAAAAGTGATAGATAGACTATTTAAACCTTCCATTTGTTAATTTGTCTAATTTCCTTTAGTTGATTTCCAAAACATAACATACACATTTACGTTGTGATTACGAATAATATGACGCCTTGATTAACTGAGAACCGTAACCTTGGTTAAAATAATAATATATAAAACAGTTTCAGATATTCCGTTAAGCAAAATGGTTTCGCATGTAAGATTATCGTCTGTCTTCAGTCCTCCCAGGAGTAGATAAGTAAGTATAAGAGGCTCAAAGGACGATAGACGTTAAGTACGGGTAGACTCCCGCGGGGCGTTATTTGTCACTCTTGTTAAATGTTGTGCAATAATTCAAAGATTTATATGGCCTCCGGTAAGAAAGACCTCCTTCGGCTTTATGCGATCCTGCTCAAGGGTAGACTGCTGAGAATAATGCTGGTATCAGGAGAACAGAGTGAGACGTGGCATGTAATTGATTGTCGCGGTGAAGTTATATTCAAAACATTGTAACATGTAACGCAGAAACTTACTTATTCATGCAGAATAATTCTTATTATCGTTTAGTTATTGCTTTTCACCAATGCTGTCCTGTTAGTTTCTGACACACTGTAAATCTTATCACTGAAAACAATGTTGGTTTCAACTCTCATTGTATTTTAACCAAGCATGGAATCAAATGATAAGAATAAAACAATCTAAAACTAATGAATGTGTATAAATTAACTTGATTACGGATTTTTTCGAGGACTTAAGTTGTGACTTGTGGTGCTCTTTTTTACACAGCTGTGAAATTAACACGGTCCAGTAAAAAGAACGTATACTATTCTTCGACAAATATTATTTGTTTTCTTTAAGATTCCTACAAACAAAAAAAAACACAAACAGATAACAGATGTCGCAATAACACGACAGTGGTTACAAATAAAAGGTTTCATTAACACATTAAGCTTGTCCAAAATTTACAGATCCATTATAGGTCCAGTCCCTCATAAAAGTCCCCTTATATATATATAATTAAGTAGCGACAAATTATTATTTCATAATTAAAATACATATATTTTTTAAACCATGTCCGCTCCCAATGTGTAGCATATGGACTCCTAATGGAGTTTATCTCAACAGTGTTTCTATGAGAACTGATTGTTACTTAGTTGCTCAACTTCTGTTTTTACAAAGAGAGTAGGAAAATACATACGTATTATGAATGATATTTTGTTTTTTTAGCACGGTTTCCGAAACCGTGCTAACCGATTTTTTTTTTTAATATGCAGGAAACCAATGTTAAATTTTTCTATCAATCTATCACTTTTTTTACTCTGTTTTTTGAGGAACGTATGTAACGTGTAAAAAAAGAGTTGATTGAATTAATATTTTATATGTTAATTAATATCACTTGGAAAGTGATAACACTGAATACAAGTTTCACGATTTAAATGCGCAACAAACTGGACTGAATCCATTGAATGCAATACAAATACACAACGAACGCATTTATGATGATTGGACAAAATTATTAAGACTAAGCTCTATTTAGATTTACTTATAAATATAAAATTTACATTTGAAATTTAAATTTACATTTGGCATAAACTAGAAAATACGTGTACTCGTCTGGGTATTGTAAAGAAGCAGGGGTTGTTATTAATCCACCGTCTCTCAAAAACGATTCGCCTACGAAGCTTTTAAAGTTACTCCACGATCAATCATTTCAGCTGAAAGCAATTTGTCTTTACTTTGAAGGCATCTGACTAAGATGGCTTGTCATACAAAATTCACACAACTGTGTCTTCATATAACACAAGTAAGTCACTTCGAATCATCCACATTCTACGTCAAGAGTATTTGTAATGTCAAAATTATTGATACGTACAATGTTTTAGTCCTGGAAATAGGTAGAGTGTCAAAAATAGACAAATATTTCGCGACCCATTTAATTAATAAGTACAGTATATTGAAAAATAACAATGTGAAAATAATCCTTTGACAATTTCATTTTATCAGTATTAAGCATGCCTACCTAGAATGGGAAGAAAAACTAATCCGGCAATACGGTGGATTGCGAAAGTAATCAAATATTTAAAAAATACGTTTCGCTGATTTACTAGCGGAATCTGCTTCCCTACAGTCCTGGATGACTTATCTTTTTTATTCTTAACGAATTTATCTTTGATATAACAAGGGCTGTGGAGTCGTGTAAAAAAAGGACGACCCCGACTCCAGCCATAAAATAATTAACGACTCCTATTTCAACTCCGAAGAATATTTTTAATAATTTCATTTTAACTAATAAATATGTATACCATCAGATCATCTTTAGTCAGCCATGCATGAAATGTCTACACTTTGGACTATATATTTAAAAAAAAATCCGGCCGATTATTTTTCACGACCCGACTTTGACTCCACAGCCGTGGATATAACACTATACTCTTTTTTAAACGGTTGATACGCTCTACAAAAAGTCGTGTAAAAAAAGTAAGGAAGAAACGAAAACATCACATAAATACACTCAACTCTTTAAAGTTTAAACGGTAATAATGAAAACCCAATATCTATCTAAATTGCACAAAATAAGAATTCTAATTTTAAAAAATATGACTTTTATGAGGGACTAGACGAAAACCGCTTCCATCACTAGAAACTTTTGTAACGTCTAAAGAGTTAAGGTATAATGAAGCATTTTGTTTTTTTTTTATTACCGTGTTGTGTCATGTTGAATTTATTGTTATTAGGAAATCTGTAATAATTCGTGTAAAAATATATTATTCATTATTTTTCGTGAACCGTGTTATTTCGATAACCGAGTAAAAAATAGTTGGGTGAGTGTTTATATTGTTAACGTCTTACGTTTGTGTATTCTTTTGTCAAACATAATATCCATTTAATCAAATCTTGATTTTGATATTTATCGCTTGTTCGTATCGACGATTTAGAAGCGCTATAAAAAAAGAATACAGATGTCGTAAAGTTGTCATGCCAGCATTCTTACGCCAATAAAGTTATGTGATTTTCATTTTATCGGCCATCATAACAAGCAGTTTGGGCGATAAAAATATTTAACGTGATGGCATTAAAAAGTTGCGAGATATCTCCCACACCTAATCGGATACATTCAAAAGCACCTGACACATTTGCCACACGTTCACCTGCCTGGCAGTCAAAGTAACCTTTAAGCTGCGCGCGCGCGCGGCCGCTCAGCAGTTTGAATACCCCCGTGCACTCATTATTTTTTGAGAAATCGTGGACATGAATTGTTTGTTCTCCCAAGGTGTAGAACCAGCCTGCCAATGGGGATGCCACTGGGGAGAGCTTTAACGGTGTTCAACAATATTGCTTCGGATGTCGACATATTCCACGTAGACGTGGGTGAGTTCCGACGAATACTATTTTTTATGTATTAAAGTAGAGTTCGTCGGAGCTTACTCAGTTGACTTCTTTGCCATTTTTTTTTCTACTGATTATAATATTAAATTGTGCTATTTTTTTTCTCCATTGTAAAAGTTTTAAATTTTATAATTTGTCAACCTTTTGCAATGTTAATTAAATAAATAAATAAATAATTACGGGTTGGCGCGCACTCCAAGACTTCTTGTTTGATTTGCCCGCGCAGCCTTTGAAATTTCCGCGTGGCTAACCTCTTGACTTAGAGGGAGCATAGTGGCAGTACAAAGATCGCACAATAATAATTATCTGAGCACCAGTTGCAAGGGTCGAGAAAATAAAATATTTTTTCAGATCATATTTTCATGTATGATATAAAATTAATTTTAATAATTTATATTGTATTATTACGTTACATATTAGTATTGTGTGTTCTTAAACACATGTTGGGCAAACTGGCGATTTTGAAAAATGTATTTTTTTGTATGAAAAAGTGTTACATTTGCGGGGTAGTTTCAATGAGTATTAGATTAAGTCAATAATAGTGAAATTTACTTAAAATTTAATAAAACGTTTCCGGCTAAGTGGTCGAGTGTCAACATCGTTACATTGGAACACGGGTTCGAGTACCAGTACGAACAGTTTTAATAGATGTATTATCAGTTTAAGGATGTATGTGATGACGTGATGTCCCTTTCCACCGCGATTAGTGATTAGCTAACTACTAGTCGTGTCTCAGCCTATCCTTCTATTCCGACTCTTTAAGAGAAGTCGAGCAACTGAGTAACAAGCAGTTCTCGTAAAAATTCTTATATTTAGGTACACTCCTCAGGAGTCCATATGCTCCACATTGATAGCGGGCATGGTAAATATAATTGCAATTGATCACTTTTAAGGTGTTTAAGATGTGATGACTGTCAATATTTAATGGAAAGGCAATATATTAAAAAAAAAAAACTCTCTTGTACTAATTCCACGTTTATTAATTATAATCAGGACCGGTCTCGCATATGACGATCATTTTCAGCTGATGATAATACACATTAATACAGTGGGTACCAATGGTTGGCTATCCATGGCCATATTAAAATTCAATATTTTTTTTTCGAATAGGTACCCGTTCGCCATTATTATGTTTAGTTTATTTTACAATTTAACTAAACCAAATTTTATATTCTGCCGATGACTTTTTAGTCTACAAAATATAATAAATAATGTGATTTATACACAGTAGAGGTGTGCACGGGCCGAAATTTTACAAAATTACCCGGTCCGAGCCCGAAAAACTCAGACCCGAC
This sequence comes from Himalopsyche anomala, assembly GCA_031772345.1. NCBI lineage: Eukaryota > Metazoa > Arthropoda > Insecta > Trichoptera > Rhyacophilidae > Himalopsyche > Himalopsyche anomala. Next base: position 1,531,479 of record CM062837.1, on the reverse strand, counting down.
CCGGCCTGGGCCTGAATCTAATACCACAATTGTTACCCGAACCCGACCCGAAGCCCGGATTTATACTCCTCAGTCCGACAAAAACCCGTTGTTTACAAATTTACAACAATTAACGATTCATTGTAGAACTGGTTATAATTAAAATTAACATGGTTGGCTGACGGAATAAATTCCTTACCCGGGCCCGGCCCGAGCCCGAATCTCAATTGAGCTTACCTGCCCGAAACCGGCCCGCGGGCCGGGCCTGGTAGGAGCCCGAGGGCCAGGCCCGGGCCCATGCAGACCTCTAATACACAGGAATGAGTTTGCATTCCATTATTTGGTCACCAATCTCATCCCAAAGAATATTTAAAAAGTATGTCAAAATTATTCATACAAATTGAAACAAACTATTAAACATCAAATGAAATATGTAATTAAGGAAGCCATTCCGTTTTAGTATACGTAATCGGAAAATTTTAAATATTTTATAGATTAAAATGCAATGAAAAATAAGCCTCACTTTTAGGCCGAGCTAAAATAAACATTTGATTCTATTACATGTGAATAAATTTAGACCATTATTTTAAAAATCCATATAAAAAGAACGTTAAATATTTTAGTGTGTATTTTTCTAACACGGACGTAATTTATAGACCACGGATAACTTTTTATTCATTCAATTTTGCATTTTTAATATAAATCAATGTATTTAATGACGTTTTATTTTATTTAAGAAGTTGATACTGAGAAAAATCAAGTATGTTTGACAGTCGGTTGATTCATAAAAACTTTAAACGTATTTATTTACAAATAATTAATTTAAATTTAGAATGCTGATATAAAATAATCGGCGACCAGTGAGGAAGCTGACATTAAAACTTAAAATAAAATGCGTTAGTTGAAAGCGAAAATTTTGCTGATTTTTGATAGGATAGAAAATATCATAAATCTGATAAGATTATACGGTGTGTGATGTGATTAATATCGCCAACTCCTCAATAGTAACCTAGTAGCTCCCACAAGACAATTATCTCTAGGAAGAGGAGCTTTGATTTGGCGAGAACAAGGGGAATCCGACATTAATTTAAGGGTATAAAATAATTAAAATCTCAAAATGAAGAACTTAATGAAAAATGTTTCGCCAAAACAAACGATTGAACTTTTAGGCGTAATTACAACTTCCGCTACAAAGTAATTCTCCTTACTAAAACAAAGTTTCTCCAACTTTCTGCGCTAAATAAGTTCGCCGTCCCCAAGTTAACCCAAGACATTAACCCTTACATGACACTGTGGGGTCAGTTTTAATCCCGGTGAAGAATTTTCAGATAAAATTTCCGGCACATCTTTTTCTTTAGATTTTTTTTGACAATAATAATACTATATCTCTATATAATACTAAATCGTTAGCCAAATATCTATGATAACATTGGTAGATGTAGTATTTTGTCTCAGTTCGTTTTCTACCTATAGTACAGGTAGAAAACGAACTGAGACAAAATACTATATCGACTGTGGAAAGGAAAAAGGACGTAACCAACATTTTTTTTTTGATAATCACAATGTATCAAACTTGATACACGTTCTATCAAAAGGATGCAAGCTGCAAATTCCGAATTAGTATCTAAATTTAGCTTTGAAGTTTGAAAAAGATAATTAGAAAAAACACAATATTCCTTTGTACTTCATTCCACTTTATTTAATATGTCAGGACCGGTTTCGCTCATTACGAGCATCGTCATCGTCATCATGTAATGAGCGAAACCGGTCCTGACATATTAAATAAAGTGGAATGAAGTACAAAGGAATATTGTGTTTTTTCTAATATAATGCCTTTCCACCAAGTATTGACAGTGAACACCCTAAAAGTGAACAAAGATAACCTTGTAAAATATAAAAACCAAGAAAATTACTGAAATAAAGGTTTTTCCTAAACAATGTATTTAATTATTATTAGATAATGTCAATTAAACACAAGTTTAGAAGTCTACGTGCACTTCAAGGTTGTGTATATTTCATAATTTACATATGGCCCAAAATCATCAAAACACGTTTTTGCGCCTCCTGTAAAATAGTGTGTTTTACGTTATTTTTCCTTTCCAAAGTCGATATGTATAACAAATACAATTATACAAAAGTATTTACAAATATACCTAATGATAATAGAGGGGATGGCTTTATTAATTAGGTACGTCGCCAAGTAAGAACTCTATCACTTTATTTAAACATGACAATAGTATAGAAAAGTTTATACCGAATACTGAATATTATTTAGTTTTTTATATTCATATAACAACCGCAATGGGTTTGAGAGTAAAAGTTAAAAAAAAGGAATTTTTAGAGTACCCTGAAGTAAAAGGTTGGCGACGTAAAAGAAATTGGGGAATTCTATGCTTTAGCGAGAATGAAAAACTGTAAAAAAAAATATGACGAATATAGAAAATGAGCGTAAAAAACTTTGATAGCCGAGCCAAGAAAACGTCTCAACTTCCCCAACCAGGGCCACATAATGGATGAGGAGATAGAAGTAAAACCGTTAGTGGAAGGCAACGACCATAAACGCCTGGTCGAGAAGGTGTCGCCGGAGGCCATTGTTAAAAACAAGCCGGTCGGAAAATACGGAAGGGGAATTATGCGCATGCGTGCACAAACGTGCCATCCTTGGATTTTCTAAGACGTTTCTAAGCTTCTGAAAGCCGTGGAGGTATGGTTTATGAAGATAACGTATGGGGGCTGCTTTAAGAGTATTATGAGGCGTATTTTCTTGAATAGAACGTATAAATTTAAAAAAAATGAGAAGCGGAATAATAAATAAATACCGTACAAAACTCTGAATCAACAAGTGGTCGTGTGATACAGATATCATTTAATAAATAACAAGGTACAATAAATGGGATTTTCAGCTATCTCCGTTACATAATTGGAGCCCTAATAAGATAACTAGTATAATTCAGTTACTAAAACTATATTTTTATGAATAGTAAGGATAGAAAGGAGGATACAGGAATGAACAATAAGTTAGGTAACAGTTTTCAACAATCCCGGTTTTTTTAATCTAATGAATGAGCAAGATGGCATTAAAACACTAGATTTAAAAGATAACTTAATGCATTAGTCCGTACCGGGATATGAACATGTGGGTACTGCAAGCGAACAAGACAAACGCCCAAGAGTGTTCCCACTCAGCTAAAGCAGTGCTTCCCAACCTGGCGTCCGCAGGTTTTTCGCGGATGACGCGAACATTTTCATTCTTTCAACATTCTTTGTGATAAAATATGAACATGTGAAATAAAATAAAATTAGGGGTTCGCAAATTATTGTTTTTAGATTTAGGGGTCTGTGGCATAAAAAAGGTTGGGAAGCACTGAGCTAAAGGACGATTAAGTTATTAAATAATCAAAATAAAATGTATACAAAACTTTCGCAAGAAGTCGTTTCTGAAGCAGGATCAAATACATCATCGTCTCAATGTTTTTTCATATTGATGTTGTAAACTTACCTGAAAGATAAAAAGAAATATAAGAATATAAAAAAGAATTAAATTCAATGAAAATTTAAAATACGAGGATGATAAATAGAGGAATACAATCTCTCAGAGTGAGCCTTCTTCGGTGAACTCATTCGTTAATAAGTCGATAAGGAAAATGCAATTTTCCTTTGTGTGCAGAATTAAATCGGCGAATAAATACCTCCATACAGTTAGTTCTTAGGCTCCTGTTTCATGTGCACAGATTCATCCCTTCGTTTGCATTTAAACGCAATGAAAAGTGTATTTAATCCTATACAATAAATTCATGTAGCAAGTTGGATCGTAACTTCGCACATATAAAATACGGAGAAGGGGGTTGTGTGTTTTACTGCAACATACATTCATGAGATTGAAAGTTTTCAAATTAATAAACGGTGCATGGAACTTTTCAACAGTTTCGTCTTTTCTTTTTGGATATTTTTCTTTTCTTGATTTGTAATCATAGTTCGCATTGTGCTAAATTTTGACCGTGTCAGTTGTCTCACTGGAATATTAATATATCGTAGAATCTAGATTTATCAGACAAAAAGGTGATGAAGGTAATCCATATAATTGAGCACGTAATTTCGATCAAATAATTCAATATTTAAGAGTAGGAACATACAAGATATTTACATTAAAATTGTCTTCATTCAAGAGACTTTTAGTAAACTTTAATTACTTGGTAGAATTTCAATATCCAATTCAATATCAATTCTAATCGTTCAAATTTTGTACACGTTTTGTCTTTCGGCATTTGCAGGCGTTAAAGTGCACGGATGAATTTGAATTGACGCTTGGTAAATAGTCGTGATGTGTATATATTATAAGAATACAAATTATGATCACTAAATTAAGATCTGTTTAAATGGCAATTAAATTCATAAAAATAAGATTAATTTAACTAATAGTTTGATTTTAATAACGTTAAATTATGGGAAGTAATCACATAAACGAATACAATGATTTATTTTGATAAATAACAAATTTGACATTAAAAAATGTTCTTTTGCTTTATTATTTACATTGAAATAATTGTTGTTTTAATAATGCAATAGGAAATAAATCACGAAAACACGATACGATCTCCAGGTAAATACGAGAAGCAACCACCCGGCGAGCAGAATGTCGGGAGGGTGGATTCAACGGCAGTAAGCTCCTGGGAAATTGGTTGCACGGCGGTGATTAAGGGATGAACGCAACTACTGCTGTGGAGTGGAGGAAGTAGAACAAACAAGCGATCCGACACCCGAAATAACTGCCTCGGAAGGTGGTAAACGGGATGCAACGCGGTAAACACGAGATGTGTCAGCGTCAGGCTTGCAGCAAAAGGGCCCTTGGCTTTTGTAGTGCTTGAATAATAAATATCATCAAGAAGGCTTTGATCTTTAAAACGAACGTTTGGTGAAATGATTTACAAGGGAAAGGAAAACTAAAATCGTATTCAATTACCTTTAATACACTTAAATATTACGATGTTACCTACGTATCTTAGATATGTTCAAAACCAAAAGAATATTGAATCAAATCCATATTTTTAGTCACCTTTCTGGCAAAAGTTGGTAAGTAACAGATTGAAAGTTCGTTCCAAGTAAACAGCAAATAAAAAAATCATGCTATAGTACAAATTCTCTAGCATAGATATTTCATGTTACATTGATAATGATCATATCAAAATACATATGAATTAATGCTGATCAGACACAAATAAGAATGTAAAATCAATAAACAGAGACAATTGCCTGCCTTTAATCAACATTAATAATAATTGTCTATGAAATAAAATACTCTTAGGGTGTTCACTGTCAATACTTGGTGGAAAGGCATTATATTGATAAAAACACAATATTTCGTGTTTTATTCCATTTTATTTTTAAAAAAGGTCAGGACCGGTTTCGCTCATTGGAATAAATTACAATATTGTGTTTTTATTAATACAAAATAAATGTTTTTTTTTTGACAAAATGTAATAAATGCACTAACTGGAGTTTTTTGAAACAAATAATTTATAACAAAGAATCTATCTGTATACACAATTCATTTTTGTCAGTTTTGTTAGATAATAAATTCTGCTAGAAATGTGACGGTTAAATAAAGTGCCTTTAATTATTTTTCATTGCGTTGCAAACATACGTATTGAATAAGATATGAATAGATAGCAAAATCACCAACTCGTCAGACAAAAGGGCTTAAAAATATTGTTGGGTATGATGTAAAATTTTAACAACTTAGTGCTGGAGTTAAAATACTTTTTTTGAAACGATTAAACAATAATGTAATGAACCCAATTCCTTTCATCTTAGCCAAAAGCAATTCACGCGGCAAGTGTGCTTTCAAAAATTTACGAGCCCAATTGCATCGACAAAGCAGCCCAAAAGATGAGTTCCTCCTAGGGAATGGATAGATAATTATTTCCGAGAAGAAAACTGAATTCCAGGACAGGGCTGGTTCGCTATCAAAACAGGCACCCACCCTTTAACAAAGGGCGCATCCGGAGTGATTTGAGATCGCCGAACCGTGAACGATTGCCGTAGGGTAGTAAAATTGCAAGGGACGATAGCGATTTTGTACCATTTAATGGAGTTGTATTAGGAGATTGAATGCTTAGTTCAAATTGAGGAAATAATTATAAAAAAACAAATATTTCTCAATCAATTGAATTGACATTAATTTATTTGGAAGAACCCATTAAAATAAAGTGAAAAACTAACAAAGTGTTTTAGTTCTACAATTAATATTTAATATACAGGGGCAGTAAGCCGAAACAGCTATCAATTTTATATATACAATAATAATTGTAGAACGAACATACATACATTGATATTTTAAACTTTATTACAATAAAATAATCCTTTCACTGAAAAATAAAGTAAAGTCGAGTAAAATAATATTTTCAACAATATTAACAAAATCAATTATCAAATAAATCAATGATATACTGGCTTTATATAAAATTTAAAATAACTTTAATTATTCTACGTATTGTATAACTAACTGTGACACGTGTTTCGCCTCTTTCAGAGGCATCTTCAGACTAACTATCGCAAATTTTGTTTAAGAGAAAATGAACTTCAAAAAAGTTACCGCCGAAACCATCGAAAGTATATACTGGCTTTTTTAATCTCAAATTAAAACCATCAATGGTTATTGACCATTACTTATATAATTACGACTTTTTGCAATGTAAACATCGTTAAAATATTACAAAACTGAGGCAAGGCGTTTACCGATGACAACATTTTGATTCAATACGATTTGGCAATTAGTTATTACGACTAATAAATAATAAGTTACAAATTCATTGTAGGATGACGAAATTTCAATTCAAGGTTATAAAACCTCGTAAGAAATTCTAGAAGGGGTGATATACCTATATATAGGTTCACTCATGTAATAACTGTCGACTTTTACGACTCATATTATTACGAAGTTTATTATCTGCATATCAATTTCATATTTGTATTGAAGGTGTACTACATTGAGGATATTTTAAAATAGTTTGATCAAGATAAAGAGCAATCAATATATTAATATAAACATATATGCAGTACGTTTCAGACACTCATCCATTATTGGCAAAGTTGTGCTAGCGTTGATGGGGAACAGTAGAGAAAACAGTTTGCTTTGAGCCGGTCTTGTTGAGGGTTGTGTGTATGTGAAAATGGATGGAATAATTAATCGGGATGAACACTGAGTTTCCCTCTCTCGAATCGTATACTACTAAATAATTGCATATCAGTTTTTTATTGAAGCTTACGCGTTAAATGTTCAAGCTTTTATAATGCTTAAGTGTACTTGAAATAGTGAGTATTTTTCTAAGAATTGTTATCAAATTATCTATTTTATAATAGCCTATCACTCAAAGTATTGATAAGACTACAGTACGTATGTATACAGTATTACTTTGATCAGCAATATTTTTTTCATGATGTATAGTGTTTAGTGTAGACCAGCGTTTTCCAAATGATGAGTCGCGACCCGGTATCGGATCACAGAAAGCAAAATGCCGGGTCGCAGATTTCCTAAAATAACATTCCTTTTACATTGAACGTAGAATCCGAGACAGACTAGCAGGATTCAGATATTAATTCAATAATTAAACTATCGTGTGATAAAACACTCAAAGATATCTTTGACAGAATACCACTGATGGATTTCTGGCTATCTTGTCGTCAAGAATATCCAGGTTTAGCACAAAAGGCGATAAAATTACAAATGCCTTTTGTCGAAACCTATAAGTGTGAGGTAGGCTTTTCAACATTGGTTTTCTTAAAAAATAAATATAGTAACCGATTGGAATTCGAACGGGATCTAAGAATAAAGGCATCATCCTTTTCTCCAAACCTTTTAGTTACATGAAACAGCAGCACACCTCTCATTAATAAATTATTGGTACATTTGGTTTCTTTATATGTGTATCAGACTAAATTATTTTGTAATATAACGTATAAAGACTGTATGGACATAAATATATACTGTTTTATTTTACAAAGGAGTAATATTAAAATAACCGGATCGCGGGGGGAAAAGTTTGGGAAACACTGGTGTACACTGTATAATTTTCAACAAATTTACACGTATCGAAATAAATATTTTATTTTGTGAATTCCTTAAACATAAATTAAAAATAAATCTATTCAAGGTACATTATCCCACAATCAATTACGAGATGTGGTAATTAAAATATTTAATTGGTTCGGAGTGAAGCGGTTCTAATTAAAACTTACTTGAGTATTAAAATGGTGTAATTTTTAAAAGTTCAGTATTTCTTCTTAAGTTCCAACCGGATACGAGGAGATCAAAAGCACGCAAATAAGAAAACTCCATTAAATTCACTTCTGTTTACATAATACGTTCTTCACAAATGGAAAACTCACCTCTTGTAATTAATGAGCGATTCGTTTCCAGTAAAGCATGATTAAACCGATTCGCGATAAAAATCATCATTTATTTTTCTTACCAACTTTAAGTTAAAGAACTTCTGACATCCTTGAAATTTTATTTAACTTGGTTTATACTTTATTAGACAATGGAAAAAAAACTGAAAAAGATAATGAATATTCAGTGTAAAATATATTTTTAATTAATTGAGTACCATAAAAAGGTGATAGAATTCATAGAAAAATTGAAGACTTGTTCCCTGAATTTAAAACGCCGTGTTATTTAAAAAAATATCAAAATTATGGTATAATACAGGCGTGGGGAACCTTTTCATTTGAAAAGGCCACATTTATATATCTGATTCAACACGACACCCCTTTTTTTCGATTGTCGAACATATAATGGGTTGATTACGCTCTTTTTCTAAACGCTTGCGTATAGTTTTTTTAATCAAAATGAATATTTTGATCAAGCCGCATCAGAGTAGCCAAAACGCCGCAGGTTCCTCTCCACTGGTATAGGATAACACGTAAAAAGGTAACAATGACGACCCAATAAGTAAACTCCACAAAATTCGTACTTTATTTTTTTTTAACATCTACACTGCATATAAATCGATATCTTTTATAAAAATGTCTAACACGTCTTAAGAAACTTTTGTTTGTTATTACTGTATTGTTTTGCTGAATTTCTTGTTATTAGGACATCCGTTATGCGTTTTTGTGTCTGGAAATCGTGAAAAGTATTTTTGTTCTTTTAAATTTAAATGGACCGTGTTATTTCAAAATCGTGTAAAAATAGTTTGGTGTATTTTAAATATTATAAGAATCCCTTATATAATGAAAATGGCTACAAATTCTCTTCAATATATCAATAGCTGGTAAATATAAACAGGTGCTTGAAATTGAAAGTCTTGGTTGATGAACAGTTAAAATGTTCATTTATACTAGTAACACATCAAAGCCACAAAACAAGCACTAGCAATACTATATGCTTTAGTTTGATGTAGATACCTGATTTCGATTCAAGATGAGAATTTATCGTACAGTCAAAATAACGATGCAGAACAGCGTATGATAATCATGACATTCCACCCCAGCGCTATAATAATGGCATACTATCATCTGGAAATTCAAATTTTCTACCAGCAAAGACATTCACTTTGGAAGTCAATTTAAACGAACAATGATAACGTAAGATGCCCCCGGGACAGAATCTAACCGTTCTTACATGCAACGAATTGAACTCAATAGTGTGTACTTGAAAGCTGCGTCTGTCATTGACGTATTATGCTTAGCAAACCGAACATATAATATTAATTCCGAAACAACTGATATTTACTTTTGAATATTTTTGTGATCTTCATACATGTATTTTTGACCTGTATATTAAATATTCCCCCCTCCCACCCATGCTGTCTTATGAACGGGGCGTATCGAGAGCGATTAGCTAACCACTAGTCGTTTCATAGCGCTTTCCTTTTATTCCTACTCTCTTTGGAAAAAGAGAGGTTGAGCAACTGAGTAACAAGCAGTTCTCGTAGAAACACTTCTGTTGAGATAAACTCCATTAGGAGTCTATATGCTCCACATTGGGAGCGGACATGGTAAAAAAAATAAATATTGAATATGAATCTTTAAAATTAAGAGTAACCTTGAGCTCACAATAAATTGCTAGTCTATTCAGGGTTGGGAAAGGAAGCTCGGAGGGGCTCAAGTGATCCACTTATTAAATTGTAAAAAAATCAAATCAGTATCTAAGTACTATTTTTGACATACATAGTATTACCTACGACGATTTCAGTGTAACGTTTGAAGCTATTCCTATTATTCTTTGTTAATCTTGGAACTCTTCCTTTTTACAACCTGAAGATTCTAAGATATTTAAGTGCCTCCATTTTTAATGTTAAGTATTACTTAACATTTTCCAGCTGCATTAGAAAATACTGACAATTTTCTCTTTGCGCACTTTACGAGAAACGCTCGATTGGAATGCATATAAAAATATTAAATAAAGTGCAAGCGGCTGATGGCTAATAATCCAACTAGCTCAATTCTCGCTTATATAATATATTATAGGTACCCCGTTTTATTGATTGATATACCAATGTCTGTACTAAGTGATATGGGGAACTATTATACCAAAATGAAACATTTCTTTTCAGATTACCTATTCTAAGTACCATAAACCTCAATGCCCACTATGCGGGTATATCGAGTTCGCATCTTAACCCTTACTTACCGTAAAGCAGAACAGTTCTTAGAGTATTGTAACGTTTTGTAAGGGTTAGTTTCTCCCCCGTTAAATGAAATGCGTTCCGGAAATGACGCATGTAATAATGCCAATATTCCCAAATTTACTTATATCTTATGTTAGTTGCTGAAATTCACTATAATCCATTGCTGTTGAATTTTCATATTAAAATAACGGCGTACACTATGTTTTTAAATGAAAAAAAAAAAAGAATAATACAGGACATTTTCTTTTTAACAATTTTGATTATATCAAGGCATATATATTCAAATTATTAATAGCTTCAGAGAAATTTTAATTTTATGAAAGTTTGTCCAGTATCAGAAAAACCATTCCTTTTAAAAAAAATAACAATTTATGTAGCAAATTAAATAAGATGGAGAGAAAAAAATCAAAAAATTATATACTATTTTTTGTACTAATTCCACTTTTATTTTAAATTATCAGGACAGGTTTCGTTTATGACGAGCATTATCAGTTAATCATTCTTGTCATGTGAGAAACAGGTCCTAATCATTTTTAAAAAAGTGGAATTGGTATAAATGAGTGAATTATTTTTGCAATAAGTAAAAATATTTATACTTTGTGAGAGTATTTAATTGATGGTGGGGTTTTATTATTAAACTGACACAAAAAAGAAGAAACGAATATAAAAACGAGGAAAACTACGCCATAACTATTATTTACGTAGTAAATCGATGATAAAGCAGTATCAGGATGACATACGTATAGAAGGGTGGAGAGAAGAGTAGTTACGAGCCCTAGGGCTCTCGATCAAACAGACGCGCGTGGTAACGACAGTGCTGAGGATTAAGATCTCTTCAAGAGAGATGTACCCCTGGTACTGATATGTCTTCCGACGGAATAATCGACCCTTCGAGGTGATAAAACGTGTGATGATATGGTTAATAAACAAATTATTATTCAAATGGCAATATAACGAATTAATAAACAATACACTCAACTCTTTTCTTACCAGATGAAAAAACACGGTTCACTAAAAATAACTAATACTATATATTTTTTTTTAACCATGTCCGCTCCCAATGTGGAGCATATGGACTCCTAATAGAGTTTATCTCAACATAAGTGTTTCTACGGGAACTGCTTGTTACTCAGTTGCTCAACCTCTCTTTTTCCAAAGAGAGTAGGGATAGAAGGATAGAGCTAGGACAGAACTAGTGGTAAGCTAATCGCTCTCGATACGCTCCGTTCATAGGATAGGATGGGTGGGAGAGGGGAATTCAAGACATCACATACATCCATGCCCTTGAACATAAATTCATAAATCGATCGAAAAATCAATTTATAAAACTGTCCGTACCGGGATTTGAACCCATGCCCTCCGTAACAGAAGCCAACAACGCTGACCACTCGGCCACACAGGCGGCTTGTACACTAAGTATTTGTTCCAACAGGATTTCCAGAAACAAAAAAACACAGAAGCGGATAACGGATTTCCTAATACAAGAAATTGAAGAACACAACACAAGACAAACAAACCAGGGCAGTACTGTGGAGTTATTAAAAGACGACTCCGACTACGATCATAATTTAAAGCACGACTACAACTAAATATGTACATATTTTTTTAGGCTTAGTAGCATGCTGTGGCGTCACTTTTGACCCTCGATCTTAGAATACGCTTTTTTTTAAAGAATTTTAAGTTATTATCTTTTTAGGAGTCTGACAACAGTTAAAAAACAATTAAAAAACTTCATTAGATCCTAACACATTAGACGTGTCAGAAATTTCTGCGTTGAAAGCGATTTATGTCCAGTCCCTCATAAAAGTCTCCGATTTTAATCATTTTCAATTCAACTTCAATACAACAATGTTGTTTTTCTTTTGATTCAAAGAACTAAACTTTTTTTGTTTTTCAATTATATCACCGTTTTACACGGTTATTTGTGGAACGTATCTACGGTGTAAAAAAAGTGTTGAATGTAAGTTAAAAAAAAAAAACAATTTAAATATCAAAGTTTGAGTAGTGAGGACTTAACCTTCGATGTATGTATGCAAGCAAGCCGTGTAAAATTATTTAATTAAGCACTCTAACAGATTTAGTGTGGATAATAGAGGTAAAAACACGTTTTTGGGATGTTATTATAAACGGCTGGGCCTAGGAGAGCATCAATTAAAGCGGGAACTCGCTTCGTGAAAAACGATGCTTTCAAATAGCGATGTATCATGATGTCCAAATTTAATAACGAGGCCCCACCTTCTGTAAACAGCTGAGAGCCTGGTATATTGAAGCTGCCATTATTAAAATGTTGTATGAGAAAACATGCGTTACAAGGAATTTAAGATATTGTTATTGAGGCATGCGGGGGCAATTAAATTTAACAGCATATAATAACGTGTATTGGCTTATTTGTAACAAACGCAATGTAATATTATGCACGTAATTAAAAACTACTCACTTTGAAAAACAGTTCTCGTAGAAAAAACTTCTGTTGAGATACTTCTATTAGGAGGCCATATGCTCCACATTGGGAGCGGACATGAATTAGAAGAAAAAAAAAAGAAAAACTTCACATTCTCGTGCGAACATGAAACTTAATTATATAATTCATATCTTTAACACTTACAAACGCCTAGTGTTTCGGCTTTCGGCATCGTCAGGCGGTTAGGTCATCACTAAGTTAAAAAATGTATATAAGTTAAGTGATGAAAATTCGAATGATTTAAATTCAACAAATAAATTCTTCCAAACACCTTCAGACAAAATATTAAAATATGTAAAATTGGTATGTATTGAAAGTTTATTAATCTTTTGATAATTTTTAATTATATGTTTTGCGTGTTAAACATTTTAATTTTGTGTAATTATAGTCACTAATACTGTAATTTGTAAATTCTTTTCATTGTTAATTGCTGTTTACACCTTTTATTTCAATTTAATTTTGTATAAATAATACTGTTTACATATTTTTCTAATCAGTTGAAAATGCTCGCAATGAGCCAAACCGTTCCTGAACTATTACATAAAGTGGAATAAAGTGCAAAGGAATATTGTGTTTTTATTAATATAGTGCCTTTCCACCAAGTATTGACAGTGAACACCCTAAAAGTGACCTTACCATAAGTTGAATCTTTTAATGAACTGTATTATAATTGGCTTATTATATTCTTTATTCTACACTACCAATATAGGATTAACTCGCTTATTGCATTACTAAAAAATACATTAATTTGTCGCTTTGGCTATTTTCAGTATTGAAATAATCATACAATGTCAATATTCTATAAGACCTTATTAAATGTTAGCAATGTCTTATTTTAATATTTGTTATTTTGAATACATACAATATTGCATGTTGTGTACTATTTAAAATGTATTTTGATAGTTTATATTATTCTTAATGGCAAAATATTTGAAACTGTTGTAAAGGTTTAGTTAGTAGCAAAGTTGGCAAACTGTTGACGAGATTGACCTAAAAACGAAATTGGAAAATGCATAATTGGAAGCCTAAAAACAGAAAACACGACCGTGGGTGTTAAATATTAAATGGCAATAAATTTCGTTCGAAGTTAGATTTACCTTTAACAGCTATTTTAAAAGCAGTTTTCACGCTTCGACGCCGACCCGACACGTCGATTTTAGGGGTGGCTCACGACTGTGGATTTAGAAAATTCAATCAGACGTTTTTCAGTAACAAAAAAAAAAACAGACTATATATTGTCCTGCGACATAACACTGTACGGATATAAGAAGGCTATCCTTGGTAAAAAATAAACATGCTTGAAAAAACGCTTAGTTTCAAAATATAATATATAATAAATTGGCATTAATTTGGTAGAACTTTATTGTAATAAGGTAAAAAAATATCTAAGTATTTATGTTCTAAAAATACTTTTAATAACTAATAGTCTTGATCTTCATGGACACTCTATGTTTAAACGTATATTTTTGTATCCATGTCCGCTTTCAATGTGGAGCATATGGCATACTAATGGAGGTATTTTAACAGAAGTTTTTTTAGACGAGAACTGTTTGTTACACAGTCGCTCAACCTCTCTTTTTCCAAAGAGAGTAGTAGGGATAGAACAATAATACTAGGAGAGAACTAGTGTAATTAACTAATCGCTCTCGTTACGTCCATTTATCTAAGTATCGGAAGGGTGGGGGGAAACATAATACCTTTGAACAGAAATTTATAAATCGAAAAAAATCTGTTCGTATTGGGACTCAAGCCCGTGAGATCCGGTACGGAAGTCAACAACGCTAACCGCTGCGTTATTGGACCTAGCGGAAAACCTATATTTACTAAGCTATATATGTATATACTCTGGCTTAGAAGTGATAAACAATAGATCCTCTCATCCACTCTAACATTCTAATTTATATTAAAAAATATAATATTGAAATGAATAAAATATATGTAGTTCTGATAAGAGCATACTACGAAAAAGCTATTAACCATGTATAAAATAATATTCGTATAACATGAATAAATTGATATTTATTCACCTCATTACAATGGAGTTCAAACAAGTAAAAATCAATCAATGAATTAAACGCATACTTGTTGGAAGAAAAATATTAATATAAACTCCTTTCATCAATTAATTGTGATATTAATTTGTATAGAAAAAATATTAGGGGAAAAAAATGGATAAGCAAACACTAAAGGATTGGCGATATATTAAAATAGTGCAAGGAAAAATGCAGCCCTTGTAAAGTTTTCCCTACGTTGAAAATTGTGTTAATAACATGTGAGGCACTCTATCAGGCTGAACGAAGAGGCGGGCTGAATGGTTGGCGGAGAGTGAAAGTGGATGAGGTGGTTAAGTGGCGTACCAGGCCAGGGATTAAATATCAGAAGCACAGGAACAACGCAAGGTTATTTCTTGTAAATACGTATTCCACACAGAAAACCGACGATGTTTACTCAGAATATAACTTCATAAGCAAGTATTAACACATCGATGTTAATAGTGGGCATGTTTCATCACATTTTTTCATTGAAAATGGAACGCATGTTAATAGCAATGTTGAATGTATTTTTATTTTTCTACTAAGTCAGTAATTTTATGAAAAACACGGAACATTGTTTCGCTCGTTAAATTAAGTCATATTTTCGATGGATTATGCCAGGTGAGTTCAACGAGAGTCACATAAAGGTTGTGTATATGTTATAAAAAGAGACGGACTATAATAACCAGGACTGTGGAGTCGGAGTCGGAGTCTTTTTTTCACGCGACTCCACAGCCCTGACATAGTATTAATAGCACTAATTTAAATTCAGTTCATTTATTTGATTAAAATTTTCTACGTAAGTCGTGTCGTAAACATAAGAAAAGTTACTGTGTCAATTTTCCAATTTTCATAAAAAAAAACCTATTTCTAAGTTTCAATGAGAGCCGAATTTTTCACAACAAAGAGCCACATTTACCAACCATTGTATTAGGTAGTTCATTTTTGGAAGTTCATTTTTAGCATAAAATTAAATTTGATGACTTTGTTGTTACTGCACTTGTTGTGACACGTATTTCGCCTTTTTAAGAAACATCTGACAGAAAGTCGTAGGGTTTACGAATAAATCTAATGATGCTTCTCAAAGAGGCGAAACACGTGTCACAATTTGCAAAAAAAAAAAAAGAGTAACAAAGTTATGAAATATAAGTTAACTTTAAATGAAGCAAAATGATAACATGTCTTACAGCTGAAGCTATTTTTCTCAAGGGTGGTATCGGCCTAAGTAGACAAAGATCTCCCACTATACGCATGGGAACTACGACGGTTAAAGTTTCTGAAAAAGTCACTTACCTTGGTCTTATTCTAGACGACAGACTTTCTTTTTCATACCATGTCAAGACATCAGTGAGCAAGGCTACTTCTGCCTTCTATTCAATCTCACGCCTAGCAGGTAAAAATTGGGGCTTAAGATCTAGTGCCCTTAAAATCGCTTACGATGCCATATACATGGGGATTGCTAGCTACGCCGCTAGCACATGGTACAAACGATGCACCGTTCTTTCGATACAGAAAATCCTTCTAAGTGGACAACGCAGTGCGTTGATAGCCCTAACCAAAGCATACAGATCCTCGTCTACGGATGCATTGCCTGTCTTGGCTGGTATACTTCCGTTGGACCTGCACATTCAAGTTAGAGGCGCAACAGTAATGCTGTACAAAGGTGTCGAGTCCCAGGTGGGAGAAATTCAGTTACTGCCTCCTCCTCGACCAGACCCTTACAATACTAAAGCTAATAGAATTTCAGCGCGCAGTGTGGAGATAGAAGCTGCAATGAAAGTTTGGCAGTCTCGATGTTAGAAATCTTCAAATTGGAGGCAAACTTTTAAATTATTTCCGAATGTTAAATGGCGAATGGAGATAACCAAAGTCCTGACTCCTAATTTCTGGACCAGCCAATTCATAACTGGCCACGGTTACTTCGCTGCCAAGCTCTTCCAGCTTGGCCGGTTAGTAAATAGTCCTAAATGTAAATGCGGATATATGATTCAGGATGCTGATCACATCCTCTGGGAATGTCCAGATTTAAATAATGAACGGGAAAAATTGCTCAAGACGATACGACTATCTGTCGGATCTGTCGGCCCCGTCGGTCATGCCGACTTGGTTGCATCTAAGGCAAATTATAGGGCATTTAAAGAATTCTCCGCGTCTTTTGGAAAAAGAGTTGAGTTAAATAGATAAAACCTAACATTTTCAAATGTATTTATTATTAATTTTTTATTTCTCCACACTGTAGTGCATGCAACCAAGTCTTGACGAATTTCTTCTCGGGACATTTCAGGCAATATTTTGAACACGACTAACGTTGTTACGCTACGGAATACACCCTATATAAAGAGTGTGAAGCCGTAGCGGGTGGTGGTGGGTACAACGTTGAGTACCCTAGGGAATTAAAAAAAAAAAAAAAAAAAAAACATGTCTTACAATCTCTATAAACGTAATAATAATTAA